>OX453078.1:846035-1171582 GCA_949699795.1 Spicauda simplicius | reverse complement strand
GTAACGTCTTACACTTGTGAATTTTTAGAATGATCCATATTACGTTAATACCCTCCCTTTTATACTAAAAATGGCAGGCGTTAAGGAAACCGTCACAGAGACGAAAACATTACTATTAATCTATTACATTATATAAAATTAAATATATGCATTTATAATATTTATTTATATAACCATTTATAGTTAGTTATATTGTGACTTCTATTGATTTATGATATTTATAATAACATGGCACGATCAATTTAAATACAATCATTATATGGATTCTTATTGATGTTTATAACTAATGTAGTCATGAGTTTAACAGTAGTGTCTCCAAGCGAGCTACTTGTTGGTTGGTAACAATAGAGTGATTCAAGAGGAAGGTTTTTATGTATAATACATATAAAATATAGCGACACCGATACTTTTTAGAATTTTGACTCTTAGGCGGAGCCAAGTTTGCCGGGTCAACTAGTTTAATACAAAGGTTATAAGCTAAAATCTCTTATCAGTAAACCTTACACTGATTACCCTATTTCATTCTTCGCAACATAAACAACTAGGGTTGGTTACGCTAATATAACTCTCGCTCCTTATAATTGCATTTTCCTTGCTTTTAACAGAAATAAAAAACTCTGATATGTTTTTACTAATGTTTGTGATTAATTTAAAATTAGTTTACTTTGTATAGGTCTATTATTAATTACATTATTTTGTTTCGCTAACATCAAATCAGATGAAATGAAATGAAATGAAATGTCTTTATTTTGTATAGGCCTACGGGGGCACTTACAAATTGTCAGTTACATTTTTTTTCTTACACTACCACCGGATCGGAACACGACCTCAACTGAGAAGATCCGGCACGAAACTCAGCGGGTTTGTCTTTTTTCTTATTTATATGCATTTTTTTTTAAATATATAATTTCACCACCTAATCGTTTATTATCGATTAAAATTGATTTATTGGTGAAAAAATCGATATTAAAATCGATTTCGAGCGCTATCCCTTATAGGCGCCGGCTGGGAATGTTGCCGGACCTACATTTTATTATAAGTCACCTTATCTGGTGGGAAAGAACTTAAGTCGCTACAAGAATTTTTAGTTCAAGATACGAAAACTAAACTTAGTTCAAATGGAATTTATCGAGGAATTTAATTGGTATTTGGGTAGTCCTTATTTACGAATTTTGTGGGTCCTGGGTTCGATTCCCGGTCAGACAGGGTAATGATGAGTTTAGATTCTTGTTCTGGGTTTGGGTTTTTGTGTGACGTCTTTGTGTGTGTATATGTGCACCCACGACACAGAAGAAAATCCTATTATGGGGCCATGAGTGTAGAAAGTGTTTTCTTAAGATAACTCGCTTGTTTTCGCGGCTCTGACCTTTTTGGTATATACGGAAACTAGTTTCTTATGTGTTAATCCAGTCCAAACTAAATACGTGGAAAATTTTAAAGAAATCAGACGAAGATCAGAGAAGTTTTTGCGTTACAGCGTAACAAACATTCGCCTTTATTCTTTCGGTATCAAAGCCAAAACGTCTATCTATTAAAATATAACAAAAGTTATAGCCATATGGTGGTAGCGATACGATTAATGTAATGCTTTTAGTCCTGTTTACCCACCGGAGTGTGTTTATACGGGAATTATGGTATCTGATAACGTATCGCACAATAATACAGTACAGTTATCGGAATTGGTAACGAATTCACCTGATGTTTTGTATGACAAGGTGTTGATATGACCGGATTTTTACTAAAAAAAAACATTTTTTTTGCATTGTTTATTCGTTTATTGTCTATATATTAATACGTGAAGCAAAAACTTGTGATCCGTTTTTAAGATAATTCCCGCATACGGAAGAGTATGAAATTACGCACGGTTTAAGTTGATGTAGAGAATGATTGCGCAATGCTAATATTTTTTTCAAATAATGCATAAAACATACATAAATTCAACTAAATATTCATTACACACACTACCTTGCATTTGACACAAACATATACATAAAAAACGAAATAAAACATTCAATGTCTTACTATGAAAACACATAACGTCAAAAATGTCAGATGTCTTTGAAAAAATACCCGCTATTGCTATTAAATACAGTTTAGCTTTAGTTAATTACTCTTTTTACCGTTAACTGGTGTGTACAAAATAACTTGAAAATTAATACAATTTAATTGATTTTGAGAAATGTTCGTGCTACTTTGGACGATATGAAGTTCAGTTTTTTAATTAAATTACGGTCGAATTTCGACCGTTGCGACGGGCGACTAGCTTATTTTTACTTTGCTACTGGCTATATTTTTGTATCAAAAAATAATAATTTTGTTGTATGAAAAATAAGTAAACTAAAAAATAAATAATAATTAGTCAAATATAACTAACTGATACATATTTTGATTCTAATTAAGTTATTTTTGGAAAGTCAAAAGAAATAGGTACTGCACTTTCATGCAGCGTTCAGTTATAGCTAATTGTAAAAACCTTCTAAGTTACGCGATTTAAAACTACGCTGCGGATTTTAATGCTCTTTTTTTTTAAAGATAGAGTGATTCAAGAGGAAGGTTTTTATGTGTAGTACACGAGTAATAAGGTAGAGAAACACTGATAACTTTAGATTATTGTACTTTTAAGCGAAACGAAGTTCGACGGGTCAATTAGTACTAAATAAATAAAGTAACTGTCCACCAATTCGCACTTGGCCAGCGCGGTGGACTATGGCCTAAACTCTCTCATTCTGAGAGAAGACCCGTGCCCAGCAGTGGGACAGTAATGGGTTGACGATGAAATAAAGTAACTGAAAGACAGTGTGAAGCAGGCAAAGCCACAGGAATGACCTAATAAATAAACTGGATGATTAACAAGACAGTGAGATATAAGAATAAATGGCCATTTAAATGTGCGTCTGTTGCATCTGTCCTCTCGAGCTTGTCCGAGCACAGCGTCCCGTTGTGTTGCTGATAACGAGCCACTTGTCTTGCCCACTTGACTTGTAACTCTGAGGACTAGCGGTATAGCTTATTGCATCGGCTTCGCATGGTTTGACCGCGTTTATGTTAGTGAGTATCCTATAATCCTAAATATAATCACATATCCGATTATCGAGCTAAACTCCAAATAAAACTAAACTAAACTCGGCTTCCAATCCGACTTCGCCCGAACTTGCATATTCTTTCTGCTTTATACTGCGTGCTGTTCAGCCCAATAGCCCCTTCCTACTTAAAAGATCGGTTCCAGTACCTTCATCCTTCTCACGATCATTGTCTCCGTTCCTCTATAAATTTCTCTCTTAAAACCTCTTCTCACACTTCATCCTTCTACCGAAACTCTTTTTCTACATCTGCTGTTTCCCTATGGAATAAACTACCTCTGTCTATACACCGTGCTGAATCAATCGAATCATTCAAAAATCAGATAATGAAGCTTTATATTTTTTTTTCTCAGCTACGCCTCCACAGACAGATCGTCCGTGCCCTTTTTAGCATGGTTTTATTTTTGTCTTCACGTCATTATTACAGCTCCACTATGAGCCTTCGCCGTCGACATCGCCCACAACTAGGTAACAGTGTAAGCTGGGTCCCAGCTGTGTGCGGTGGCGGCAGCGGCGGCTTTACAGAAAACCTTATCTATGCTTACTATATAGGACCAATTTGAATTTGATATATAGTACCAATGAAGCAATTATTAATTAGAGTCATGAGTTTTTTTATCGCTCTCGTCATTTGCACATAATTAAGTCACAATACTTATTCTAGCGCTTTAATTATATCTTTGTTCTGCCGTCTTTCTTTTTTATTATTCTCATTTTCTGTTTTATATTCAATTTCTCTTTGTGTTTGTTAATTTTTTGATTTCAATTTTTTTGCCACTGTGTATTTAATGTTACTTGTTTACCATACTGTAATTTCTGTCCTTCATTATCCGCTTTCTAACTTTACACACTTCCCACTTTTTAATCCTGTTCTTTTAACTAATTACATGCATAGGTTGTCTGGAAGGGGGTTGCGGGCGGGAAGAGTGGGACGGCGGCATGTGTGGTTGCATGTTGCCGTAAAAACTAGAAGGTGTGGTGAGCAGTTCACGCCCACCAGAGAAGAACCCGATGGGGAACACGCTGAGGACACCGGCGGCGGTCAACTAGAGTTCACGGAGTCCTCTTCGCAGCGTCGAGGTCGGCCACCGGGGGGTTTAAGTGCGGTAAGAATCCCACATAACCCGCGTAGCTCCCACGACGTCGGGTACTTTTTGAAAGTTTCCCCCTCGAAAACAAAAAAAAAAAGTTTGTCTGGAAGAGATTGCTGCGTAGCGATGTATTGTTATTGTTATTTTTATTTTTGTATGTGTTTATAGTGTGCAATAAAGAGTATTCTATTATTTTCTATGTGGTAACTGCAGATCCATTTGCTACTTAAATGTTATGATACAGAGAATACATATAGGTTTATTACTACATAGTTTAAAACAAAGTCGCTTCGCGCTGTCTGTCCCTATGTATGCTTAGATCTTTAAAATTACGCTACGGATTTTAATGCGGTTTTTTAGTAGATACAGTGATTCAAGAGGTATGTGTAATACTTACATGCATAAAATCGTGGAAGAACACGGATAATTTTAGAGTTTTAACTTTCAAGTGGAACGAAGTTCACCGGGTATAGGTAGCTCGTTGTATGGCGTCCGAATTCACTTAATTGAATTTATTAGCAAATTTAATTGCAACATTTTTGTATTACAAATCCTGAGGTTTTTTAGTTTGTTGAACGTGGAAAAGACAGTCTTTTATCAAGTAACGTTGCTTTTAACGTAACAGTAAAGTTTTTCGTGTCCTTTTTGTTTGCATTATACGTCTAAATATTAAGATAAAAGTTTTATAGTACGTATTTTAATATGTAGAAATCATAGGTACATAGTCTGTCACTCTGACAGCTAAGTTCATTTCGAGGATCCATTCCATTTTTTTTATTTGATTGAAGTAGCAAACGAGCATGCAGTCCACCTGATGGTAAGTGATCACTGCAGCCCATAGACATCTGTAAGCAACTTCCAATAGAACATGGGTGCTATCTGAAGTCCATCACAGATGCGTTGCTACTCCCGAGGACTATGATGGTCACTTCATTTAAAAGTGTGCCGGCAACCACACCCTTCCATCAAAACGTAAGAACTGCTTCACGCTAGAAATAGGTGTACCTAGCGGTGGTAGTTACTTCTCCGGTCAAACTACACTGGTTCTACCACCTGTAAAGTGCCAATATGCCATATGTTACAATCCGTCAAGCCGTCTGGGCTGTAGTGCGTGCCAAATAAAGACAAACATACATAAATACGCTGGAAAAACATTACCCTCAGTCTGATGCAGATGGGTAATTAAGACTAAGTAGGGCAGCTACAGAAACCACCCTTAAAGGTCTAAGAGGTTCGATAGTTACATAAATAAAGATAACAAAGGAATCCCAGAGCACATTATGGGATCGAACCCGGGCCTAATCCCTCTAATGCCTCTCGCTTCGATAAACGCGTGGCGTTATGCGATTAACGCATTCTTTACGCGTTAAATGGGAGCGGTGTCATTTTGAAAATTTACAAAGAATATGTTTGTAATATAGTTATGTTTGAAGATGTTTTATCCGACTGCGTCGAACGTGTGTTGGTTTTTGTATCATCGTCGTATACATACGTCGAACGTATGTATTTATGCATGTATGTAGGTACTTTTGTATCATCCCTGTAGCCTCGGGGTTAGAATAGGGCTACGGTATCCCCTGCCTGTCGTAAGAGGCGACTAAAAGGGGCTTCCGGGGTTGCAGACGGCTAGAGTGGGAGCTCGAACCGTTCGGTCAGGCAATCCCGGGAAGGACGGTGGTATGTGTGGTGCATACCGTCGTAAAGACTAGACGGAGCGGTGGGCCCAGCCGCCCATCTGGGAGGAGCCCCATGGGGCAGTGCGCTCGGAGGATTCCGGTTGAAGTCGTTTCGAGATCCCGGAGTCCTAAAAAAAGGTACTTTTGTATATTATCACATGTCATTTGAACAAACTTTTATATGATAGAAAATTTTACGATGCAACTAAATGATGGGTTTGACTACTACAATCCTTATTTTTTCTTTTCAGCGCACTGAAATAAAAGCTTGTTTTTTTTAATATTATTTTATTTCTTTGATATGTAATTGTATGTGTGTGTGTACTGTGATGTGTTCTTTCCGTTTGCGATCCATAATAAATAAAAAAGTGCATAAAACATACCGTTTCTAGTATTTTTTTTTTGCCGTTTCAAGTTACCTTTCGGTACTATTCTCGCTATGCGAATATAGAAATAGAAAAGATACAAAGATAAATATAAGAAACATATGAAAAGTTCCCGTAAATCACCGTATTAATTCCCACCTCACGTACTCGGGGCATCTACTTAGGAGCGGTGGCTGGGATTTTCTGCCCTGATCTGATGCGATTATTGGATCCCGGCGTAAGTGTTGCGAGACAAAAAATGTTTTAAGACCCCGACTTTGCGTCTCACTGAGAGCGAGTGGTTAAAAAGATAATATTTGGAGTTGAAACTATGGGACCGTGGGGATTAAATGCTAAATTATTTTTTAAGCATCTGTCCAAACGTTTGATAGAGTCAACGAATGATCAGAAAGCTGACACATACCTCGGTCAACGAGTTAGCCTTGCTATTCAACGAGGTAATGTTGCCAGCGTTCTGGGAACTCATCCTAGGGACAGTAATTTGGATGCAGCATTTTATATTTAATTTAGCATTTTTTTCTTTACCTTTTAAGTTATTCTTTTATATATACATATAGTTATAAAATAAGTTATTTAATCCCTAATAGTAATATTATAAATGCGAAAGTAACTCTGTCTGTCTGTCTGTCTGTTGCTCTTTCACGCCTAAACTACTACACCGATTTTTATGTAATTGTGTACACAGATAGTGGTGACCTTGGGATCCATTATAGGCTACTTTTTATTACAAAAAATGGGTTGAAAATGTTAAAATCGAGCATAAATGTTTGTATGGTAGTTCGTTTTTGACAAAGAGGTGTAGTAATAATTCCGTCAAGGGGTATCATAGGTTTGTTTAAAAACTTATGTGAATAATAAAACATTAAAAAATATTGATTTTGAGTCGACAACATATATCTGTAAAACTCGGTATGTTGTGAATTTTATTAAATTCCAATGCAAATGACAATCTCCATATTGGCTTTTAACAAAGAGGTGTTCTAATAATTCCGTCAAGGAGTATGATAGATTTGATTAAAAACTTATGTGATTAATAAAACATTAAAAAATATTTATTTTGAGTCGACAACATATATCCGTAAAACTCGGTATGTCGCGAATTTTTTTAAATTCCAATGCAAATGACAATCGCCATATTGGCCATTTCGCCCGGACGTCATCGTGAGTTCGTTCAGAAATAATACATATAAATTGGTAACAATTAATTATCATTCAAATAGATGTGACATAAATTTGATTTAATTTATCCATAATATGGGTTTATAATATGAAAATGTATTTATAATGCGAAAGATACGATTATAAATACGAGGAATTCCCGATGAGTTAAATATTAGGTATACTTGCGCTATCTATCACTGTTCTGTTCTGTTCTGTTGAATTACGTTGAATGAACATTTGACAGATGGCGTTATTTACGATACAACTTTGAAGTAATCGAAGTAATATCGATAAATTAAATTTTAATGTTGATGTTGAATTACTAATAATTCCGTCAAGGGCTACGAAACACTGGATTGCAACCTTAAATATAAAATCAATCCGCGATAGTATATCTCTATAACTTATGGTTAAGTAACAATATTTTTTTTTATGTTCCATATTTCAACTAAAAATATTACGTTAATTTCGAGTGTGTTTTCTTCTGTTCGGTATTAATCCTTATATAAATAAATGAATTCGTTAGCTTTTACACTATATGCATCAAATAAATACTTTTAAAGATATTAGAGATTTAAAATAATAAAGATCGCGATGTTTCTCTCGGCAGGGGTAGGTAACCGTCTCGCTCGCGCATGCTAATACATGCCGGCCGCCGATGCGTGTGCATTATTAGAGTAATCTGACCACTTGATAGTGTCCAGTGTTGAGTAGGACACGAATGTTAAATGAGTTTGTAAGAGTAGCGTCTTTTTGTACTAGACCAGTATAAAAATTGCACTTCACCCTGCAGCATCACCCTGAGAACTTTTAAACATACTGCGGAAAAGTTAAAATCAATCTTTGTAATCGATGCGTTTTGGCTTAAATGTGGAGGAGGATTTGGTTTACAAGGTGCTTCTTGGTATTGTGTTACCACTAAGATTGTTAATTAATTCAAAGAAAGGCGGTTTACAATCGTCTGATTTTAAAATTCTAATTCTAATTTGTCTAATTTTTGAAAATATTTTTACATAACAATTATGATCCTAACCACAAATACATACTTTAAATTAGTTTCTTTACTCTTTGTATGTCCGGGTAATCGCCTGAGCGGTAAACTCATTTGGATGGGACTTGCACTATAGAAAAGGTTGTGGAATAACACAATTATACTACTTTATAACATATAATTTCAACGGGGTCGAGATTTGTGTGGGAAAAACTTTGCGATACACTCATTTTTACGCGGGCGAAGCCGCGGGTACAGCTAGTATATTCATATTGTTATTTGAAAATTAATAAAATTATCATCCTTAGTAATCATGAATGAAAACCTCAAAGATAATATTTTAATATTTTATTTAAAGTTTACTGTATATTTTAGGGCGTCTGCTCATTATGTATGCTGAGCTTACCTGTAATTGCGGAGACACGATGTATTTCATACTATGTTAAATTGTATTAAATTGTTATTGTGTTTTCTGTGTTGGTAAGCCTTATTTAGATAAATAAATAAATTAATAAATAAATAAAAAGATAGCGGGAGATGAGTGGATTCATGTTATAGAACACTATATGTCATTATATGATAGAAAACATGTCATTAAAAAAGTAATCAGTCATACTAATATTATAAAGGCGAAAGTTTGTGAGTGTGTATGTTTGTTACTTCTTCACGTCTAAACGGCTGGAGCGATTTTCATAAAATTTGGTGGGGACTTAGCTGATTCTCTGGATTAACTTATAGGCTATTTTTTATTGTGGGAAAATATCTTACTCCCAAGGGACAATCGATACATCGATTTGTTTTAACGCAGGCGAAGCTGCGGGCTTCATCTAGAAGTTCAATAAAAAACGCCTTTATAACTAATTGAATTGAATTAAAATATTTTTCTCTAAATTAAAAAATAATGATACGGAAAATACCTCTTAATGGTACAAAAACAATGAAAAATATGTTTAATATCATCAATACTTAATAAGTCGGCGAAATATCCACATCGATACTGAAAAAAACACAGACAGAGCCACATACAGGCAGACAAATAGCGGAAATTATAAACGAAAAAAGTGGGGTACTTTTTTCGTCGAGGTACAAAACCGCATATCATGAGTACCTACTCATTATTATAATTTTTCCAGTTACTGTCAAAATAGAATCTTTAAATTTCATCTTTATAGCTTTTATTGTCATAGTCAAACAGTAGCTAAAAGGCTATACGAATGTTGTCACGATAATATTGTCTCCAGTGGCGACTGGTCACTTCGTTGTCATGTATTGTAAACTTCTTTCTATGACAAAAAATGTATAGTACAATATATGGTACAATATGGTACATTAACTTTAAATAGGTGTTGTTTGTACAACACTATTGCGTTATTTTGGGCTATAACAATACGAGAAATGCATGGATAGTTTTTGTAGTTAGAAGTAACAAATGAGCATGTAATCAAAGTGATGGTAAGTGACCACTTACCAGCACTTGGATTATGTACTGCCGTATGAACATCTGTAAGCAACTTCATATAGAACAGAGGTTCTGTCTGAAGTTAATAAAATATGCGTTGCCACTCCTCTGGTCTAAGATGGTCGCTTCATATAAAAAAAACACGCTTTCTACACTCATAGCCACGGTAGGATTTTCTCCTGTGTCGTGGGTACCATTGACACCCAGAGCCAGAACAGGAATCTAAACTTATCGTTCAGATACCTGTCTGGCCGGGAATCGAACCTGGGACCCATTGCGTGTCAGACCGGTATGGTAACCGCTACGCCACGCAGGTCGTTAAAGGGCGGTGGTACCTCCCTAGTCGCAACATAGTCGTTCTAACACTTTTAAAGTAATAAAAATTATAAATATTTATTTTATAAAATTGGACCTTAAGTGGGAAATGTAATTAATGGTGAGTGGTCACTGCCGTCCATGGACATCCATAACCCCAGGAGTGGAGTCCTTTAAGGGCTTGGGATACTAAGCCCTTAAAGGTACAAATGCTTTCAAAACAGCCACGTTACACTTGTTAAAAGGTAGAAACAAGTATAAAGATGGACCCACAAAGAGGGCTTTTCAGTGCAAAAACAAAATGTTACACAGTAAACCTTAAAACACCTTACAATACAATGCAACATTCAAATCAGATAACTGCCCACTAATTTAGACGCTTAGACAATAGAGCAGCCAAATGCATTTATAATCTGTATCTGAAATCTTGATCAAAATCGATAGAAATGGCGCCAATCGATGTGTTAAACGCGCCCCTATTTTGACAAAGGAGGTTTTAATAATCTGCTTTATTTTTTTGTTACAAAGGTGTTCTGTCATCTCGCGGGATGTTCCTTTGTCGGTTAAATAGAGACGGTATGTTTAGAGAGAACTTACGCAATTTTGAACGGACAATTTTGTATTGTTATGAGAAAATAAACTTTTGGAAACAAAAAAACTATGTGTAATATATTGTCTGCTGCTAATAGTCACTGTAATTAATTACCAGCCGATTATAGGCATACCAACTAAATATATAGGTGACATTTACAGGAGAACATTATGATTATGAAACTATATACTATGTACTTAAATTAAAGGTATGCAAAGCATTTACAAAAAAAACATAGGTAGTCGATCACAAAGTAAAGTAAGTAGGCAAATTAAATTTAGGAATAGCAAAATAATTCCCATGTAATTATAGGAATAGGGAAGAGTTACTCTATTGACAAAATTAGATGAAGTTTTTGTTTGAATTTATATAAAGAGCCGGCAAAGACATCAATGTCAACGTTTTGGAACATGTTGTTAAAATTTCTCAAGACGAGGTTTAGAGGCGAGTTATATGCATGTTATATGTTTATTGTTATTATGTTAAGTAAGTATTTAATAAATTAAAAATTTCTTTTGAATATTTGACATTTAACAAACAATTCGATTGGATGTAAGTAAATATTTTTGTTTAGTTTGCATACCTACCTACTTTTATTTATAAATATACGTTTTAAAAAGAAACTGAACATTAAGATATTAAAAAAATATATATTTACAATTTACAAAATGCAATTTATGGTGCAAAATCCAATGTTAACACATTTGATTTTGCACCATAAATCGCTAATTTAGCTAGATATTATGTAAAAAAATACTACAATTATGTTGCGTGCATTTCAATGACACTTCTAAATAATAGGTAAGCTATGGCATTCACGCACCGTGTTACTTTGTGATCTACCTTGTCTGTAAATGTGAAAATAACGTCTTTACACGACACAAAAATGTCTGCCGGCCTGTCAAACTCTTTGTCCCGGATTGTATACGCTAGTGTCATAGATCTGTGGTCTTTCTTTGTGTCGCTTTTCGTCTTACAAAACTGCTGTCCTTTGCGCTTTTGGTGTTGGTAAAAACATACCGAATCTATTACATTTTTTGTCGGGTTACATTGAATACTTAGGTGAGTTGTAAAGATAATTTAAGTACCAATCTTTAAATTTAATTGATAAGTTATAATACTTAACGGGTACTCACGATATGCGGTTTATGAATTCTTATAGAATTCTTTTTGCCGATATTTCGACCCAGTTGCATGGATCGTGGTCACGGCCAAACTGCGGTAGCGGGGAGAAACCGTTGACAAGCACTAGTGGTAAATTAACCTATCTACCCTACGTCTAGTTCGTTTTTCTTTTTTAGGTTCCATATCACGACACACAACACTAACTGTATCCTTACGCACCACACTTTGCACTATTTGCGATTTACATAAACTAACCACCGGATTCCACGCTTGTGCAAATTTAAAACCATCTTCTCTGTTAAAATTCTTAGGATGGCAAAAAGAATTCTATAAGAATTCATAAACCGCATATCGTGAGTACCCGTTAAGTATTATAATGTATCAATTCCGCGATAATACTAGTCTAAAATCATTAATTGATAAGGACATTCCTCTAGTAATAAATATTACGACGAAATATATTTAAAATAAAGTAGCTGTAATTACCTATGGGGGTACAACCCATTGTTGTCTCTTACTGCTGGGCACGGGTCTTCTCTCAGAATAAGAGTTTTTGACGTTATGTGTTTTCATAGTAAGATGTTGAATGTTCTATTTCGTTTATTATGTATGTGTTAGAGTCAAATGCAAGGTAGTGTGTGTGATGTGTTTTTAGTTGACTTTATGTATGTTTTATGTATTATTTGAAAAAAATATTATCATTGCGTAATCCTTCTCTACATCAACTATAACCGTGCGTAATCCCATACTCCTCCGCCTGCGGCAAGTATCTCAGAAACGGACCACAAGTTTTTGCTTCACGTATTAATATACAGATTTTACAAACGATGGTCATATTTTTTTTTTTTTTAAACACTCAACAGCATTACATACAAAACATTTGCAAATTAACAATTAATATTAAATATAGACCCAGTATGCATGCCAATTACTGGTGTGTACAACAGTTGCTAAAATTCGGAAAAGACGTGCTTGAGCTTAATTAATTAGGATTAACAGACATAATTATATAGAGTTAGAAGTAGTGGAATATAAACAAAAAAATATATTATTATTTATTATTTATTTGTTTTGAGCTAACATAATAATGTCGTACATACTGAACATAGATTGCTTGAGAGATTTTGTCTCTGTCGTATGTTACGTTTCGTTGAAACTGCTCACATTTAAGAGCTATTTGCCGATAAAGTTGTTACAATTTTTTGGCAATGTTAAATGAAATAGGGTTCAGCTGTCGAATTACTATGCTGTAGGAACTAACTATCATTCACTTTTAATTCATTCTATCTAACATCCATCCATCCATCAGCCTTTTGATGTCCACTGCTGAACATAGGCCTCCCCTAAATGGCGCCACTCCAACCGGTCCTGTGCCCTCTGAATCCATCGGTTTCCCGCTGTCTTCTTCATCCAACATAGACATCTATAAGTGTTTATTTTGAAACTTTAGTCGAAAATGTAGGTTGCATGTGCACAAAGTGAAGAGCCAAGGCATTAGGTATATAAAGTTAGGCAACGGAGAGCCTTTACACTCAAACCACAAACTTGTAACTCGTTCACAAACATAATTAGCTCAAAATCGAGCTCTACACCTGCGCGTTTCTCTCTTACTTCAAAACACACGCTCTACTATTTGTTTTTTAACAGAATTCCGTGCCCAAAAGATAAACACAGCACCCTATACTATAACTAAGATTAAACACGCTTTCCACACTCATAGCCCACACTAGGATTTTCTCCTGTGTTGTGGGTACCATGGACACTCACAAGACGAATATACAAAACCCCAGGACCCAGAACATGAATCTAAAGTCATTCAGATACCTGTCTGGCCGGGAATCGAACCCGGGACAGCGCCATTGCGCGTCAGACCGGTATGGTAACCGCTCCGCCACGCAGGTTGTCATTCCAGATTCCACTGTCCGTTTGGCCGTCTGTCTGTCTGTCTGTCTGTCCGTTACCTGGCTGTATCTCATGAACCGTGATAGTTAGACACTCACCCACCACTTTCCCATGGCCCTATCAACCTTCAGGTTATACGGGCCGAAACATGGGAGAACACGCCGGTACTCCGCACTGTTCCCAGAGTGTTTCTTGATCTCCCTACAAAGCTCATAATGAGCCGTGATAGTTAGACAGTAGACATTTTCGCAAACGGTTTTCCGTGGCCACTATAATAAATACTAAAAACAATAAAACAGATATTTAAGGAGGGTAGGGGCTGCCCTAACTAACGTAATTTTTGACGTATTTTATGTAAAACTATACGAATCCCTTCGTGTCCGAGTTCAACTGGCACTTGGCCGGCTTTTCCCCCTACTTCAAAAACACGCTCAACCTTTTTCATTTTTCTAACTTACTTTCTGTAACATTTCTATTTAACGTGCATTCTGTGATCGAGTCAACAAACTCCGTTAATTATCGGAGAACGTGAAGCTGTTAATTATAGTTTTGAGAGTCGGTAACTTAGTTTTGTGTTAGTAGTGCAGACTTGATTTCACCTGGCCTTTCGTTGTTTAGAGGTAACTCTAACTATAGATGATTTAAGACTATTCAGTGGCGTAACTACAGGGTGGTAAGTCGGCAAAATGACACGGGCCACCAGCCGGAAGGGGCCCCGGTCAGAGGAGAATCCCTACTTCCAACATTTATTATTTATTATACATGTTTAATTAAAACGTGTTTTATTTTCTGATTGAAATAGCAAACGAGCATGACATCTCTATGCAACATCAAATACAGCATTGGTTCTATCTGAAGTCAATCACAGATGCGTTGCTACTCCCAAGGACTATGATGGTCGCCTCATGTGAAAGTGTGCCGACAACCACACCCTTCCATCGAAACGCAAGCAATGCTTCACGTTAGAAATAAGTGTGGCGGTGGTACTTCCCCAGTCAAACTACCATGTTCTACTATCTTTAAAAGTTGAGGGCGTCTTCCGATTTAATGGTGGTGTAAGAAAAATATTGTGATTGAAAATTTATACCTAAGTTCCTTTTATACAAAATAAAGACGTTTCATTTTAATTTTTAATATTAACTTTAAGCCTTACTTTTGTAAGTATCTCAATGACCACAAAACAACGTTTGACAAGTGTATATATAATTCGTCAATGAGTATTCCACCCTGTCGTAGGGGTTGAAATGAATTAGCCGCAATCAATAAGCCGGCTAGCTTCCGTCCGGTCAGCGCTTCCGGTTAGACCCGTTTCCGGAACGGGATTCCGAAGATGGATTTCTTTGTCCGGCATGAGGTAATAAACGCGGATTTCGCGTGGTGAAATGCGGACAGAGGGGTTTGGAGAAGATATCTGTGCGTTTATTCACTACTTGACCCGGTGAGCTTCGATCCGCTTAAAAATCAAATCAAAAGCTATCAGCGTTCCTTCACTATATTATGCATGTATTATATGTAGAAACCTTACTCTTAAATCACTCTATCTACTAAAGAAACTGCGTAGTGTATTTGCATCCGTAGTGTATTTTTTCAAATTCAAATTCATATTATTTATTGCAAGAACATAGTATTTTATAAGGATCTTAAAATAATTGTGAGTGCATTACGTTCTACCACACAGAGCGTGCAAAATTTATATTACAATAGGTACCTACTTATTACATGGTATTACACTACAATCAAAATATATAATCTAAAAATATTAGTGTGATATATAAAAACGTTCCTCTTGAATCAGTCTCTCTATTAAAAAAAAACTACATTGAAATGAAATGTCTTTATTTCGCATAGGCCTTCGGGGGCGCTTACAAATTGTCAGTTATATTTATATATTTTTTTTTACACTACCACCGGATCGGAACACGACCTCAACTGAGAAGATCCAGCAAGAAACTCAGTGGGTTTGTCTTTTTTCTTTGTATATCTTTTTTTTTATTGTTTTATTTGCCATCTTGTTTTTACATGGGTAACAAAAGTTAGCTCCAGTATCCTGCCCTACATTTGGCCTAACAAGGAGCACGTTTGGCAGGATACGCTACACTTTGACATTTTATTAATTACGTATTGTTCAGTCCCAAGCTGTTTTATCATCTATATAATCAGAAATTTTGTAATATGCTTTACGACTAAGCTTGATCTTAATAAATGATTTAAAGTTATTGATTGACAAATTTCTGATTTGAATTGGTAGTTTATTATAAAAGCGTTATTAAACATTAAACTCCGTAGCGTAGTTTTAAAGATCCAAGCATACATAGGGACAGACAGCGTAAAGCGACTTTGTTTTATACTATGTACTAATGATGTTGATGATGATAGAATGATTTGTGATTATCTTCTGAAGTACTATCACTACACCTGTTTCTGCCTAATCCTGCAGCTGGTTAAACCCGTGTAGTTCGGTCGGGGAAGTACCACCGCCACACCTATTTCTAGCGTGAAGCATTTTTGCATTTCCATGGAAGGGTGTAGTTGCCGGCACACTTTTATATGAGTCAACCATCATACTAGTCGGGAGTGGCAACGCATCTGTGATTGACTTCAGATGATACCATGTTCTAGTAGTTGATTAGTGTAGTTGATTACAGATGTCGCAGGGCGGCAGTGACCACTTACCGTCAGGTGGGCTGCATGCTCGTTTGCTACTTCAGTCCGAAAAAAAAACTTCAAATCCTCACCGAATTTCGACAAATGCATGTTGAAATCCATCTTGTCCCAGTTACAAGGACTGCCGCCGAAGCACGCGGCGCCTAGCACCGTAAAATGACCGCCTATAAAAAGTTTATCTACTCAACTCTATAGGATAGGGCAATGGCTCTCAAAGTGTGAAGGGGATAGGGTTATAAAGGCCATTTTTCGCCTATCACGCAGTAAAACATTTTTTTTCGAATATAATTAATTGTATGCCTTTGTGTACTTAAATATATGTATTTCCTTCCGTATATGAGATTTGCCATAAATAATATGGTATGTTTCAGAATATATTGCCAAAAAATAAAGTATTTACTTATTTTAATATCTTTTTGTCATATACGTTTTTAGTTCGACAAATTAATGTTGAAATTAATCTTGTGATTGTCGCCGAAGCATGCGGCGCCTAGCAACGTCAAATGACCGCCTATAAAAAGTTTCTCTTATCAAATCCATAGGGTAAGCCAATGGTTCTCAGAGTATAAAAGGTGGGGTGATATGAGCCATTTTATATCAAACGCGCAAATAGTTCTATCACCTGTATAAGTACCTTTGCAGGTCATTGAGCAGATAACCAGAAACGATGTTTGAAAAAAGTATTTTTAATAACATTAATTTTGTAACAATAGATACATTTTTTTATTGTGCCTATTGCCCTATTGTCTACAACCATGTATTCATGTAAGTTAAGTTTGACAACCACTGGTCGGCAGGTTTTTCACTGCATTCTTCAAGGAATTTATGGAGTTTTTTACGGCCATGTAAAAGGTATGAATAGTAGGGTCACCAGATTGTGATAATAAAGGTATCTATGTAACGCAGGCAAATCAATTCAACAAGGTATAATGTCTGCTATTCAATGATAAGAATCGGGAAGGACGCCTAACTGTGCGCATTAAATATGAAGCGCGTATCCAGCCACTAGTGGTCACCCAGCCGAGTGCCGACCGCCGCCAACGTCCCTTAACTTTTAAAATACAGAATTAGTAGACAAGTATTCATTCTACCTGATCGTAAAGGGTTACTGATGCTCACGGTGATCTTTAATCATCGCCAGATATGTTGGTGCTCCTGGGGACTATTTTGGAAGACCTTTTTTTGTTCTCGAGGGGGAAACCTTCAAAAGGCTACACTACACTACACTACGCCGTGGGAGCGACGCAGGGTTATGTGGGTTTTTTACCGCAGTAAAACCCCTGTAGTGGCCATCCTCAGCGCAGCGTGGAGGACTCCAGGATGTGCAACGGAACACAACCGGAGTCCGAGCGCGATGCCCCTTTCGGGCTTCTCCTTTGTGAGCGTATAAGCTCATCGCACCTTGTGTTCCTTACGGCGGTATGCGACCACACTGCCGCCGTCCTTCCCGGGCCGCTTAACTGAGCTGCTCGAGCTCCCACTCTAGCCGCCCGCAACACCGGAAACCCCTTTTAGTCGCCTCTTACGACAGGCAGGGCATACCGTAGCCATACTCTGATCCCGGAAATCCTTCCTCCCCTGCGCGTTCTGACTTAGTCCTTAAGGATGACAACGCACTGTATGCTCGTTAGCTTATTGGGAACCTTAGCCCAATAACGGGAAAGAGAAACGTTGCTGTTCTTGAAAAATGTGGTAAAAAAGACATTGTTAAGTACATAAATAATATACAAACATACCTACGCTGGAGAAACATTTCCTAACGCAGTCGGGTAAAAAGCGAAACTGAAATAGGTAATTTCAATAAAATTTGGCTTCCATTACGGTCGCGGATGAATCACGCCAGTGGGGAACGTTATACCTAAGTATACGTGGGGCAGCAGGGGTGGAACGGCGCATGCGCGAGCGTTGAGCGTCCAGGGAATTGGGAGCTTCGGCTTGGTTTTGACGATGTTTTAGTTATGCTTATGTTTAAACGGTCAAATATTTGGTATATTTTGTCACCATAAGAATAATTGACTAATATGTTAGCTAACTTTAAAGAATTTGCCGGAAAGTAAAGATTTCTCATTAATAAACTAGACAATTTTAAGTAATCATCAACATATCAATATTTTACTCGGTCGATTTGTATTTTTCTTAGTAGTTATTTAAATGCGATCCCATAGACGGTTATAGCCCACAGACATCTGAAAGCAACTTTAGGTATATAGAACAGGGGTTCTATCTGAAGTCAATCACAGATGCGTTGCTACTTCCAGAAACTAAGATAAATCTAAACCGGCAACCATATTGTAACACAAAAATTTAGAAAAAGGTGCCTCCCCGCTTAAACTATAAATCCATTTTTAAACAGATATCTTGTTACATTCGCGTCGTATTTTTATGATCCATACCTATGTCATTTTCCGTCTATATTTGTTGTTTTCGTAGGTATTACAATGCAGTTTAATCTGACACATTATGACGCCGGTGCCGTCCCTGTAGTTCCAGGATCAGAATAGGGCTACGGTATCCCCTGCCTGTCGTAAGAGGCGACTAAAAGAGGCTTCCGGGGTTGCGGGCGGGAAGCGTGGGAGCTCGAACCGTCCGGCCAAGCGACCCCGGGAAGGACGGTGGTATGTGTGGTTGCATGCTGCCGTAAAAACCAGTAGGTGTGGTGAGCAGTTCACGCCCACCAGGGAAGTGCCCGATGGGGCACACGCTGAGGACACCAGCGGTGGTCAATCAGAGTTCCCGGAGTCCTCTTCACAGCGTCGAGGTCGACCACCGGGGGGGTTTTAGTGCGGTAAGTATCTCACATAACCCGCGTCGCTCCCACGACGTCGGGTACTTACAATGCAGTTTAATCTGACTCATTATGACGCCGGTGCCGTCCCTGTAGTTCCAGGATCAGAATAGGGCTACGGTATCCCCTGCCTGTCGTAAGAGGCGACTAAAACGGACCTCCGGGGTTGCGAGCGGCTAGAGTGGGAGCTCGAACCGTGCGATCAGACGACCCCCGGAAGGACGGCGGTATGCGTGGTCGCATACCTTCGTAAAGACCAGACGGATCGGAGGGCCCAGCCGCTCACCTGGGAGGACCCCGATGGGGCAACGCGTTTAGAAGACTCCGGTTGCGTTGCTTTGGAGGCCCCGAAGTCCTCTTTGTAGCGTCGGGGACCTTGGATTAGTGTGGTAAAAATCCCATATAATCAAAAAACACAAAAAAAAACACGCTTTCTACACTCATAGCCCCACACTAGGATTTTCTCCTGTGTCGTGGGTACCATGGACACACACAAGACGAATACACAAATACCCAGACCCAGAACACGAATCTAAACTCATCATTCAGATACCTGTCTGGCCGGGAATCGAACCCGGGACCCATTGCGCGTCAGACCGGTACGTCAACCGCTCCGCCACGCGGGTCGTCACGGCGGTTTCTCCCTCGAGAACAATAAAAAAGGGGGTGTGACTTAGTTCGTATGAGTAACAACGTACCTACTGTATGCTCGTTTGCTTAGTGGAAACCTTAGCCCAATAACGGCAAGGGGAAACGTTGCTGCTCTTGAAAAATGTGGTAAGGAAGACATTCCTATCCAAGGCGTGCTAACTTAGTCCTTAGTCAACGCGCCTGTGGGCGACTTCAGGTAAGACTCATATCTGGTTTTGATTCCTTGGGTGGTATTTTACAAACCATCACGTGGACTGCATTGCTCGTTCAATTGGATGAAAACAAAAGGTTACAGAGTCGATGAAGCATTTATTTTGGTGTAAGAGTAGGTACATAAATCTAGACTGGACGTTTTCTACGACGGATATAGGCTAATATTTTGTAGGTAGAACCAGTGTAGTTCGACCGGAGAAGTATCACTGCCACACCTATTTCTAGCGTGAAGCATTTCATGCGTTTCGATGGAAGGGTGTAGTTGCCGGCACACTTTTATATGAGGCGACCTAACAGTCCTCGAGAGTAGCAACGCATCTGTGATTGACTTCAGATAGAACCCATGTTCTGTATGAAGTTGATTACAGATGTCCATGAGCGGCAGTGACCACTTATCATCAGGGGGTGGTTTGCTACTTCAGTTAGATAAATTATAGGTACCTACAATATAGAAATATGATGAAGCTATTGCCACGGCTTCGCTCGGTTTATTCATGTTTGCTACAGTAATTAGTGTCCTAGGTGTTAATTTATCTGCTGCTATCTGTTAGTTTTTGCATTACAGACATACATGCAGCCTCACAAACTTTTGCACTCAATAGGTTTTACAAGGGACCTCTGACAGAGAGACATTCACACATCTAAATAGGTAAGTGAATAGCAAAGTAACAAAAAAACTAAAAATGTTAATCTGCACATCTTCACGTTATCACATGTCCAATAACTTTATCCTGCCTACTTAAGCTATCAGTAAGTCTCGCATCTGTTCTAACGAGCCTACTTCCTTCCTTAAAACACTTAATTTTTTGCAAAAACCCTTAGGCTCATAAAAATAAGGAGCAAAATACTTATTTTATCGTGACATCTGCCAAAAATGTCCCACAGATAAATGAAACTATTTTTTATCTGTGGTTCGCCTAATGACGTTGGCGCGAACATTTGGCGCCGATTTTTTTCTTTTTTTCTAGTGACAAAGAACCTCACACGTTGACG
This sequence comes from Spicauda simplicius, assembly GCA_949699795.1. Lineage (NCBI taxonomy): Eukaryota > Metazoa > Arthropoda > Insecta > Lepidoptera > Hesperiidae > Spicauda > Spicauda simplicius. The sequence goes on along the minus strand of OX453078.1, from coordinate 1,150,498 downwards.
TGACAATTAGGATATCTCACCATTTCTTTGTTTAATTTTTGCTAATTAGGTAGTTAATGTCTGCATTATACTTATTTGCTTACCTTTTTCTAATATATCTAATATTAGAAAAATCTTATAAAAATTATGTGTTAATGCGAAAGTGACAGTGACAGCCTAATGGTTAAAACTTGCTCTCTCGATCGTGAGGTCCGAGGTTCAAACCCAGGCACGCACCACTGATTTATGTGCGTATTAGAAATTAGAAATTAATTATCACTGCTTTTCGGTGAAGGAAAACATCGTGAGGAAACCTACAAACCCGAGAGTTCTTTAAAAAAAAAGTTCTCGGAGGTGTGTGAAGTCCACCAATTCGTACTTGGCCAACGCGGTGGACTATGGTCTAAAACTCTCTCATTCCGAGAGAAGACCCGTGCCCAGCAGTGGGACAATAATGGGTTGACGACGACACATATCTACTGAGAATATAAAGTGCCTAAACACAGCGACTGTTCATAAATGAGCATGCTACTAAATTATTTATAAATATAAAAATTAGTACTACGTAGTACCCAATTAATTAAAAAATACCTGTTATTGTTGCTTTTATGATTAATAAAGATATCATTAGAAAATCTACACATCAAAGAGCACTTAGGTAAATAGATGCCTTCTAATGTAGGTAGTCAAAAGTTTGTAGCTACCTACCCTAGTTCCTATCACAGTTTGGTGGACTGTGGCCTACAAATCAAAACAAAGCAGAGCAAATGTTTAAATACCTACTTACTAATATCCCTACATATAAAACATAGTAGCATCTCGCTGTCTGTCTCTATGTATGCTTAGATCTTTAAAACTACGCTACGGATTTTAATGCAGTTTTATTTAATAGATAGAGTGATTCAAGAGGAAGGATTTCATGACTAAGTAGAAAAACAACGATAATTAAGATTTTTGACTTTATGGCGGAACGAAGTTCGCCGGCTCGACTAGTTTATAATAAAAGAAACATGAAGACGTTACTCTAATTCATCTACAATCTTTACATCCCGTGTTATTTATAACCCTGCGAATGCGACATCAAAAAAATGTAATTAATTGTACCAAGGGACATAAATTTTACTTGTCTTGTTTTATATTTATATGCCATGCTAACGAGTGCCCCAGTTTTATTGAGATGGAATGTCAGTATATAATAAAACAGGATTGCTGTATGTTTGTATGTACCGTCTATAAATTTAATTGGCGCACCATAAGAACCTAACTTGTAATTAAAAAACTGAAGCAATTATCCTGTCTCGATTAATGTTAACTATTTTAATCAAACAGAAAACCGCCTATCTCATACACGACACGCGTTACAAGAAAAAATAACCTTTAAACGCTAAATATCAAACTGAAATCGAGGCGCGTTCAAAAACAAACTACCTAAACAGCAAAGATTAACATGAGTAGATTAAAAAATAAGGCCAGTAAGGAGGCAGCGGATCAAAACCATAAATCATGCTCATTATATTCGAACAGGATTATTTTTTACCAAAGAAAATGTTCAAAAAAGCATCAAAAGGCTATAAGGGGGGCGCCATTTTGTGAGGGTATAGTCGATTAGGGCGGGAAAATGGGAAGCTGGTGGCCAATAAGCGCTTTAGATTTGAAAAGGCGTTCTAAAATTCCACCAATCCCGGAGAAGGTTGGTCCACTCATGCGCTTTGGCGTCGATCCATAGAATTATAGATATAATACGGCAGTATGGGCTTGGCCTCTGCCGTGGAAGGATGTGTGTGTCGGTCACAAAACATTTTTTTTTGTAAAGTATGTCGAAGTGCCTCAGGACAGAATCTAGTGTTATATCGTTTTAAATATCAAATTTAACGTAAAAAGTGTATTCCTGGGGATATAGTCGTTGTGTTTAACGTAACGTAACTTAGATGTTTGAGAAATCGGTTAACCCTTCATCTGCGTTGTTAAGCAAATTGTACCCCAACAGGGAAAAAGTCCAAAATTAAAAAAAATAGTCGCAGTTTAGCGAATTGCTTCTCACTCGCGTTGGTGACCCTCGGTGCCCCTCATCATCAGGGATGGTGATGGCCAGCGGCGGCGGTGGCGGGCTCGTGCAGTCCCCACCCGATATGCTCCATCACCATAACATCATGGATACTTCCTCCCACGTTGAAATGATGCCCAGTGAGTATACTTTGTGATTTAATGTGTGATAAAATGATTGTTGATTTGAGCTTTTTGTGATACAATAACATTGTCTGTTATTATGTTTTCTTCGTTTATGTATGTGGTTGTGTGGGTTTATTTTGAAAATAGCGGTAACTATTTTGATAGGATTTTCAAAGGTGAGAAGATTTATTATGTTGCAATTCTGAATGTCTTTCGATTAATTCGTTTTCAACGGTGAATTAGACTAAAAGCTTTCAACATATCCGTGGAATGATTTATAAAAACAGGAAATATGTCGTTGAATAAATACCGATTAATATTTTGAAATTCTTAAAATAATTAACCTAGTAAAATTATACGCAAAACAATTTAGTGTTTATTAAATAAAAAGGAATTTTATTTTATTTTATTATTAGGTTATTTGCTTGATTTCATAGCAATGTAATTAGTATTATAATAAATCATTAAGTATTCTAATAATATAATATAATAAATAATAATATAATAAATATATTATAACACAAAATTAATAATTGGATTAACGATAATATTAGGTATAAAATAATAATTATTTCTTAAGTACATTTTATTATATTTTAAAAAGCTATCATTGTTGTATATAATTTTAGCCATTGTTTTATTATTATGAAAAAACTAACTTAACAGCAACCTCAAATGTTTAATAGCCGTATACGAGTAAGCTATATGTTTCTATGTGCTGATAGGAGTATTGTTGTGGTAAGGGAGACATAGTTATCGAAGGCTTCCCAACGTAGTCCACAGGGGAGCTAAGCATGCTTGGTCGACATAAGACAGAAATCTTATTTTTTTTATATAATGAAGTAATAAACGAGCATGCAGTCCACCTGATGGTAAGTGGTCACTGCCGTTCATGGACATCTGCAAGCAATTGATTGGCTTCATATAGAACATAGGTTCTATCTGAAGCCAGATGCGTTGCTACTCCCGAGGATTAGGATGGTCGCCTCATACAAAACTGTGCCGGCATCCACACCCTACCATCGAAACGCAAAGAATGCTTCACGCTAGAAATAGGTGTGGCGATGGTACTTTCCCGGTCGAACCACACTGGTTCTACCACCTCTTATCTTATCAAGGGTTGACCAAGGTGTCTATGGGTGGCAGTGGCCTCTTTTCATCAGGTGAACTGTGTGCTCGTTGTTACTTCTACAAAAATAAAAAAAATAAAAAATTGACCCCCAGTCCGAGATAAAAATGAGTCTAAAATTGGTAAACGACGTGCTTTACTTAAGACTAATCTAGACTGCCTAGTGTCTTTTCCTTTTTTGACACCAGAACATTGTAAGTGTACACAGAGAGAACAAAATCTGTAACATTATACACGTAATTTTTTTTGTACTGTATTTATACAAATAAATGACTGATTGTACACACAGCAGCCTAATATTGTTGTTTTAGGGAAAATAGGTGTGTCGTTGACGCCATAGTAGAATCACGAACGAGTCTATTACTTTTAAACTGATTTAATTTAACTATAACAACAAAGAAACGATAATTCATGCTAAATTTGCATGCTGTAATGCAGTTACCTAATGATACATGGACATGCAAACGAAATTATTTTACTATTCAAAATCTAGCTAATATTTTAGTCTAGTTATTTAGTGGTAATCCAGTTTTGAGAAATATTTCTAGAGAAGGTATTACAACAAAAAATATATGATGTAAAGTTAAATAAAGCATATAATTTCCGTATAAAAAGGCTTGCACTTAGCTATCGTTATTATGCTCCGAAGATAAAAAGTAACTAATTTTATAGTTTAGTTTTAAGGTATTTGATGCATTGAGTATGGTATAAATTATGACTGTTTTAATTACAATACCATCATATATTAATTACAATACACATTTGTCTATTAATAATACTGAATCTCTCAAAACAAGTTCATGTTTAAAACAATTAATTATAATACTCAACTAATTGCTACAGCGGATAAAAACTTTCCAATCATTTTCATATGAACTTGTAAACCCTTAAAAATAATTTATAAATCAAAATTTGGATGGATGTATGTATGTAAATAAAATGATGTATGAAAGAGCCTCTATACCTATCCTATCAAGGAACTCCTAAAAATCCAGCAAAAAATCTATAAACAACTTTTGGAATCAAAATTTGTTTATAGATTTTTTGCTTTCTTTATTAACGATTTTTCTTTGCAATTTGAACGCTTGACGTACGAAAATTAAATTAAAACTTACCATTATTAAATTATAATAATCGATCCATCCAGGCACTCGCTAATCAAATTCTGAAAATCCATCCAATCTTGTATAAACTTAACCAATAAGCGTAATGCAAGGGGCTGCCTGATTGATTTACAAAGGGGATGGAAACTACCCCGCATTATTTCTGCTAATGCAAGCGCAACCGAGCATTAGAGGGTTAGGATTTATGGGCATTTTTCGGTTTAACTAAAAGCTGATTTATGGTGCTAAGAGCTGATGGCATACGTACGTATAGGATGCCAGATTTTCGTGTTTTCTTACGTTTTGGATTGGTGGAACTAATTTTATTGTGACTCCGCAAGCAGTACTATCTATTATCACTACATAGTATAAAACAAAGTCGCTTCCCGCTGTCTGTCCCTATGTATGCTTAGATCTTTAAAACTACGCTACGGATTTTAATGCAGTTTTTTTAATAGATATACTGATTCAAGAGGAAGGTTTTTATGTATCATACATGTACAATGTAGTGGAGAAACACTGATAATTTTAGATTTTTGACTTCTAGGTGGAACGAAGTTCGCCGGGTCAACTAGTTTATTATAAAAATAAACTTAAGTTTTACAGAGTCATGTTTTAAAGGGAATCCTTAGATATACATACTATTAGGGAGCTTTTCAAGTTAGTCCTTATCGGTAGCAACACACCTGAAAACGATGTCATATATTGTTTTACTCATATCTGGATCCATGGGAGTCAGTTGCCACTTAAGATTACTTGCCTATCTGCTACTTCTATAATAAGTATAATTTGACAAATAATTAAACAGTGATCTATAGTACCTGGGTACCTTTTCTAATGCAAGTGCACCCAAGCAAGAGAGGGTTAACAAGCTCCAGAATGTAGTTATCAAATTGTCCTCAAATTATTATATAACTGTGGACAAAATGAGTAATATGAATTATAGCGACAAAATAATATGTGTTTTAACATTAAATTATAAAACCTGCGATATTCATTATCGCAGGTTTTATAATTTAAACTTAAAAAATTATTGCACCGTTATAAGTTCCATATGCTTTATCAGATTAGATTTTGACAAAAAATAAATAAATGAAATATCTTTATTTTGTATAGGCCTACGGAGGCACTTACAAATTGTCGGTTACATTTTTTTCTTACACTACCCTCGGATCGAAACACGACCTCAACTGAGAAGATCCGGCAAGAAACTCAGCGGCTTTGTCTTTTTCTTATTTACATCCTTTTCTTTTAAATATAATAACAATCACGTTTTTTATGGTAATGAAAGTTTGCTCCAATATCTTTCTTCCAATATATTTGTGGATATTTAAATTTATCTTCGTCGATCCATCGTCTTCCCAGTGCTGGGCACGGGTTCTCCACAGGTTAACGATTTTAGGCCATAGTCCACCAAACTAAGTGCAAATTTGTACCCTTCACATACCTGTGAGAATTTTATTTTTAAAGAACGAATTTCCGTTTCTGATACGCAAATCGTTTTAAAATATTAGGATTGGAGTATATTAGGCTACTACGGCTCGTTTTATATCTACATATTTTTCCTAGAAAGGTACTTTCATTTGTTTCTAGTTTTGTCTCTATAGTATAGACTTTATTGCAAATTGATTTTGACTACACACAAATAAAACAATAAAGTATGCCCTTTAAGTCTTTCTAACTTAAAAATATATACTAAATACTGATTTAATAAAAATATTGACTTTTTTATAATATTGAAGTAAACGAGCACGCAGTCTACCTGATGGTAAGTGGTCACTGCTGCCCATGGACATTTGTAAGCAACTTCACATAGAACATAGGTTTTATCTGAAGTCAATCACAGAAGCGTTGCTACTCCCGAGGACTATAATGGTCGCCTCATACAAAAGCGTGCCCGCAACCACACCCTTCCATCGAAACGCTAGAAATGCTTCACGCTAGCAATAGTATAGCGTTGGTACCTCCCCGGTCGAACTACACTGGTTCTACCACCTTCAAAAAATTCTAATATTAACAAGAATACAACAAAACTACAATATAGGTATGTTTGATTTTATATATTACTAGCTGTCCCAACAAACGTTGTTCTGCCATATAAAAAATAAAAAAAAAACGTTAAGGGTGGACAACCCTTAAGGGGTATAAAAAATAGATGTTGGCCGATTCTCAGACCTACTGAATAAGGATATAAAATTTGGTAATAATCGGTCAAGCCGTTTCGAAGGAGTATGGCAACAAAAACTGTGACACGAGAATTTATATATTAGATGTATATGTAGACTATGTATAAAAACGTCCGTAATAAAACGTCCGTAGAAAAGTGCTTTCTACGGACGTTTAGTCAAGTTGAGTCAAGCCAATAAGTTGCCTGGTCAATGCTACTTTGTAAAACCAATAGGTATTCTGTTTCAAGCTAAGGCTTGTATTTGCGAAGCCTGCAGCTAAACACTGCCAATGGATTGTTTATCGAACGTGTTTGAACTTGGGAACTCTAGCATTCCCTTTTCATAAAAACCTGTATTCAGTTTTTTGTACTATGCGTTGGTAGATTTTTCATTTATGCGTAAAATGAATGGATTATACATATAGGTGCTTATATACCTACCTCGTCCATTCTCACCATTTTGATAATTACCTATTTCTATGGAAGTGTGTGGTCGCCGGCATACTTTTATATGAGGCGTCTATGTCAGTCCTCGGGAGTAGCAACGCATCTGTGATTGATTTTAGATAGAACCCGTGTTCTATATGAAGTTGATGTCCATGGGCGGCTGTTACCACTCACCATCAGGTGGACGGCATGCTCGTTTGCTACTTTAATCATATAAAAAAGTCAATATTTCGGCTAAAGAGTAGATAAACTATAGGTGGCATGTAATATTATGAACTACTGGCTCATTGCCCCGGGTCCGTTTCGGTCAAGTTTACCACGGAAGTGGTCACCCAAGGTAAAAGCTGTCTGTCTGCCAAATTTCAACAACATTCGACTGAGTAGTTTTGCGTAAAAGAGTAACAAACACCTCACAAGAGAGAACATTCTCACAAACCTCCATATCTATAAAATGCAAGATTTTACAAATAGTACACATGTGATCTACACATGACCTTTTTGTTTGTCGAAATATATGTAATCTATCTAATAACTATCCATTTGCCAAGCCGATAAAAAAGGGACTTCGCATTGCTCACACTAGGATTTCTGTCGTGGATAACATAAGCATTTAGGTACACATACACATACACACATATCAAGCAGTGCCGGATTAAGCCAGCACGGAGCCTGTAGCAAATTCTGAGAGGAGGCCCATAGTTTGCCTAACGGCTTTTGTTACTAGTAAACTTTTCTGGATTTAATCTGGGAAAATTTAGAGATGACACTTTCTATATCTGAATTTAAGACCAAACTAAAACAGATGTAAAGCACTAATTTGCCATAGCTTACGTTTCACTAAATATTTATTCAAGTGTTTAATTTCTGTAAAAGTAATTTCATGACATGTAAATTAAATTTAAATGTCATATCCGATTTTTATGACAAATTATATTTTCATTTTCTCATTTGTTGTATTTTAATAATTTTAATTTTGACAATGAATTTATATATTATTTAAATTTTACTAGATGTTCTGAGCATGCTGTACCTACCTTACCTTACCTTATAATCATAAGTGCAGTTTAAAATTCTTAAAGATAAATATTACACGACATAAATTTGTTGCTGTTACTTGTGTTGGTGATCCAATAAATAAATTAATAATTACCCTCTATATTTTCTTTCAGTTTAGGATATTTAAGATAGCAAAGTTAGTAAAATATAAATAGCATGTAGGTGTTGGGCCGCGGGGTCCCTCTAGACGCGGGGTCCGTAGCATTTGCTACTCTTGCTATGTGGCTAATCCGACACTGATACCAAGAGTCTGAACATAGGGATATTTAGATCTCACATTCGAGAATTCGAGTGGCCGGAGATCGAACAGGGAAAATTTTATGTCAGGTCTCTACAAAACGGGTCAGATACAAAAAAAAAATTAAAAACAACCCTAACAGCGTGTGAAAAAATTATATGATGAATATTATGTTATGCATATTATAATAATACAATAATGTGGTTGCCGGCACACTTTCACATGAGGCGACCATCATAGTCCTCGGGAGTAGCAACGCATCAGTGATTTACTTCAGATGGAACCCATGTTTTGTGTGAAGTTGATTAGAGATGTCCATGGGCGGCAGTGGCCACTTACCATCAGGTGGACTGCATGCTCGTTTGCTACTTCACTCAGATAAAAAAAAAATGTCACAAAAAATATTTATTTTTTTAATGTTAATTTTAATAAAAATATCATAAACACAAAATATTTAAATTTACACTATAATTTATCCTTCTACATTTATCTTAGCATTTTATCTGTTGTAACTAATTAATTAGTAATTATCAAATTACTTTTCTGTGTTATGTTATCCTAATGGTACATATATAATTCTTTATCAGCTAAAACATAAAATCAGATATAAAGTAGATAACAGTATTGCATTTCCATACAAATGTTTGTACATGGGGTAATTATATAGTAGGTAATTCTTGAAATATACATAAATACATAATTAAAAATGTGATGTGAGACGAGCAATTAATTTTCTTTAGAATATGACTTGATTTGAGTATTCTGTGCCAGAGTATTAGTAGACCGTAGTTAAATAGTATGTTTCGGTGAAGGAAACCATTGTAAGGAAACCTACACACCCGAGAGGTCTTTAATAAAAAAAAAAGTTCTCGGAGGTGTGGGAAGTCCACCAATTCGCACTTGGCCAGCGCGGAGGACTATGGCCTATAAATTTCTCATTCCGAGAGAAGACCTGTGCCCAGCAGTGGGACACTAATGGGTTGACGAAAATAAATATATGTATGTAGTCCATTTGATGGTAAGTGGCCACTGCCACCTACAGACATCACTAAGTAACTTTAAGGAATAAAATAAAGGAACTAAAAGAATTCTCTCTAAAATCAATTACAGATGCATTTTTACTCCTGAGGGCTAAGATTGTCAGTTCATATGAAACTGAACTGACAACCACACTTTACCATCAAAAGGCAAAAACTGCTTCTGACTGGAAATAGGCACCTACACATAATGTATCTTAAATGTTTTATAGAAAAAGTAATGACAAAAAATCTAGCTTAACGCTGACTCATCTCAAGCGACTATATTAAAAAAATCAACACTTATCTTAAAAAAGTTTTACGTGGTCCTACGTAAAACTTTTTTTCTTCTTCGCAAATCTCAACACGCCGCATAACTTCAAAATCTACAACTCAACAAAACTGATAAACATAATATTGATTTGTGAAGTAGCCCCGAGACCACCAGGTATTTTTATGAGGGTGCGAAGTCGGTAGCCACGTACACTCACACATACATCCTAACATACAAAAAACGAAACCATAAAATTTGTCGAGAATATTTTCTCGATTAGTCATTTTTTATACGACGCGGTAATTTACGTCGCCCTAAAGATTAAGCGTTTGTATTAATTTAAATTTTAATCAAAGTATACATTCATTTTTCATTAATTAATTATCATTACATAGAACATTTTGATTTTGATTAACACCAGACGAATTTTCATAAATCAATTTTATACTAATATCATAAAGACGAAAACTTTGTATTTTTGTATGTTTGTCATGAATTAACTTAATAACTACATAAAAATTCTCTCACCATTAGAATGCTACATTATCCCTGAGCAGCATAGGCTATTTTTATTACTAAAATATATAAGGCGTCTTTGCTAAAACTTGAGTAATGTGATTCAGTGTCAAAAATTTTGGATTTGGATTCTGTTAGTTGTAAATAAAATATGAATACATTGACATCTGTAAAAGAAAGTCCTCAGGAGTGTCAACGCAACGGTGACCAGCCTATAAGTCTCTGTTCTTATCTGGAGCTGATGGCAGATGATTATAGGTGGCAGTAACCACTTACCACTACTTACTTACCACTTTTTTATGAGGCGACCATCCTAGTCCTCGGGAGTAGCAACGCATCTGTGATTGACTTCAGATAAAACCTATGTTCTATATGAAGTTCTATATAAATGTCCATGGTCGGCAGTGACCACTTACTATCAGGTGGACTTGAAAAAAAATACCTACTATTATAATAGGTATTACTAGTATGACACAGTTCTTACGTTTTGGTGAGAGTGTGGTTGCCGGCTCACTTCAATGTAAGGCGACCATCTTGGTCGTCAAGAGTGACAACACATCTACGATTTACAAGGGAATCCCATCTTTGTATGAGATATTGGGTGGCAGTGACCACTTACCGTTAGGTGGACTGCATGCTCATTTGCAACTTCAATCTCTTTAAAAAGCTTTGTTTTCAATATTTATACGCAAGTGACCATTTACATAAATAAGTCTGATTATTTTTTTCTGTACCCACAACTCTGGGTATTTAGGACAGTAAAATCCAACGCACGTGTCCAACTCTATGATGAACGCATTACCAATTTACAGTCGTTTATAACCGGACACGACTCTACATTTTTTCTTTTATTTTTTCTCACAAGCCGCTCTACCTTTGTAGAGTTTAGAGGCCTCGAGTGTGGTTAAATATTTAGGTAAGCCTTTTTGATCTTTCTGTTGGAGTTACACTACCTACTTTATATTTAAGATAAGGTCTTGCCGACTTATATTTGCTGTGTATAACTGAATAGGAAAGTTCCATAAGACTAAAATAAATAATGTATTAGCTAAAGTAGTTTGTCGTCAGCCCATTATCGTCCCACTGCTGGGCACGGGTCTTCTCTCAGAATGAGAGAGTTTAGGCCATAGTCCACGGCGCTGGCCAAGTTCGAATTGGTGAACTTCACACACCTCCGAGAACTTTTTTTTTTAAGAACTCTCGGGTGTGTAGGTTTCCTCACGATGTTTCAAACAAAAGTTTAAAATATGGAAACTATATATGGTTACAGCATACCACCAATTCTGACATATTTTTAATACAAAAGTATGTTGAAAAAACTGCTAATACCGCATTAACAAGTAATCTCAGAGTATTTTTATGCACCAAAGAATTTTATAAATGAATGTTATTTTCTCGATATTTTTGTATGAATAAAAACACACTATTTAAAGTTTGATAAAAAAATCACTACAAAATATATGCGACGAGTTAAGCAAAAAAAATACATAATGTATATCGTATTGTAATTATGTTTGATCTATGAAAATTTTAACCGTATAATATGGGAAATATATTTACATATATTTGTTTTATACATATATTATATATTCCCTTGAATTGAGTTCAGTAGGTAATGATAGTTTGATGCCGTTAAAAATACAGACAAAAAAGCGCACAATAACAATCTTCTATTTATATAGATAACATAGTATATATTGCTGCTTCCATTATATAATAACACAAAAACACAAAATTTTACAGGAAAGCCAGGCGACAAAAAACAATGTATTTTTATTTTTTTAGTGACTAAATAAAATAATAAAACTATATTAAAAGGCCAATAAATAACCAGTGTAGTTTAAGCACCTAGTTTTCAATTCCAGGTTGTTTGATATACTGTAACTTTCACCTTAATAACTTTACCACCTATAACTTATTATTAATTGCATCTAGTCACCCGTCGCAACGGTCGAAATTCGACCGTAATTTAAATTAAAAAACTGAACTTCATATTGTCCAAAGTAGCACGAATATTTCTCAAATTCTAATAAATTGTAATAATTTTCATAATTTTGAACGCACCCGTTAAATGTTAAAAGAGGTTTAATCAGCTAAGCTGCATTTAAAAGCAATAGTGGGTATTTCGACAAAGATATCCGACATTTTTGACGTTATGTGTTTTCATAGTAAGACGTTGAATGTTCTACTTTGTTTAATAAGTATGTGTTTGTGTCAAATGCAAAGTAGTGTGTATAATGTGTTTTTAGTTGATTTTTTGTATGTTTTAAGCATTATTTGAAAAAAATATTAGCCTTGGACTATCCTTCTCTACATCAACTATAACCACGCGTAATTTTATACTCCTGCGCCTGCGGCAAGTACCTATCTTTGCCTTCACAAATTTTTGCTTCACGTATTAATATAGATTTAAATTTCAAATGGTTAAAATTGAAATTAAGCCTTAAGCCTAACATATTTCGTGAATATCCGCAAATTCACGAAATATGTTAGGCTTAAGGCAATAAAATTAAACAAACAACCGTCATGATATTCGAAGGCCATATCAGAAATAGGGGTGCGTAGCACTAACATGTGTTAGCGATAGTTTTATCTGAGCATACAAACTGGTAGCGAATTATCGACAACTGTACATGTTCCATATGTCAATGTGTGGCTTTCATGTGATTTAGGTATTTTTTTAAATATTTTTTTTTTATATTATAAGGTTATACGAGTAAGTTAAAATAAAAAAAAATCTCTTGTTTTTGTGACGGGGAGGAAACCTTCAAAAGGTACGCCGAAGCCTTGGGAGAAACTAAAACCTACTCGGTGGCCTTCCTTTTTTAAAATTGCAGTAGCAACATACATTTAAAAAAAAAACATTTTTTTTTATAATATTGAATTTTATATTATAGTAGCAAACGAGCATGCAGCCCTCCTGATGGTAAGCGGTCACTGCCGCCCTGCGACATCTGTAAGCAACTTCATACAGAACATGGGTTCCATCTGAAGTCTATCACAGATGCGTTGCTACTCCCGAGGACTATGATGGTCGCCTCATGTAAAAGTGTGCCGGCAACCACACCCTTCCATCGAAACGCAAGAAATGCTTCACGCTAGAAATATGTGTGGCGGTGGTACTTCCCCGGTCGAACAACACTGGTTCTACCACCTTTTCGCTCATTTTCTACTTCAGTCAGATAAAAAATAATTCAAGGATTGTTTTCTTTATGGTCAATATCTTGTGATATCAGTCTTTGATCAAATTATATCAGAATGTCAAGTTATTTTTTTTACACAAATAGAACCTCATGATAGAGCTAGCTACAAATCATTTCCAAACTTTTGAATCGTAAAAATCACAGGCACGATACTAAGATAGAGTCTTATCTGCTCTATTATCTAAAAGCTAGCAAATCTAGAGTACAGGTAGAGCTAATGTAAAATAATATATATATTTCAACATATTTATGTGAGACGTAGCGTTATCTCTATCCGACGTTTATTATTAATCATTTAGATATGGTAGAGTCGGATTAAGAATTTGTTTGTATAAAATTATCTTGAAAATAACTAAGCTCGAAAAGTCTACTAAGTATATAGTAAACTCGTCGTGGTTTTACCCAGGATTTCTATATAATTTCAAGGTAATGAATATTACTATACAATTACTTTTTAATATTTTTCAAGGTGGTAGAACCAGTGTAGTTTAACCGGGAAGTACCACCGCCGCACCTATTTCTAGCGTGAAGCATTTCTTGTGTTTCGATACAAGGGTGTAGTGTCCGGCACACTTTTATGTGAGGCGACCATCATAGTCCTCGGGAGGAGCAACGCACCTGTGATAGACTTCTGATGGAACCCTTGTTCTGTATGTAGTTGATTACAGATGTCCATGGGCGGTAGTGACCACTACCATCAGGTGGACTGTATGCTCGTTTGCTAGATAAAAAAGAAAAAAAGAGTGCTCATTCGCTTTTTGAAAGTTCTGTTCACACGGACTTACATGTTTTCAAATTTATAATAAATAATACAAAACTAATATTTTTCTACAAAGTTAAAATTTAGCAGATTTTGTACACACAGACAAACTAAGAAGGGGTTAATTAAACATGCCTGTTTTAAGATTAAAGTAGTGAACGAGCTTTCAGTCTACCTTTTTTCATATTATCGAAGTGTTCCGGCAACAACACTTTCCACCGAAACGGATAAGCTGCTTCACGCTAGAAATAGGTGTGGCGGTGGTACCTTCCCGGTCGAAAAACTGGTTCTACCTTGCAACACGTATCATCAAATACGAACTGTAGTACATTTACATTTAGCCTTGCAATTCTTCTATTATACCCTTCAAGACTGATGTTCTTGAGTATCGGTGTAAGGGTGTTGTTGCCAGCTGATGTACATATAACGTAATCTTACCTGTCTATCACCTGTCAAGGCATCCGTGATCGATTAGATGTTCTATATAGTCGCACTTACCATCAAGTGGATTGCATACTCGTTTGCTATTCAATTAAAAAATAGGGCATATAAAAAATAAACGGCTAAGTGCGAATCGGGCTTACGCACGAAGGGTTTCGTACCATTATTAATTAAAAAAACACATAAAATAAAAGCTACAAATATCTACAATATAATAAATATCTACAAGGTAATAGAACCAGTGTAGTTCGACCGGGAAAGTACCACCGCCACACCTATTTCAAGCGTGAAGCACTTCTTGCGTTTCGATAGAAGGGTGTGGTTGCCGGCACACTTTCACATGAGGCGACCATCATAGTCCTCGGGAGTAGCAAAACATCTGTGATTTACTTCAGATGGAACCCATGTTCTGTATGAAGTTGATGTATGGGCGGCAGTGGCCACTTATCAGGTGGACTGCATGTTCGTTTACTACTTCACTCAGATAAAAAAAACAAGTTTGTTATATGGGACCCCTTAAATTTTTATTTTATTCTGTTTTTAGTATGTTTTGTTTAGCGGCAAAAGAAATACATCATCTGTAAAAAAATTCCACTTTCTAGCTATCACGGTTCATGTGATACAACCTGGTGACAGACATACAGGTACTCAGGGTTACTTCGTTGTAACGAAAATCTTTCTCTCTTAACACCTTGTTCTTCTTCGTTCTACGGTAAATCCTTTACTGCAGTGGCTGTGCGCTTATAGAACTCCCTACCAATTACCATCCGTCGTGCACAGTCGCTAGATTCTTTTAAAAAGCAAGTCTAGGTTTTTTTTCTCAAACACTGTAATTTGTTAGTTGATCATCCATTTTATTTATTTATTTTCCGTTTTTCATTGTTTTTATCCCTACTCTCTGTGTTTCTCTTGTTACTTCTATTCTTCTGTTCTTTCTACTGTAACTGCTTTATATATATTTATTAGTCAGTCGTGTGCTACTACTACTACTACCCATTTCTTGTAAATAAAATTTGTTTCTTCTACAAATATTAGGTTCTCTGGAAGAAATCGCTATTTTAGTGATAAGGTCGCCTATTGTACTTTATATGTTCATGTGGTTTTTATTTTTGTTATCTAGTTTGGTGTGCAATAAAGATGTTTTGTATTGTATACAGACGGACAAGTGGAGAGCGGAGTATTAATACCAGGGTTCGGTTTTTACTCTATAAGTACGTAACCCTAAATATAGGGAACAAATATAAAAAAATACAACAAATAAACAGGCAGCATACATACCAGTTTATATCAATACATAAAAACGCTAAACATAACAGCCTACTTGTTATATCCATGTTATACTCGCCCAAGACCTCGTAATTTTGTATAAATAATTCATTTTATTCTATTTCCCTTGCAATTATAGTTATCTATGTATGCTAATAGCAACACACGAACATGAAACATTTAAATAAAATGATAGGTTACTACGCCCTTCTAATCAATATATTCAATTAAAATTAACAAGCAGAAGACGTGTTGCTTGAATATATTTGTGTTTTTTTATTTCCTCACAGTTATTGTAAAAATGAAAACGGTTGGGGACATATTAATGATTTGCATAATTTTAAATTCATCGATGTTAAGTTAAAGATACAGTTATATCCAAAAAAGGCCTAAAATTGAAAACTTGTTGCTTTAAATCGTGGTTAATGGTTTTTCAATCTATTTTAATTCCATTCATTAAAACGTATAATTTGTGTTTTTGAGTTGTGTCGTTATTCAAGCAGCCATAGAACGATTACATCCATCCATTCATCAGCCCTTTGATGTGAAAACATTTTTATGTATAAGGGTGTGGTTGCGGCACACTTTCACATGAGGCGACTATCATAGTCTTCGGGAGTAACAACGCATCTGTGATTGACTTCAGATGGAACCCATGTTCTGCATGAAGTTGCTTACAGATGTTCATGGGCGGCAGTGGCCACTTCCCATCAGGTGGACTGCTCGTTTGCTACTTCAGTCAGATAAAAAAATCGTAAAAAATAAAACAAAAGCTTTATGACAACGTAACTTTAAGTCAAACCGGAATAGATAAACATAACTACATTTTCGAATGTACATACATACATATTAATAATTATTTAGAAACACGGCTGCTTAATAAGTACATAGAAACTAACACAGTTAACTAAAATTATGCAAATATATGTAACGGACAAAATGTTGTAATTTTGTGTAGTTTCTTGCTACATGTATGTGTTAGTGATGCGATTCGTAAAGCATTTTGTGACTCGAGTCACTCGAGCATTTTTAATACTCGAGTTATATCGTGTCACTCAAGTAAAACCAAGTGTTAAAAATATTGCAAGTTTTCAATTCGAGTGAGATTTTTAACACTTTTATATACAACCTCAAAATTATTGCATACTAGTTGAATCCCGCAGCTTCGCCCGCGTTAACAAATATCGATTGTCCCGTGGGAATGAGATATTACTCACAGTAAAAAGTAGCCTATATGTTAATCCAGAGTGTTAGCTAATTCCCTACTAAATTTTATGACAATCGCTCCAGCCGTTTAGACGTGAAGAAGTTACAAACATACACACAAACTTTCGCCTTTATAATAGTATGATTTCACATTTTGATAGACAATTTTTTAATCAGTGATTTTTTTTACTAAAATACGACTAACTACGCGAACTACGACTTGAAAGTTTAATATCGTCGGTCTAGGCATATAACGGCGGCGGCATACAATGGATAGAGATAGAAAAGTCAAGTGTCATCAGTAGCAACAAACAAAATCAACTCAGTTCGCCGAGGTGACTCGGTAACTCTAGTGAACAGAATCGATTTTTTTTCTATCAAGTAAGTACGATTTTCACAAATTCACTCCACTAACTCGAGTAAGCTCGAGTCCCATCACTAGTGAGTATTTCTTTTAATCAGTTACAAATGTATTTAATGGGGGAATTATGAAATATAAACGTAGGTTGAAGTTAAACTCTTGACGATCCGCGTCAACTCGTAACCACGCCGGTCAGTCTCGCAGTGAGTTCCGGGTTCGATCCCCGGCCTGACATATCTAAATAATAAATTTAGATTTCTGTTCGGGTTCTGAGTGTTTATGTCGACTTAGACTGTCTATGGCAAGTCCTGGTTTCCGGTGGAAGGGTGTGCTTGCAGACTAACTTTTATAAGAGGCATCTTAGTCCTAGTAGCAATGCTTCCATGACTGACTTCAGATTTTAGATTTCCTTGGGCGGCAGTGACCACATACCTTCAGATGAACGGCATCCCTGTTTCCTATTTCAATTTTATAATAAGTAATAAAATCTAGTAGTTTTTAAACACGCTTTCTACACTTATAGCCCCACACTAGGATTTTCTCCTGTGTCGTGGGTACCATACACACGTAGTAAAGACTGGACGGAGTGGTGGGCCCAGCCGCCCATCTGGAAGGAGCCCGATGGGGCAACGCGCACAGAGGACTCCGGTTGCGGTCGGACCGAGTTCCCGGAGTCCTCTTTATAGCGCCGAGGACGGCCACCGGGGGGGTTTTAGTGCGGTATAAATCCCACATAACCCTGCGTCGCCCCCACGGCGTCGGGTACCTTTTGAAGGTACCCTCGAAAACAAAAAAAAGGGTACCATACACACAAGACGAATACACTTACAAGTGGTAACAAACCATCAAGTTGACTGCATGGTCGTTGCCACTTCCTTATAAATTACTCGGAATGTTTATTTAGATTATTTTAAAACTGGTTTATGCATCAACACATTGGGACTTCTTACTTTCAACATAAGAGTTCATGTAAACGCAAAAATTCAAATCCGAACGCCTTTTCCAAATTCTATTTGTAAATTAGAATGATTAGGATTCGAACTGAAATATAAGACTTATTTATTTTTCGTCCCTGTAGTTCCAGGATCAGAATAGGGCTACGGCATCCCCTGCCTGTCGTAAGAGGCGGCTAAAAGGGGCTTCTGGGTTGCGGGCGGCTAGAGTGGGAGCTTGAACCGTCCAGCCAGGCGATCCCGGGAAAGACGGCGGTATTTGTGGTCGCATATCGTCATAAAGAGTAGACGTCGCCGATCTGAGAGGAGCCCGATGCAACGCGCTCAGAGGATTCCGGCTGCAGTCCTATGGAGGTCCCGGAGTCCTCGTTATGGCGCCGAGGACGGCCACCGGGGGGGTTTTAGTGTGGTAAAAATCCCACATAACCCTGCGTCGCTCCCACGGCGTCGGGTACCTTTTGAAGGTTTCCCCCTCGAAAAAAAGACTTATTTATTTCTACAATAAGCGTTTTGATAGAAGAGTGTGGTTACGGGTTGAGGCGGTCGTAGTCCTCGGGAGGAACATCGCACCTGCGATTGACTTCAGATAGAACCTCTGTTCTATGTGAAGGTTGTTAAGAATAACTATGGCCGTCAAAATATCCCTCTAATGGTACGTGGTATCTGCCGTCAGTGACCACTATCAGATAGACTGTATGATCGTTTGCTACTTCAGTGTTAAAAAAAGCGGGACGAACTATTGGCTAAAAAAACCTTTTAATTCTGAGTGGAGACCCGTGCCCAGCAGTGGGATAATAAATACAAACAATTGGCCGCAAAAAGCGTATCTACAAAATAAATACAAAACAACTCGGCTACAATTAAAAAGATATCGCCACAGATTAAAAATGCAAATGTCAAAATTGACGTTTAAAACGATAAATAACAGTTTTTTAGTTACGCGACGTTCTCTGCGATTACGATTAATGGGTCTAACCTCATCATTTATGTCACTAGCGTTTGCCTCGTGGCTTTGTCTGTATAAATATAAGGATTTTATAGACGACTCAACTCATGGCCTATACTATAAGCCAATGGTTTATTTGCCCGAGTGCGTCTTACTTAGTTTACAAAGCAAAAAAGGCTAGGTATATACTTTGTCATATTGCGCATACGATCTATAGTCTATATATATCATGGCATATTATCTAACTGAAGTAGCAAACGAGCATGTAGTCCACCTGATGGTAAGTGGTCAATGTCGCCAATGAACGTCTGTAATCAACTTCATACAGAACATGGGTTCCATCTGAAGTCACAGATGCGTTGCTACTCTCGAGGACAATGATGGTCGCCTCTTGTGATAGTGTGCCGACAACCACACCCTTCCAACGAAACGCAAGAAACGCTAGAATCGGTGTGGCGTGTACGTGTTTCATTCGAAGAAATTCCTTCTATTCTATTAAAGTGATTTCTTCCATTTCCTTAAAGTTCTATTCAAAACGGTTCAACCGTTTCCGAGATTAAATCTTCGCCATCCAATATGAAAATCCAAAATCATTTTTCTAAATTTTAACGTAATTTAAATAAACATGTAACATAATCATTTTAATGTGACGTACTACTACCTGTTTGACGACCCGCGTGGCGCAGCGGTTACCACACCGGTCTGACGCGCAATGAGCCCCGGGTTCGATTCCTGGCCAGACAGTTATCTGAATGGTTTAGATTCATGTTCTGGGTCTGGGTGTTTGTATATTCGTCTTGTGTGTCTATGGTACCCACGACACAGGAGAAAATCCTAGTGTGGGGCTATGGCCGGGAATCGAACCCGGGACCCATTGTCAGACCGGTATGACAACCGCTCTGCCACGCGGGTTGTCAATATTATTTAATTGTGAGTTTTGGGGCGAAAGCGTAACAAACAACACACATTTATAAATTAATATGGATAAGAATATAAGACTTAGCGACATTTAGATGCATTTAGCGACAGACATCCATAAAGACTATTGTCTGTGTAATAATGTAGATTCGGTCTAGTCTAGAATACGATCTAGATATTGGCAGAGTTACGAGCGAAAGCGTATAAATAAACGCGAAATAAATGTGTACAGCATATATTTGCATTCGTTTAATTATAATTAAAACACTGTTAAATGTTTTCGATTTTTAGATATTTCAATGAAATATTTAGATGGTCTCAAAAGATAAGACATTTTAAAAGTAATGAGTGTAGCTACTTTCGAAGTCTGAGCTTCGAATCTGGAAGTCCGAAGTTCGAATCCTCGGTCGCTGTGAACGAAATTATTAAAAAAATATTTTATCTTCTAACGGTGAAAGTTTGAATGTTGTGTCTACGAAGCCATCGCAGACCAGTGAGGTCTATGACCAATATCTTCATTCTGAGAAGACCCTTGACATAGGTACAGTGGGACAGCAAAGCCCGTAGGTGATATTTTAGTTGCAAGAACTGCTGCACCTAATATTTATTCTTAAAAAAAATATCACCTAAAAAATTTTAGTAGGTGTCTACATCATAAAATGAAATACTGTGAAATGCTGGGCACAGGTCATAACTCCAGTTGAGAGATTCAGGCCACAGTCCACCACGCTGGCCAAGTGGAAATCCGTAGGATTTGAATTCTTAATTTTTTAGGAACTCTCGGGCATGTAGATTTCTTCACGATGTTTTGAATGAATTATCAGATGATGAATAATCAGTAGAGCCTGGGATTCGAACCCCGGACTTTTGATTGAAAGGCGATTTCAACCATTAGGTTAATAGAGCTCTATTTTGAAAAATACTATGTAAATAAACGGCAATTACCACTTAGTCAGCTTCTCGTCTCGTCAACCCATTATTGCCCCACTGCTGGGCCCGGGTCTTCTCTCAGAATGAGAGAGTTTTAGGCCATAGTCCACCGCACTGACCAAGTGCGAATTGGTGGATTTCACACACCTCCGAGAACTTTTTTTAATGAACTCTCGGGTGTGGGTTCACGATGTTTTCCTTCACCGATGTTTTTCTTTCACAGCTTAATAAAAAAACAGTTCAAATGAGAGATTGAATCATTATTCCTAATAGGTTAGGGAGCGATCCATTTCCTCTAATTGGTTAGCCCTTTGGCGCCAACACGGAAGTCCTAATGAGGAATGCAGGATCAAAGGGCCGAACTGCCCACGTAAACTGTTAGTAAATAAATACTCATTTGAAAGGCAACAAACAAGTTAGGGTTTTTTACGATTAGTTTGGTGGCATTTTGTTTTGTGACTGCCGCTACGGGCACTTAATACTCTTTCTACACTCATAGCCCTACCCTAGATTTTTTTTACTGTGTCGTGGGTACCATGGACACACACGAGACGAACACACAAACAAACAGACCCAGAACATGAATCTGAACTCATCATTCAGATACCTGTCTAGCCGGGAATCGACCCCGAGACCCATTGCGCGTCAGACCGGCGTTGTAACCGCTCCGCCACGCGGGTCGTCAACTTAAAAGTATGTTGGTATTTTATAGGTACCCGTGATTGTATCAATAGAGTTTTCTATATGGTGAAATATGTAATAAGTTATAGGACCAGACCTTCTCATCCCCCCGCTCTCATAAGAGAAATTCGTCAAAAAGGAAGACCTTTTTTATTTCTTTTTTACAAATTTCGTAATATATTAATTTCGTAACCCCGTATACGATCACAAAGAAATCAGAGTCTAGCCTTTTTAACTGACATCAAAAAAGGAGGAGATTCTCAATTCGAATATATTTGTTTTTTATCGCTGAGACTCCTTTCCAGCCATTGCTACACCACACGTTTAATTGAAAGCCAAACAATAATCGAAACAAGAATCCATCTGTGACCATAGTATAAGCTTAGTCCTTAAAACGATCACTGTTTACGTTTTAATTCATACATACACTGTATACTGTTAGGAAAACAAAAAACGGTGAACATTTAAAAAAAAATACCTTGGCACTGCTTCGGATATAATGCTTTTGCGCCTTTTTGAACAAGAAAAACTACCTATTTCAAATAAAATTAAGCCTTTTTGAACAAGTATTAGATTTAAATTAAAAACGAAAATCTTTCAACAAGCTTAGCTCAGAACATACGTTACACATTTTATAAGCTCAGCTGATACTTAAAGCTCACAAAAAGATTAGAAATGAAAGGTTTCAATCTACAGCTGAAAGTGAACCTATAATATAAAACCTTCCCCTTATCGGCTGCGTAAATTCTGTCAATTACGAGCCGAACCTCGGATTTTCGCTTCGGGGAGAATAAAATTAAAAAAAGAGCCGGCTCGGTGCCACTGGCGCCGAATGGAGATAACGCCGGATTTTTCGAACATTTCTTTTGTCTTTTTTTCTTTACGTTATAGGTCTTTTATGGAGGACACACGATAACGCCGAGATTAGTTTTTTCAACCCGTTCGGTAATCTAAGGATTTGAATCCGGAGTAATCCTAATGAGAACTGCATTCGATATATGTTCATGCGATTTAATAAGCGTTTTAAATGACAGCGTTATGTCGTTACGTTGCCATGACACGACAGAAATCGGCACGAAAATATTTTACAAATCTCCGCCAGTGAATCTAAATTCGCCGCAAACAACGCCCATTTTGACAGCTGTCAAATTAAACTGACATCTCCATAGGCCGCCTTTTGACGTCTGTTTTGACAATAGGTTTTTTGCAACATTCCTGGCAAGGTGACGAATGCGCAAAATATTTGCTATCTTAGCAAAGGTTTGATAAGCCGGCGCCGAATGTACCTGCCGAGTCAATTATGTCTTGGTTTTTTGTCACATTTGTTTTTTGGCTTTAATTTTTTATGTTGTAAGTATGTTGTCAGTTACTTTTAAACTACATTTTTCTTTTGAAAACAATTATTATGTAGGTAACCTTGTTCTTATTAAAAATATTTTAAAAATAAACGAATTTTGATGTGTTAATGTTAGTAATTATAGTAAAACTATTTTTAAAACACTTATTTATTATAAAACAAGCAACAGACCACAACAAGACTAATTGACTAACGTTTAGGCGTTCAGCTCTGTTAATTAATTTAATGATTTAGGTATTACAGTCATCCAGCCGAGTAAATTAATTAACAGATAATCTAGAATAATTTGGTAGTAAAATCTGTCTAGTTGCATTGAAGACTCACTTGGAGATATAGACAAAGTTAAGAGACAATAATTACTAATATTTTAAACTAGTTCAATCCCGTAGCTTCGCCCGCGTTAACAAAAATGGATTGTCTCGTAGGAATAAGATATTTTTCCACAGTGAAAAGTAGCCTATATGTTAATCCAGAGTGTCAGCTAACGCCTCACCAAATTTTACGAAAATCGTTCCAGTCGTTTAGACGTGAAGACGTAACAAACATACACACTCACAAACTATCGCCTTTATAATATTAGTATGAAGTATGATAGTATAAGTATATATAAATACGAAAGTTTGTGAGGTTGTATGTTTGTTACTCTTTCACGCAAAAACTTCTGGTCGGATTTCGCTGTTTTTTAGCACACATATAGTTTGTAAGCTAGATTAAGACATGGAATACTCATTACCGTAATAGATGTTACTGAAGCGGGCGAAGTCGCGGCAATAAACTAACATTATATTATTGCTTTATACTTTAATCGAATTAATTTTTGAACAGTGATAGTTGATTATATCTAAATTATACTAATAATTAAGTAAAAACAAATAATTATTAAATTGTTTAATTATTCATGAGTGAAATAATGTGATTAATTTGCATGTATATCTTAGAGTAAATGACCCACGTTATAATTACACGAATACCTAGTATTTTCTTTATTCGTATTGAATTCAAATTCAAATTCAAATTATTTATTGCAAGAACATAGTATTTTATAAGGATCTTAAAATAATTGTGAGTGCATTATGTTCTACTACACTAGGCGTGCAAAATTTATATTACAATAGGTACTTATTACATGATATTACATTACAATCAAAATATAACAAATGTTCCATCTAAGTATACAAGTCTCTTTAGGACATATATATTATTTATTTTTTACTAATCATCGGATATTGTTAAAATCACATATAATTAAATGTCAAATCAAATTAAGTCATTCTAAAATTGTCAAAATACATAATTAAAAAAAAATAGCTTTGATATCTATGGTTGACCATAAACTAAAGATTTAAGTTCACGTCCATGTAACTGTTACACAATTTTTTGTCCCAAACGAAAATGAGCGTCAAATGCGTAAAAACAATGGCCTGGCGACATTTTCGAGCCCACAGATAAACAATCAATAATAGGCTCTATTTATCACTATTAAGAGTATGTTTAAACTGGCTGGTTGTAAAAAAAATCAGGCGCCACGAGTTGTCGCCGTTGATATCCGGTGTGAGAAAAGAAAAAAGTTTTTGTCGATGGCCGGTAGGTCACTGACCATGCTTGAAATATTGTCTACGCACTAAACTAATGATTTATAGAGCGTGAGCTGACGCTTCGGCCACATTTTTTTGTTTTCGGAAGTTATACCGTTTTTGTCTGTCTTTGCCATGTGTTTTTTTTGGTTTCATAACGCATTCATAGCTTTTGTTGTGAGTGCCATGGACACACACAAAGACAAATACACATGCACCCGGACCCAGAACTGATTTCTTAATTCATCATTCGGATTCTGACCGGGGATCAAACCCAGAACCAATATCAGTGATAATGTCTGTAAAATACATAGTATTGTCAAAAAATAATATTGTCATTCTTAATAAACTTTATTTCTATTTGACGATTTGTTATATCGCTAAAAGTAGATTATATAGCTGATATAATATACTTTTAGCTGATATAATATGTTTATCACTACATAGTATAAAACAAAGTCGCTTCTCGCTGTCTGTCAGTATGTACCTATGCTTAGATCTTTAAAACTACGCGATGGGGTTTTAATAAAGTATTGCTGAGATTTAATTTAGAGGGTAAGTTTAAACGCCTCAAAAGACACTTTTGAGGCGTTTAAACTTAGACTCCAATAGGTAAGTGAGAGCTGTGATAGCCCAATAGTTGGAACTCGCCCTGTCGATCGGAAGGTCCGGGAGTCAAACCCAGGCACCACGTGTTTCATGTGTGCACCACTTATTTTCGTAAAGTTATGTGCATATTAAAAATTAATTATCATTGCTTTTCGGTGAAGGAAAAAATCGTGAGGAAACCTACACAATCGAGAGTTCTCTAAAACAAAAAAGTTCTCGGAGGTGTGTGTAGCCAATCTGCACCTGCACAGCGCGGTGGACTATGGCCTAAAACTCTCATTCTGAGAGAAAACCATGTGCTTAGCACTGGGACAATAATGGGTTGACGAGAGGTAGGCGAGATCTTATCTGGAATGATTACAGACATCCATGGACGACAGTGACCACTAACCGTCAGGTAGACTACATGCTCGTTTACTTCTTCTATTTTTTTATAAAGTCTTAAACATATATGTACATATTTAAAAAATACACGCTTTCTACACTCATAGCCCCACACTGGGATTTTCTCCTGTGTCGTAGGTACTATGAACATCTACAAGACGGATACACAAACACTCAGACCCAGAACATGAATCTAAACTCATCATTCAGATACCTGTCTGGTCGGGAATCGAACCCGGCACCCATTACGTGTCAGACTGGTATGGTAACCGCTTTGCCACGCGGGTCGTCACATGGAAAGTAATTAACGTTTCATCAGGAAGAATTTATACATAGTTCACTGCCATTATCTAAAAAGATTACATCTCACAAATCAACTCTAGGAAAACAAATAAGCTCATACTTTAATTAAACTGTCACCTGATCCGTATATAAAAATGTCAACCGTGAGAAAATCAGTCCGTCCGTCCGTCACGTCTCGCGCCGTGTGAACGAAGTTGTATTAAACAAATAGTTTAATTTAGATCGGCTTTCTGTTTGCGAACAACGCCGAGTGTTTAACTTTTTTACATTTCCCTAAACTCTCATACTAAGGTGTTTGGAATATAAAGTACGAAGAGTCACAAAGCAAAATACCCTAATTATATCAGGCATAAAAAACAAGATACTTTTCATTTTAGACTAGTATTATTACGGAATTGATACATTTTAATACTTAACGGGTACTCGCGATATGCGGTTTATGAATTCTTATAGAATTCTTTTCGTCCACGATCCATGCAACTGGATCGAAATATCGATTATTTCAAAATTTCGAAATTCGACAAAAAGAAACTTTTGAACTGTAAGAAAGGTCTAATAAAGATGATTGCCCTAATATAATAAGCCTCCGTCCTCTCCCCTACTTTATTGTGTTTTAAGACTAAGCAGATATATGATATACTTACTTGTTAAGACGAGAATGGTTTTCCCCATGGCCTCACTTATTTCTTGTGTGAAGCGGTTCTTGCGTTTCGGTGGTAGAGTGTGGTTGCCGGCTGATTTTTTTGAGGTCACCATCCAGATCCTCGGAAGTGGCAATGTTCCTGTGCCTTCTGATAGAACCTCTGCTCTATATGAAGTTACCTACAGATTGTCGGCGGTGATCGTTTACCGTCAGGTGGATTACATGCTCTTTTGTTACTTATATGTATATTAATTCTAATAAATTGAACTAAGTCTTATAAAAACATATATAATTCACCCCACAGATAACAAAAAAGGGTAAATAAAAAACCGTGAAGGAATTTAAATAATTAGAGATTTATATAACCATAAATAAAACGTAATTCGTGAAGAAATTACAATAAAAATATATATAACCAATTCAAATCAAACCTAGCATTCTATATCTTCGAAAACCTTAACCAGATTCTGACCATACAACCCTTTTTTTGACTATTTCTTCCCAGTTTATTGGTGGGCGTCTGTAATAAACAGAAGGCCTACGATTTTATAATCTCCTAGCTCGTCGGCTTATTTTATTTTTCTAAGCATCATTCACAATGTCATAAAGCTCTTACAGTAGCTCGGAGCTGTCGGGGCTTTTTTGAGCTTTTTTTAAAGTTAGGTGCGGGGTACATCGGGAGATGTTTGAAAGCTTACGAAGTTATAAATTGAAGTCCATGTTTCAATCGTATTTTTTAATAAGTTTAATGTGTTATATAATCTAATATTTTATATACTTTTAAAAACTGGTTGGTATTTATTACAATTTTATAATGTCGATATAATAATTTTATTGATTTAACAGTTAAACAAAATAATAAAGAAAAAAATGTGGTTTTAAACTAACTCGGGATTGATATATTTTAATAAATGCGCTACGAAATTAAGTCATATATTGGCAATAAATAAATTAAACACTAGGTACGTATCGTAAGTACCCGTTATATTTAAAAAAAAGATAGACCATAGTTATAAATAATTGTACTGTAATATATTCCCAGTCCTTCAATTTGTTTTATTTTAGAAAATAGGTACATATATTTGCTAAAAAAATACATTGTATTGATTAATGACATAATACAAAAACACTAATTTACAAGTGAGCCAGGCAAAGAATGCTCTTTGTAATTTGTAATGAATTACATTTGAATAATACAAATATATAAACAGATTAATAACCGCTATGTAGTTAAAGCGCCAAGTTCAATTAAAGGCCATGGATGTATCTTATCCCTGTCTTATATCTTTAAATGAAAATTGATGAATTTTGAATTGAGTTTACATATGCAAAGAAGTAAAAAGCACAACTTTATACCAGAGGCAAAACACTGATAAAAAAGTCATAACTTTTAAATTAGATGGTACAATGAAATTTCAATCTTATAACATTTAAATTAACTGTTTTGTATTTAATAGTTTATATTAAATACAAAACAGTTTAAAAATTATTTGTAGTGTGTCGATTTTATGTACATAACTTAAATTCGTACTTTTTCGAGTGACAACTTCGCTTTCCAGCTTTGATATGAATATGAATCAATACTAGACCCATTGTACCTCAATCCTTATAGTTAAATCCTACTCAAAGCCTATAATCCGACGTGTGATATTCTTTAAACGGTGGGTTTCTGAAATAGCTTAAAGCAAAGCTAATTTGACACGAAAATAACCCTTAAGCACCCGTAACAGAAACCAAATTTCTAGATATTAAATGTTATCTGCTTAATGTCTTATTAACTAAAACAAGGAAACTGATATTTTTATGAGATATTCATAATTTTGTTTTAATTATAAGTTTGAAAATGGTGTTGTTAAATCTAGTTGTGTAATTTGTATTTATAAAAAGTGAGATGTTAAAGTTCATTTAAAATCATTAGTATAAGTTGATTATAAAGTACTGAAGAAAAAAACAAAAGTTTTTTTTTTATTATCTTGGGCACAGAATTAATTTAAATACACGACCACAGAAATATAATAAATACGTTATAATATTTTCATACTACTATTTTAACGCAAAATGCAAAAAAGTGTTAAATTAAATCAATTATTAAAAAAATTAAAAAAAAAAACGATTGATTTGTTTTTAGCAGTCGAGATTTTTATAATTTAACAATTCTATTTGTTAAGTATCGCATTTCTTGTTTCTATATTTACTTGTTTTATCTCGTCAACCCATTATCGTCCCACTGCTGGGAACGGGTCTTCTCTCAGAATGAGAGTTTTAGGCCATAGTCCACCGCGCTGGCCAAGTGGGAATTGATGGACTTGTTTTATATTAAGTACCCCTTATTATCCTTATCACGACTTAATTAATGCTGTAATAGGTAGGTAGGTCTTTGTTTAGTTTAGTCTGTAATATGTAAATGCAAAATAGTTATGTGTAAAAAAACATATAGCTATCTACCGAAAGATCTCTATGTTAAAAAACAGAAAAACTGTTAAATACTTTTTTTTACAGATGTTAATACCCGTCAAATTGTCTAAAATAAGGGTTATGCACGTTTTCACTCAATGCATATGTATATTCTGTACTTTTTTTATTTTTTGTTATATTGTTATCAATGAACAAATCCTCTTTTTTGTAATGATTATGGTTGAATTTGGAAAACCAGGCCAGAACCAGTTTTTAAAACACGCTAACTTATTTTATAAAAGATATTTCCGTTCTCTATATTGTGTTAGTGAGAACGACATACAAAACTATTATAATTATTTAATGTATATCTTCCTTCTTAATGATACATCTTTTATAATGTGAATGTTTGTGAGGATGTATGTGTGTTTTAACGTAAAACTGATTTACTCATCTACAATGATTGTCCTATGGGTTAATCTAGGTCATAAACTTTGTATGACTTCACCCATTATTGTCCCACTGCTGAGCACGGGTCTTCCTCAGAATGAGAGAGTTAAGAGGCCATAGTTCTAAACTTTGTATGTGTGTGTGTAATTTCAGAGAATCCGAATGGCAGTTTTTGCGTAAAAGTGTAACACAAACACACTTGCGTCATCACAAACTTTTTTATCTGTTTGAAGTAGCAAACGAGCATGCAGTCCACCTGATGGTAAGTGATTACTGCCGCCCATGGACATCTGTAAGGAACTTCATACAGAACATGGGTTTTATCGGGAGTCAATCACAGATGCGTTGCTACTCCCGAGGGCAGGCAACGCAAGAAATGCTTTACGCTATAAATATATGTAATATTTATAATATTGCTAAGATGTATAGCACTGTCGTGGAATTTTTTAACACTAAGAATTGAACCGCCGACCTTGCGACCGCGACAGTTCTGTCCATAAACAGGTATTTACTTAAAGTTGTCATTCTGATAAATTTTGTTCAAATAAACATACAAAGTTTTTGTAGTTTTATCGATTGATAAGCAAATAAATAAATAACGTATTCACTCAAAGCACCACAAAGGGATTTTTTCATGTCGTGGATACATGGACACACACATACGAATACACAAACACCCAGACCCAGAAAAAGAGTCTAAATTCGTCATTCAGAAGTCTGATCGGGGATCAAATGCGGAACCCTTTTCATGTCAGGCTGGTCGTCAAATTTGATGTTTATGGTTAGAATGTCGGGCATAATGGACCGCCTTGAGGGATGCCACATAATTTCCTTGAATAATAACGGGGTTTTAACTAAAAGGATTTTTATTTAAAAGCTTTCCGCGACCTAGTTCACGCAGACTGTGATACAAACAATAAAGCCCTATTTAACCTCCTTAGGGGTTGAATGTCAGAAATTCTTTTCTCACATATTTATTTCGTTTTTTACTATAAAGGTCTGTAGGGCTATTAAAAAAACTGCATTAAAATCCGTAGCGTAATTTTAAAAATCTTACATACCGACACAGCGAGAAGCTACTTTGTTTTATACCTGGTGATCTTTCTCAATGATAAAAGGCCTGTGCCCAGCAGTGGACGATAATGGTTCCCACCGCTGGGAATCCCAAACGTAATACTAGTAACAATGATTCATCGACATTAATTTCCATAGCCGTCCTAATCTCCGATCATTTGACACTTGGAGACGCCATTTTTTTATTTTTTGATTCAAGATGGCGGCAGATGTGAATAAGACGTCAAATCGCGTCTGAATAGCCTTATCTGATCGAAAGGGCCTTGAGGTGGGTTGGTGTGATGAGCGTTTTATCTGTTCCTACTAATGATTTGTAGATCGTCCGATTGTGTAATTATTTAAATTTTATTGCCCGGTTAGTTGCTTTTGATGAAACGAATAAGGAAATCAATAGGGATTGTTCCTTATAATTTATGATTATATATTAGGTAGAGAATCATAAATAAAAACAAACTATTTTTTTAATTCTATCTTGTTTTATAATTCTCAGTTAGCAAACAACACCCTTTATAACAGAATACAGTAGACAAAGTAAAGCTCACTTAAACAACGGTATATTGGTCAAAATCTGTTCTAGGTTTTTTTGTATTTCAGCTCTTCTATTGCATTTTCTGCTAAGTCATTTTTTACGATAAAAAATAATAATAAATAAGTTGTTTGATTGATTTACCGAGCTTTGCCATATTTATTTAAAAATTAAAAATACTTTTAACCTCGTAATATTGAAAGTCTTCTAGAAATAAAACAAATACTAAGTAGGCAGAGATAGGTTTATTAGACCTTTTAACCGGAGTATCAAGTACTTTGTTCTGCTTTAAATAAAACAATTTACTTCATACAGAAGATATGTTATAAAAGTACTTTTTTCCGCGACTTGATACGTGCAAAATAATACAATTAACCTTTATTTAATATTCTGGACACAAAGTCTTTCTTTAATAGGTAAATTAATTATCTTATTGTATCTCCTCTATCCCTGCACTTCTCCTTTTAATCATATCTTTTATTTATTTAACGTCTACATTAGATACTGATATATTTATATTTCTATCACGGTATTGAGTATTCTATGTTTTAAACTATGTCATAAACTGTGTGGCAAATTTCAGCGGAATTAGACCAGCAATTTTTGGGTGAAAGCGTAAGAAACAAACTTACATTCACATTTATAATATTTGTAGGCATAATTGTAAGATTTCACCGTTAAAAAAAAGAGGAAGAACCTATGTAGTTCGACCAGGAAGGTACCACCGCCACACCTAGCGTGAAGCATTTCTTATGTTTCAATGTAAGGATATGGTTGCCGGCACACTTTTATTTGAGGTGACCATCTTATTCCTCGGGAATAGCATCACATCCGTGATTGACTTGAGATATAACTATATTATTCAGGTGGACTGCTCGTTTGCTACTTCAATCGGATAAAAAAATCATTACCCGCTACCCGCTAACGCTCGTCCTCCCGCGCGTAGTGCCGCCACAATCAGTAGCGTGGCGAAGTAGATATTATTGATTGATAAGACATCTAATGACTTGTAATTTTTTCTTCTCACGCCTTACTGAATGCTCGCGCAAGTTTACGCTTGTCGTAAGTGTGGTATGTGAGTAATTAATTTTTGATGTATGTATGATGTATGTATTGAAGCGGGTAGTCTTGGTATCGGACTCATCTGAAAGTTATGTCACAGTATTAGTATCATTCAGTAATCTAACTCTCCCCTGTCCTTGAATTTTATACCTACAGACGCGCTGGACGAGAGTATGCGTTAGGGCTACCCGTCTAAAGTATTTTAATTAGATCTGCATACTTGACTCTCTTTATTACTTATTATGTATTTTATTCGGTAGATTAAGGTATTAAACAACGCGTTCTTTTAATATTTGAGAGACTAATAATAAATCGTACACAAATAAATTTTATAAGTTATAAAATTCACACTGAATAATATTTTACCAACCAAAATAAAAATATTAACAGTGGACGTGTTTATGCATAATTAAAGCAATCAAAAACAGCCTAATATAGTTTACAACTGCTCTTCGCTACATTATTATTTAAATAAAAAGATCCACTGCTTAAAAAACGTCACACCGTCCGCTCGTCACTACGGCACATTCGTTGGCTGTTGCATACCGAAATCGAGGCGCGTAGGTACAACTTGCGTTTCGTGCGTTTGTTAGAATACTGTAGTTACTAGTACTGTGGTTATGTTTTTCAATTCAATTCATTTTATTTATTGCAAGAAAAGGTTACATAAGTTCCTTACAAGATACATCTTTATCGTTCGCTTATCCTCACCGATAAGGTATGAAAATACAAATAGAATTATAAAATGTCAAATTTAGAATTAGGTCAATAAAATCTTATGATAATTTATGTTATAATATATCTATTATGTTTGGTGTAAAGTTGACCTGATGGGTGGATTCCAGCGCTCTTCTCGATGGTAACTTACCATCACATAATGGAACCTACGAATAGGGTGCATTTGTACCTACCTAAAATAGAAATAGACCACCATATTGGCAATTTGATAGTTAAACTTTACCAATTTTAAAAGTAGGTTGCAAGCACACATTTTATATGAGGCGAACATAGTCCTCGGGAGTAGCAACGCATCTGTGATTGACTTCAGATAGAACCCATGTTCTGTATGAAGTTGATTACTAATGTTCATGAGCGGCAGTGACCACTTACCATCAGGTGGACTGCAGGCTCGTTTGCTACTTCAGTCAGATAAAAAAATAAACAATTTTATTAGTATTTTCTTTGCTCTATATTTTACAAAACATATGAGTATGCCGTGTACAGCTAGTAATAGTTTTTCATTATTCTTCTCCACACTTTACACGGCCGTATAGTATGAAATAAATTCACATTCAATATGTAATATTTTTTCAAGCCGTCCGTCCGTTCTTTACAAAGGACCCACGAGCTGCAAAGGCGCGCCGCCAAAGCTGCCACGTGTTTACCTTCGTGGGGAGAGGCTTTTTTTGTTTTTGAAAAAGTTTTAATGGCGGCATCCGATGTTTGGCCAACACGGATCGGGTTGGCTGACTCCGCGGTCTTTCGAATTTGATTTTTGAAAAAAATACGTACTTGGTATGTAAGATTGTGGAAATGTCGCTGATTTTAATTTTGTGGTTTTTAATAAATTATTAGTCTAGGTTACAAATCTGTGTCCAAAATTTTACCTATTTATTGTATGAAAGACTAACGGCCGTTCCCAATATTTAATCTATCCGTGGTTTTGGGAGAAATCCATTCTTAAACTCTCAAGAAAAAAAATAGGCTAGTCTCTGAATGTTTTTTCACGCCCTTAGCTAATACGCGACACTGTATTTACATTTAAACAAAATGGAAATGAACAGTGATGAACGAACTCTTTTTTGTATGATTAAAGTAGCGAACGAGCATGAAGTCCATCCATCCATCCATCAGCCTTTTGATGTCCACTGCTGAACATAGGCCTCCCCTAAATAGCGCCACTCCAACCGGTCCTGTGCCCTCTGAATCCAACGGTTTCCCGCTGTCTTCTTCAGGTCATCGGTCCATCTGGTAGGGGGGCGACCTGTACTCCTTTTGCCTAAACGTGGTCGCCACTCGAGGACCTTCCTTCCCCATCGGTTATCGGTCCTGCGAGCGATGTGGCCGGCCCATTGCCACTTCAGCCTACTAATTTGAGCCTAATAATGAGAGCTATGTCGGTAAGCTTGAAGTCCACCTGATGGTAAGTGGTCACTGTCGCCCACGGACACCTGTAAGCAACTTCATACAGAACTGTCGTCCCGTTGTTCTTTCGAAATGTTTGTGCACACTTTGAAAACGTGTTCTTTTTCAATCATTTAATCCGTGTAAGAAAACCAATTCGATATACGCAACTCATTTATCCGCTAAACGTCACAATTAGAGCGCCGAGCAAAGCAATCATTACTTACCACCGCTAAATATAACACACGGAAAATTAACGATACAATACGACCACGAAACAGTGGTCCGGCGGATAAATGACTCTACAAACATCGTGCGTTCATAAGGCTGGGATTCCTGTGAAAAGATCTCAAGATACAAACGTGCTTGTGTGTATATTTCAGATACAGTGCACAGGAATATGACTCGTATGGTTGTTATATTGGTTTAGTGTGTTTGGAAAGGATGGAAACTGAGTTAGCGGGTACTACCGCGGCGTTAGCAAAGCGGGAAAGGCATCCTTCCCACAATAATAGTTTGAGCAAACGATACGTAGTTTAAACAGCCTTTGGTTCGTGGCGTATTCTCTGTTTACTGAATATTAACGCGAGGAATTGAGTAGTTATGTCACGGAGGTCCGGCGCTAGCTCTTACAGGAAAATATTACCTCTGGGTGCCATATTAGCACGGCTATTAAAATTCTGTTAACTAGTTAACGTGTTTTAGGTGCTTTTAAAGCTTGCTTAGGATACCATGTTAAGGTTAGGTGGGATAATAAGGGCGTGCGCAATCTATGGCTTTTTTTAACTGGCGTCATATATATATATATTTTTTTGTTGGCGGGGAGAAAAGAATTTTGTACAGGACAAATCAAATAAAATAAACAGTAGGATATATATTGCATACTACCGTAAAGACGTATGTGTCGCAAAAAACAACGTAAATCGCTAAACACCTTACAATATGTACAGTCCAGTGAACTGCCACGAATATGTTAGGTATAATCTTTGACATATTTGTACAACTGATTGACGTATAAACTGCGGTAAATTTATTTTTGAACGAACTATTTGCAACACGATATTTTATCCCAGCCAGAGCTGATAGTTTGTTTTAAATACGCCAAAAACTTACAGAGCAATACCATGTGAACATACCTTTACATGACGCATGTTAAGAAATTACATGCATAATAACATACGTGTACGTATATGCAATAAATTGTTTTAAAAAGCAAAGTAAAAGCAGTTGACTTTTCGGAAATTAACAGTTTTTTATAAGTACATTGAGGTTGCAATCGGAGCAGCTCACCTGATAGAAAGTGGCCAATGCCGCTCAATTTTTTTTGAATATTTATTTATTTATTATATTCGTCACATCAACAAGATCATACCGAATATATAGATATTCAGATAGTGATGCCTCCAGTGTGAAACAGCGTAGAATTCTATCACCTTTCTGAAATTTAAAGAATACTTAGGTACCTATCTACCGTTTTGTTTTTTATACTCTGGTCTCTGTCTCTCTGGTCAACCCATTATTGTCCCATTGCTGGGCGCGGGTCTTCTCTCAGAATGAGAGAGTTTAGGCCATAGTCCACCGCGCTGGCCAAGTGCGAGTTGGTGGACTGTTGTTTTTTTATACGATCACATCAAAATAAAAACCAAAAGAAAATTGGTAAAATAACCAATATTATTTCACGTTTTTCAAAAGTTTCTTCAAATCTTTAAATTAAAGCTAATTTAAAGATATCAGACTTTTGAGATTAAAATCACTAAATAGCCCAGAAAATAGAAACGAAGGTAGACAAACAAATAAATCCACGTAATTGGTTTGAAACCGAGAGACAGAATATAACAGATAATTACAGCAAGGTTAATTCGTCGACCTTTGCAATTAGCGAATTTCTCGAAGCTCGGAGCTATTTCTTTATTTATTATTTTAACGGTAATTAATTAGAGCATTTACGCTTAACAGAGTGGGTATCTAATATTAAATCAAATAAATTATTTAAAAGATGCATCACCGCTGAAACTGAAAAGAGATCAATAATAACTACTACAATTATACAATACTAGTATTCCCCCGTAGAATTTATAATATTATTAAGATAAATAGCGATTACAATATACTACTCGAGCAAGACAATTAAGCGCATGACAGTTGAAACGTCATTACAACTAGGGATTTCCCATCCCGATACGAAATATATTCTATTACCAATGTATGTACCAAGTATGTTCAATAGTCGTGTGTTTATTAAAGAACTTTCATGTGTTTAATATATACGCAGACATGGAATATTTTCTTCCTTTTTGTATTGTGTAAGAGACTGATGCCTGTTGCAGCACTTGGGACACAGGAATTCTGAGCACATGCGGATTTTCACGTGGACAGTAAATTCATTTGCTACTTCTATATTATAAAAAATCTAATTCGTGTTGGTATTTAACAGAAGCGAACACATTTATGTCGCCGGCAAACAGAATAATGACTTCACAAAAACAGTCAGCTATTTTTGGACACAATTAAACTTTTCACGTGTAATTAGAGCATTTACCTACATTATCTTCTTGGCTTCACATTATTTTACTTTTGTTTCAAGGATTCACTTTTAAATAAAATAAATTGTCTGTATGTGAATTGGATTTTTTTATATTCTTCTATCCACATTATTAAACTTTTAGTGGCCGGTTCACTTTTATGTGAGGCATTCATCTATTTCTCGTGAGTAGCAACGCATCCGTGATTGACTTCCGATAGAACCTTCGGATAGTTCTAAGTGAAGTTGTTTACAGATGTCCATGGACGGCAGAGACCAATTACCATGGACTGCATGCTCGTTTGCTTCAATCGGATAAAAATGCAAACACTAGGAGAAGGAGAGCTCTTTTTGCATCTTTCTTAAAGAATCCCAAGTCTTAGCGCTCACAAGGATATGGTTGCTTCGGATTTTATATCAGCTACCTTCCATAGCACGCGAAATTAAGTATTTAAGACCGTATTACCTTTATTTACTAACGAACTAAAAGTTTAACTAGAATCCATGCCCAAAACTTAGTCACTACATAGTACAAAACAAAGTCGCTTCGTGCTGTCTGTCCCTGTGTATGCTTAGATCTTTAAAACTACGATACGGATTATATTGCTTTCGAATCTAAAGCAAACTAAAATACCTTAGTACTCTTCAAAATAGTATTTTCCAAGGTGTATGAAGTCTATGTCTATTCATATATGTATTAATAATAAATATGTATATATATAAGTATATATAAATATAAAATATAACAGTATTTAAGGAATTTCAAAATTAAATATTATTTGTTGAATTGTTAAAGTATGGTAGGCGACCACAGAGAAGAATGGACTCCCCTACCACAGGTTATTTATAAACTTACTACGGGAGGTCCCATACATAAATTGTTTAATTATCCCATTATTGTTAATCAAGTCTTTTTGATTTTTGATTTGATTTTTGAATCTACCAATTCACACATGGCTAGTGGATTGTGGCCTAACCTAACCTAACCTAACCTCTCATTTTGAGAGAACACCTGTGCCCAGTTGGAGAATAATAATGGATTTACGATGAACTTGTTTAGTAGCTACTATAGGTAAGTTACAAGCATACTATATACAAATGTGTATTTAGATAATTTATAGACTGACGACCCGCGTGGCGGAGCGGCTACAATACCGGTCTGACGCGCAATGGGACCCGGGTTCAATTCCCGGCCAGACAGTTATCTGAATGATGAGTTTAGATTCATGTTCTGGGTCTATGTGATTGTGTATTCGTCCTGTGTGTGTCCATGGTACCCACGACACAGAAGAACGTCCTAGTGTGGGGCTATGAGTGTAGAAAGCGTGGACGTAATAATAGTTAAGGACAGAAAGAAAAAGACAGTAGCATCTATAGAAGAGCGCTGTCTCACCTGTTTTGAAGAGCCCCATGTCACTTATTTCTGGCGTCACAGAGCTATAACCTCTTCAAAAACTCTTCAATTTCGAACTGCCTGAATTAGGGTGTTGGGTATTCCTCCTGGCACTCGTATGCTAAAGCTTGCCGGCGCCTCAGAGCTTTAGAAAGCTCTTGAAGGTAGGTACACGATGGCTACCCCCGATGGTAATCGGCTGAGATAAGCGTGCATGTAGCGGCGCCTTTGTGCGGTGTAAAGAGAGCCGCCTCCGATTTTCATTATTGGGAATAGGGTTGGTGGCTAATTACATTTTGGTTTATTTTTGAATTTTGATATTTTAAGTGTACATTTTATATTTTTTATTTGTTGTTTTTTTTTGTTTTGTTATTGTTATTTTGACATTTTGTTATTTTTTTTGTATCTTGGTCACCAAATGCAAGGCTGATAACAAGCGGCATAATATAGACAAAGTCTGTATCTAATGTCCTACAGAAACAAAAGATAAAAGCATTTTTTTCATTTTAATAAAATGTAACTGAGTCAGTGAATCAAAAAAGTTATCATATAATTTAGTGTAGCTATCTCGATTGTTATGCTAAGTAGTGTTGCCAGAAAACATATATTATGTTGGGTATTCCGTTTTTTACTGTAATGAGAAGTGGTATCCTTTATGAGTCATTACTACATACATAACCTAAACGAAAAGTAAGTTAATAGACACTATTTGTTTTTTTTGTCTATCTAAAAATGGGTATTCTATTGTATAGAACCTTCATACAATAGAATACCCATTTTTAGATAGATACCTACGTAGCCTTTTAACCTGCATCTACTTTAAGTGTATATTTTTGAGGATAAGTGGAAACGCTAAATCCATAAAACTGGCCGTATGGGAAAAAAAAAATCATGAACATTATATGCAATCCATTTTAAGTTAGTCCATATTAATTCCACTTTACTCAGTACACGCAGTCGTGGGCTAAAACTAGTATGTAAATACTCTAATATTAAAGTGGTATCGATATGTCTCGACCAGAGAGGTACCACCGCCATACCTATTTCTAGCGTGAAGCAGTTCTCGCTTTTTGGTGTTAGTGGTTGCCGGCTTGATGATATGATTGGCTTCGGATAGAACTCACGTCCTATATAAAGTTGCTTACAAACATTCACTAATGGCAGTGAACACTTACCAGGACTCAACTCAAACGACTGACACACAGACCAAAATATACCTTAGCAGGATATCTGCTTTAAGACTTATTACTACTTTTTGCGAGTACCTCATAACTGGTTAATTAGCATTTTAATAGCTTTTGTTCCGAGATTATGGTGCCCCAGATTCATGATAATGATTAATTAGCGATGGTTTATGTACAAGCATAAAATTATAGGACAGTAATGATGAATGTGACGCGTCTTTCGTGTTTATTTTTTGCTAACGTTTTTGCGATTTTTTATAGCTTTTTTGCTTGTTTATATTTGTTTAGCTTTGGTATAGCTGTGTTTCGTTTAATATAAGTTGCGTAATTCAGGCAAGTTTTTAGGTGAAATGTTTAAAAAAAAAGTGATGTTTAAAAAACTTTTTTACGAAAAAGTAATCTGGATTTCACGTAAAGATTGTTTTTTTTTTGTTTATTTTTACATATTATTTTTTTGGTACCTAGCTGTACCCTGACTTTAGGTATATGCTTTTGAAAAAAATATCTCGACGTACATAAGTACTATATATAATATTATGTTATAACTAACATTTTAGACCTTCAAAAATTAAAATTATTGCATTATCAGAGAGGCGTAATAGCAACGAGTGAGACCGACTTCACTTCTCAAATCAGTGTTTTTTATCAACGTTAAGATGTTTATAAATTTTAAGTGTTATTCAATTTTTATAAGCGTTTAACAAAGTGATTTTTTTTTTAAACAAATAAGTAATAATTAGGTATGATTTGAGTTTATGATAAGTTTCAACTATGTACTTCACAAGCATTTTACGTAAACGGTGATTTTATAATAACATTTATGACTTAAAGTTATCGTCATTTTTTTTATCTAAAACTCGCTACTCAATTTAATGATTATTATTATTATTAAAAAAACAATCCATTAACTAAATTTTCACCTAATATTCCCTACGATATCCCTCTTTATACTAATATTATTATTATTTAAAAAACAATTCAGTGTCTATTTTCCTAAGTAAAACCTACAAATTAATTTCCTACCTAAGTATCAACCCTATCGGATCGCGCGGCGGTCTCCGGCCAGTTCATTATTGACACAATAAATTCTAACGCACGCGTTTTTAAAACCTGCCACGCACACACACAACATGCGTGTAGTTAACGTGAAATACCTTTAATGTTTACGATGACGACTGACGACTTTTTATATTGAAGTAGCGAACGAGCAGTCCTGATGGTAAGTGGTCACTGCCGTCCTGCAACTTCATAACATGTGTCTGAAGTCAATTACAGATTGCTACTCTCAAAGACTATGATAGTAGTCTCATATAAAACTGCGCCGGCCACACTGTTCCATCGAAACGCTTCTTTTATATAGCAAAACTGCTTCACACTAGAAATAAGTGTGGTGGTGGTACATCCCCGGTGGAACTACATTGGTTTTTTCACCTTTAGCACCCTCACCTTTAACCTTTCTTCTCCTTTACTAGCCTTTACCAGTCGGATGCGAAATAATTAGACCTTTTGTCATTAGTTGTACTACTGCTGACTACGAGTGTTCTCAATGAGAGTTTGCCGCTGGGCAATTGCGAATTGGACTTGACACAGTAATGAGAACTTGTTTTTAATAACAGTGTGTAAGATTTTTCCCAACCTTTCTTTCTCCTTTTCTTCTGGATTTATTGATAGATTTCGTGTATGGGAAAAGGTAGCAGATTCTAATTAATAAAAAGGTAGTTTTGCATGCCTATACAACACATACTTTCTAAAATGATGCGAAATATTATTTATAAGATAAGATTTCTGTCCGTCTATTTAAAATGGCAACAACCCATACCGACAGGCTTTACGACTACAGCTGACAATTGTACGTACTCGACATTTATAGCTACAAGAATCTGCCGTCACGTCACATACCTAATCCAAGTCGTGGTCGTATCGTTATCGTGTCGTGATAATCAAGTCGCTCCACGTCGCCACGCATGATTGCCCTTGTAGGCGTAAATGCAATGTCAAGTCCGGATTCTTCCTATCAATACTGACATTAATAGCTTTTTACCAGTACTTTACTTAGTGGTTTGGTACTAAAAAATAGACCTGAAGGTAACTTGTGGTTGATTTTTGCCTAATACGGGATTTGTAGAGGTACTTATCGGCTATTATGATGTGTGAATTGAGGTACTTGATTTTGAAGCCTAAACGTAGGTCATCTACCGTTAATACACTTTTAATATAACATTACTGTAAAATTTAAAATTTCTTTAGAAGTAAGACGGAGAGTAATTGTTGGGAGGGGGTAAAGGAAGGACTTGTCACTGTAATATTTTCAGCCTATACTAAATGGGGATTTTTTTTATAAGATTGAAGTAGCAAATGCAGTCCACCTGATGGTAAGTGGTCACTGCCGCCCTGCGACATCCGTAATCAACTACATACAGAACATGGGGTTCTACCTGAAGTCAATCACAGATGCGTCGCTACGCCCGAGGACTATGATGGTCGCCTCATATAAAAGTGTGCCGGCAACCACACCCTTCAATCTCGCGCAAGAAATGTTTCACGCTAGAAATAGGTGTGGCGGTGGTAGTTCCCCCGACGAACTACACTGATTCTACCACCTATAAAATAAATAAATTTCGAAATTATAAGTTGACAAAACACAAATTCTTCCATTTGCATTTTTTTACTTTATTACGCGTATATTAAATACCTTTCCCCCAATCAT
This sequence comes from Spicauda simplicius, assembly GCA_949699795.1. Taxonomy (NCBI): domain Eukaryota; kingdom Metazoa; phylum Arthropoda; class Insecta; order Lepidoptera; family Hesperiidae; genus Spicauda; species Spicauda simplicius. Next base: position 1,108,434 of record OX453078.1, on the reverse strand, counting down.
TCTTCACGTAGTCTCTTTAGTCTCTACACATTGTAATGGACATTGTAGGCTTATATTTTTGGCCATAACTTGCAATGTAGGCAAAACATAAAAGTAAACTTTGACGACCCGCGTGGCGGAGTGGTTACCATACCGGTCAGATGCGCCCCGGGTTCGATTCCCGGCCAGGCAGGTATCTGAATGGTAAGTTTAGATTCATGTTCTGGGTCTGGGTGTTTGTGCATTTGTCTTGTGTGTGTCCATGATACCCACGACATAGGAGATAATCCTAGTGTGAGTGTGGAGTGTTCTTTTTTAAACTACGGCTGTTTTGAGAAAACATAATAAATTCGTTAAAGTAGGTAGATAGATAAAACATTTATTTCATAACTTAAGACATAACACGAAATAGAATTACAAAACATTGAACATAAGTTGGTACATACAAAAACACATAACAACAAAAAAGTATTAAAATTATTAATCTATTTTCTAATTAAAATGTGCTGCAGCAAAAGTCCATGAAATAGGCATCGGAGCTCAATAAAAGCCGAGATTCCCAGCACTGTAGAGCAAGTAGAGCTTTTTGATTTTCACTATCATCTTTAGTCACATTAAAATCATACTAATATAAATAAAAAATACGAAAGTATGTGAGTAGGGTGTTTGTTACTCTTTCGACACAAAAACTACCCGTCTGATTTAGCTGAAATTTGACACACACACAGTGTAATAACTAGATTAATACTAAGGATACTCATTACTGTGATAGATGAGACTGCAGGCGACGCTGCGAGAATAACCTAGTATGTATTACATCGTATAAGACAAAGTCGCTTCTCGCTGTCTGTCCCTATGTATGCTTAGATCTTTAAAACTACGCTACGTATTTTAATGCATTTTTTAATAGAATGAAACGAGAGGAAGGTTTATACGTATAATACATGTATAATACAGAGGAGAAACACTAATAGGTAATTTTCGAGACTGACTTTTAGGCGGAACGAAGTACGCCGGGTCAGCTAGTATTTTTTTTTATACTTTAACCTAACGAAAAGGCTGACGGGCTACCTGATGGAAAGTAGTCACCGTCGCCTGTGGACATTCGCAACACAAAGTCACCAATGCATCGCCGGCTTTGTAGGAGAGCTCTTTTCGCACCTTTCTTGAAGAACCCCATGTCATAGCGCTCCGGGAGTACGAGGTAGTATGTAATAAAATATAAATTAACACGTTGAAGGTGGCATAATGTACTCATTAAATTAATAATTACAATAATTACAAAGAGTAGTCAAGCTCGTACTTTAACACGGAAAATAACATGCTACATGCCTTGCGGAAGTTTACCTTGTAAGCTAATTAGGGCTGTCCTAACAGGGTTGCCACCGATTGGATTGATACAGGCCTAGATTTAGGGGAGAATGGGGCAAAGCACATTTTTTATCTTATTGAAGTAGCCAACGAGCATCCAGGTAAGTGTTGACTGACTTACATCTGTAAGCAACTTCATTTAGAACATTGGTTCTATCTGAAGTCAAACACAGATGCGTCGCTACTCCAGCTATGACGGTCGCCTCATATAAAAGTGTGGCGGTGGTACTTTCCCGGTCTAACTACACTGGTTCTACCACCTTTTTTCCCAAGGGGGAAACCTTCAAAGGGTACCCGACTTCTAGCCACTTTAGACCTAAAGCAGATGTCACTAATTTACTCCATGACATCATATGTAGGTATACAATTTATGTTATTTTTGGTTTATATTATGATATAGAAAATAATACTTTTGAGTATATACCTATATTCAGCTAAAATTAAATTTTTAAGTGTAATTTTAAAATAAGTAGGTAATACGTACCTAACCTTATAAAAATATAATGAGCACTTTAATTCACATAACATTTCGATTCAAAAATACTAGAAAATAAATTACTGACAGCCCTATAGGAAAATATCACGCATATAGTACGAATCACAGTGCCCTTAGCTTAGTTACTTCTCGTCAACCCATTATTGTCCCTCTGCTAGGCACGGGTCTTATCCCAGAATGACAGCGTTTTAGGCCACAGTCTACCGCACTGGCCAAGTGCTCGATAGGTACCTACTTACGTTTTCTCAAATTTATTATTGTTTACGTTTTCATTAAATTCACTAGAGCAGTGATAGCCTAGTGATGGTAGAAACTCGTCCTCTCGATCGGGAGATCCGAGGTTCAAACCCACGGATTTTTCCACCAATTCGCACTTGGCCAGCGCGGTGAACTATGGCCTCTAACTCTCTCATTCTGAGACAAGACCCGTGCCCAGCAGTGGAACAATAATGGGTTGACGACATTATGTTTTATTGTATTGCAACGTAGATAAGTAAGGTATGGGTGAAAACGAAAACCTGAAAGTGCAATGTATGGGCAACATAGACAATTATTGTTTTGACTAAACTCGTAATAAGGCACAAATGCGTGTTTTAAGACTATGTTTTAACGCTATGACACTGCCTATACTGAGATTTCTTAATATGAAAAAAAACCTCTTTCTTAAATTATAGAATTTTTGGTACCGACAATTCTTTGATGCAAAAATGGCATAAGTTATATTTCAAAGATCTCTATCTCAACAAATTTAATTACACTTATCCGTAAAAAAACAATAAAATACAAATTATATTTGGAAAATTCATTAAGATTTTACTTCTTTCGTCTCAACAAGCAATTAAACGTGCATAACAATAAAATGCATTGTTTTTTTGCATTAAAACATTAAATTTGCTGCGTAGAATATTTTTTTACCCGGAAATTAATACAATGCAGTTACGGTGTTTTGGTTTACGACGGAACCGCGTTATGCGAGATGCAACGTTAATTATATTAATCAACTTTAATTAATTTTAATTATCCGTAAGATGGTACTTAATTGTGGCCTTGTATTATATAAAAATACTGTTTTGATTTTTTTATGTAGGGGTAATTGTTATAATGTTTAAATGAGTGTAATAACAGGTATTGCATATTTATAAAGTGGATTCTTTTAAAAGTCTTATAATGCTTTTTGTACTTAAAATACTTTTGTTCATTTACATGTTTCATTTTTGTATATAATTATATTACCTACATTTAAAAAAATGTACACTGCTTTATAAATTATTTTTAATATTTTTAATATCGTTTTTTTTTTCAAAGTGGATATAAATATTTAACGTTAGGGAATAAAATATATGTAAAAATAAGCAATAGCTGTATTATATTAACAGAAACCGTTGTGAACTGTTTAATTTCTATGAGATTATGCTCTTTCCTATTTTTATCGGGAATGATAACACATTGATAAAACAGCTTGTCAACATCGGTATTTACATATGTTAAAGTAATTAACATTTCCTTAGTCTTCATTAATAGAAACATGCACGTATAAATGCGTACACGCCTAATAAGTCCAACTATTACTAAGATATAGGTAATTACAGAACAATTTACTTGACCGTAATTTTCATCATACCGGTGTAACATACCCATTAAGTTACACCGGTATTAAAATTACGGTAAAGTAAATTGTTCTGTAATTACCTATATCTTAGTAATAGTTGGACTTATTAGGTTAGTAGGACCTAATTGGTTTTTGGTCAGATCCTCGCTCATGCTTATAACTAAATAAAATTAAAAAACAAAAAGTATTTGTTTTATTACTCATTAGTGTTTAATCACAGGTATCCACATCAGTGGCCTAACAATCGAACTGCATACTTACTGCTTATTTATCTTATAAAAACCTTGCATCGATTGGTCACACCACTTAGCACAATTCAGCTTTTCATTCGTATTAATATTTAAACTTTTAAATGTACTTTCACTCTCGCATACCGCCGTCCCGTGTGCACTGATTTGATGTCCAGATATGGAGGTGAAACACCGCGTAGTTTTTACTTGAAAAAAATAATGTTATAATATGTTTCTTTGTAATATTAAAGTAAAAAACGAGCATGCAAGCCACCTGATGGTAACTGATCACATCATATAGGTACTTTTTTTATCTGACTGAAGTAGCAAACGAGCATGCAGTCCACCTGATGGTAAGTGGTCACTGCCGCCCTGCGACATTTGTAAGCAACTTCTTCAGGATGCTCGTTTGATACAATCAGATAAAAAAAAACAGATGAGCATGCAGTCCACCTGATGGTAAGTTGCAACGCCTACCTAATTATTCCCAAATAGGTAGGATTGGATTATTTCAGACGAGCCTAATGGTTGAAACTTGTCTACTCGATCGGCAGGTCCGAGGTTCAAATCCCAGACACGCGAACTACTTCGCTATAATTTAGGTAATTTCATTTCATAAGTTCAAGGACAGATAAGATACTCACTACTTAAACCACATACGGACCTACGTTACCTACCTACTTGATAATAAAGTGGTATTTTAAAGTGACAGCGCTTACAAAGAAAAAGAAAGCCCTAAGTTTAAAAAAAATATAGAAAATATTATCTAACTTGTACCTTAAAATACTTCAAATAACATATTTACGTACATCAAGGTTCACAAAAATATTTCAGAACAAAACATTAGTACTAGGGTCCCAAAGGTTATAGAAGTGTGCGAGAGAGACCACGGTGTGACAGAGACGACCACTTTCCCACCATCCGTCCAAGAGGTGGGGCGACGCCACGCCCACCTGAATATCGATTTGTCTGACACAGATAATTTATTCATAATTCCATTGTTATTCCTTTATAACCGTTAAAGGTATTGTCTTTGGATCTCCGTATATTATTTTTAATCTGTGCGTAATCGCGCTCTGGGAGTATTGGCCAGATTTACGCGGTTTTCTTTTTTATTTCAGGGATGCCTTATGAAATGTCAATTGGTACCTTTTTATTTGAATTTGGCGTTTCAAGGATAATGTAGCGTTTATTAAAAAGCTTCAAATATAGGTAGGTATGGATAATAATCGTATTTGTCCGATTCTTCTATGAATTTCCTTATTTATAATTTTAATAGTCGACCCAGCGAACTTCATTCCGCAGTTAAAACATTTAAATTATCATTGGTTCTCCATTATATTCTACATGTATTATACATAAAAACCTTCGTCTTGAATCACTCTATCTATTAAAAAAAACTGCATTAAAATCCGTAGCGTAGTCTTAAAGATCAAAGCGTACATACGGACAGACAGCGAGAAGCAACTTTGTTTTATACTATGTAGTGGTAAGAAAGTAAAAGAACTTACTTAGGTCTATTTAAACGGATAGGTAGATACCTACTTTATTTTTTTAAGTTACGTAGGTAAGTAGGTATTAGTAGGTAATCTAAAAGCGTAATATTCTTTCTAAAACGTCCATTTAAGTTATTCTCTTTATATAAATCTGTACAGGTAATATGTAATCTGTGATTTTCTAGTCTGTGGGCCGTTGTCGTTGGTTGGATGTAGGTACGCGCATTTTTATCGCATGATTCCGAGAAAACGCGGCCTTTTATTGCTAACGAAATGTCAAAAATAGAATTAAAAAGTTAGAATTTAAATATAGGAATAGGTATATCTGTATGTTTCGCATCAACCCATTATTGGCCCACTGCTGGGCACGGGTCTTCTCCCAGAATGAGAGAGTTTAGGCCATAGTCCACCGCGCTGGCCAAGTGCGAATTGGTGGACTATCTGTATGTAAGTAGTCCTATATGTTTTCCTTTGGAGATTTCGGAGTCCTTTGTAGGACCGAGGACGGCCACCGGGGGGTTTTACTGCGGTAAAAAATCCACATAACCCTGCATCGCTCCCACGGCGTCGGGTACCTTATGAAGTTTTCCCCCTCGAGAAAAAAATAAAAATTAACGTGCCTAGACAGATGTATGTAACTACCTGAATAGGTAGTAGTAGTACCTACCTATTTAGGTAAATTTCTTAGATTTTTATATTACCTACGTAGATAGGTAGGTAGGTAGGTATGTGAACAATCCAAGTCATAAAGTAATCAAATTTATTGGCAATCCCAAACCTCAAAAGTCAAGATAAAATACGCATATAAAATGATTTAAGAACCTAAATGCGCCTTTACCTCTTCCGACCTCGAACCAGCTTGTCGGTGGGTACCTAATCAATCAAGATCAATAAAAATAATTGCTTCGACCTTCAAACTGACTATCAAAAGCAGATATTACATACCTACATAGGTGCCTAATAAGGTAAATAAGTGGCCAAGTGCGAGTTGGACCCGTGCATAAAGGGTTCCATACTATCACTACATAGTACCTACCTATAAAACAAAGTCGCCTCCCCCTGTCTGTCCCTATGTTTGCTTAAATCTTTAAAACTACGCTACGGATTTTGATGCAGTTTTTTAATAGATAGAGTGATTCAAGAGGAAGGTTTTTATGTAGGTATTATACATGCGTAATATGGTGAAGGAACACTGATATTTTTTTTTATATATTTGTACCTAACGATAAGGCAGACGGGCCACCTGATGGAAAGTGGTTACCGTCGCCTATGGACATTTGCAACACCAGAGGAGTCGCCAATGCATCGCCGGCCTTGAAGGAGAGCTCTTTTTGCACCTAATTAGACTGACCTTAGTTAACCGAAATAGGTACTGCACGAATAAATACGATATTTTATTTTAAGCCTTATACACTAATATGTTTGGGATTAGTAGGTATAGATATACCGAAACGATGCGGTTGATCTTTCTGTTAGGTATAGGTACCTACAATATAAAGGTGCAAACATAAACTATGGATTCTGTTAACCGAAATAACTACTTAATAGACAGATTAGTTTCCGTTAACCGATATATGAATAGGTTAATAACAGATATATTGATATCGTTAACCCTAACCATCCGTTCCCTGATTCAGTCTGGGGACAGACGGACAGCTGACTCTTAGTAATATGGTCCCGAGCTTTCAATTTCACTCAAGTACGGAACCCTAAAAAGATAATATGCGAATAAAATATCGAAACCCAAAGGAGCATTAAAGGATTACGATGATTAGTTTTTTAAAGATTGAAGTAGCAAACGAGCGTGCAGTCCGATTGTTGGTAAACTCTGTTGCCCTTGGACAATTGTGTGTAGGCAATTTCATAGTACAGGGGTGCTATATGCAGGACTAAAATGGTCACCTTATATGAACGTGACCTGGCAACCACCACTTTCATATTACCAAGTCAGTCAGTCAGTCAAGTAGGTATATAAATAAGTCCACCATTTCGCACTTGGCCAGCACGGTGGACTATGCCTAAAACTCTCTTATTCTGAGAAAAGTTACAACAATTTATGTCATTGCACAATGAAAACTTAAGGCCTAGGAAGGTAGAGTTGGTATACCTACTTGCCACCCAATAATTTACTACATGTAGCGTCGTAGAAATATTTTCCTTGCTAACTTTTAGTCGAATCAATATCACACGTATACGTATCACCTAACGTTTGACACGTTACGGGGGGAGGGTATCGATGAAGCGTGATATTGTGTGACAAAGGGTGGGAAAGTCATACATTTCTAAGTGGCATGTAATTTCGGAAATGATTTTAAATGAATTCCATGTGTAAACTACACGCTTCAACACGCTTTCTACACTCTAGCCCCACAGTAGGATTTTCTCCTGTGTCGTGGATACCATGGACACACACAAGACGAATACACAAACACCCAGACCCAGAACATGAATCTCAACTCATCATTCAGATACCTGTCTCCCCGGGAATCAAACCCGGGACCCATTGCGCGTCAGACCGGTATGGTAACCACTCCGCCACTCGGGTCGTATGTAAAATGTATCGTATGTAATATGTACGTATGTAAGATTATAAAATGGGGGGTAGTCTCACAAATGTCACATTTGATTTAATACATTATGTATGATCACTAACAAGAACTAATCTCTTCCAGAAAAACTCCGTCTCTCCCTATGCGTGGGTTGCGGCGGGCAGATCCACGACCAGTACATCCTGAGAGTGGCGCCCGATCTCGAGTGGCACGCTGCCTGCCTCAAGTGCCAGGAGTGCCGGCAGTTCCTGGATGAATCCTGTACCTGCTTTGTGAGGGACGGGAAGACGTATTGCAAGCGGGATTATACTAGGTGAGGGATATATTTCATTTGATTGTAATTATATTTAAAAAAAAATGGATATAAATGAGAAAAAAGACAAACCCTCTGAGTTTCTTGCCAGATCTTCTCAGTTGAGGTCGTGGTCCGATCCGGTGGTAGTTTATGAAAAAAAAAGGTAACTAACCATTTGTAAGTGCCCCCGTAGGCCTATACAAAATAAAGACATTTCATTTCTTATTATTCATTTATTTAAACATTTCTTGATGAATTTCTTCCTTTTGGACTGGAGTATCATCTTCGTTCTATTTGAAGCCGCTCACAGATGCGATAATACTCCCGAGTTGTGACGGAGGTTCCTTCCCACCTAATCGAACAGTTCTATCTTTAAAATTATAAGATAAGTGAATAAATTTAGTAGTTAGTCTTGAGAGATAAAAAGCCAAAAGCAATAATAAAACACATACCTACCTAATATGATTAACAATTTTTGAAAGTATAAAACATGCTCATGCTCAACGTAAGTAAATTAATTAATATCTCAACGCAATTATAATCATTTTCTAAATGATTTGATCCAAAAATCAAAGATTTATGAACATGGCCTTTATATCGTCAATCCATTATTGTCCCATTGCTGGGCAAAGGGTTTCTCCCACGTTGAGATGGTTTCAGATCAAGGACAACGCACAGGCCAAGCGCGAATTGGCAAACTTCACAAGCCTTTGAAAACTGTTTTTAAGAACCTTCAGGTGTAGACGTTTTCTTGCGATGTTTTCCCCCACTAAAGTTTTTCACCGGTAATTAATTAAGCATTTTATAAAAATCAGACGATTGCAACCTGGCTATCACGGTTTTTGATTTATAAACATTATCCGAAAAACTTTTACTAAACAAATACCACTTGCACTTAAAGAATCGTAAATACGGAACCAACATAACACAGTTACGTAATACTAATGAACAAGTATATTAAACTCATTAACCAAATGTACATCAATGAGAAATCCACTGCCATCTAAACATACAGTTAATTATAGTTTAGACAAACTGATTTAGTTTACAACTTAGGCTTTCTAAAAAACCATAACCAGACGTCAATCATAGCATACACCCGGCGCCACTTTTAAAACACACCAAAGATGAATTCACTAAAATAACTTCCATATGTTTACGTTTTCACTCCACCATCTCTCGCGGTGAAATATAGAATTACGCTTACAAACACAATTTGCCGCCATGTTGTCGAAAATACGCGCTGTTAGTTCCTAACCCGTTAATGTAAGGTGAAATTTCGCTTGGTTCCAAACTTTGATGGAACCAAACAGCGATGCGTCAAGAAAACAAACGGGATTCGACTCGGCATTATGTATTTTGGCGCCAAAACAAACGTCACTGACAGCGCGGCGGGCGGCGGGAACTTGATATGTCTATAGTTTGTTTCCTACACCCGGATAAGCGGGTTTTCGATTACGATTTTTTTGGAACTAATGTACTATTTGTTTTCTATTACTGTTAATTCTGTCGCACGTTTATTTTCTCACGATGTAATGCTCATTCTCGGTGTTGCTCTAAATTTTATATTATTTCATAATTTTGACGCTAATTCGGTACCTACATCATCTGTTGTACGCAGATAACTCTCGAATAAGCTCAATCAAGAAAAAATATAAAGATAAAATAAGAATACCTACGTTAATAATACAATTGAAACTTTTTTTTATAATAATGAAGTACAAACGAACATGCAGTCCACCTGATGGTAAGCGGTCACTGCCGCCCATGGATATCTGTAAGCAACTTCATAGTTACAGAACATAGGTTCTATCTAAAGGCAATTACAGATGCGTTGCTATTAAAAACAACAGATTTACTGATCAAAGTTCTTGTTAGGCTGAAAGGCAAAGAAACAAGGCTATAAGCAATTTAAAAAAGGCGTACACAGGTATGTGTCGCAGTGTCATAAATACGATCACAAACTAGAACAGTCATATGTATAATCAAAATCATTACAATAAATATTAGATTTTAATTTCTACTATATTTAAAAAAGAAACGGTAAATAAATTATAATCATTTCTGTATTGTAAGCATTTCTCGCCGCCTTCAATTAGTAATCTGAGTCAATCGGAAGGAAGTCAAACAAACAACATTCCATTTGAGAACTTAAATAAAAATTTAAAAATAAACTGCCTACGATAAAGTAAGTAGGAAGCATAACAATTAGAATGTAAACATTTGATTCCGTGTAATGAGATGATGACTTAATTAGTCTGTGGATCATCATGTGTGAATTTATGATTCGCTTTTACTAGAGATGTGCCGAATAGTGGTTTCACCGAACAACCGAGTACCGAATTCTATTCGGTTTAACTTTTGCAGAACCGGATATTTGGCCGAATTATTTGGTTAACCATTTCTTAAACAACAGCAAAAGTGTGTTCATAAAAAAAAATGTTGAGTTGATGTTTAAAAATTAGTACTTAGTAAAAAATATCAATAGGATTGAATTTAAAAACCAATTAATAGTTATGAGCCTATTTATATATTTATGTTTGTGTAGATACCTTTTTTTTTTGTTTTCGAGGGGGAAACCTTCAAAAGGTACCCGACGTCGTGGGAGCGACGCAGGGTTATGTGGGATTTTTACCGCACTAAAACCCCCCCGGTGGCCGTTCTCGGCGCTAAAAAAGGAGGACTCCGGGATCTCGAAACGACTTCAACCGGAATCCTCCGAGCGCGTCGCCCCATCGGGCTTCTCCCAGATGGGCGGCTGGGCCCACCGCTCCGTCTAGTCTTTACGACGGTATGCGACCACACATACCGCCGTCCTTCCCGGGATTGCCTGACCAAACGGTTCGAGCTCCCACTCTAGCCGTCTGCAACCCCGGAAGCCCCTTTTAGTCGCCTCTTACGACAGGCAGGGGATGCCGTAGCCCTATTCTGATCCCGGAACTACAGGGCGTTTGTGTAGATACCTACAATAACAATTTTCATTCAAATCATTATATTGACCAAACCTTTTTTATGTAACCGGTATTACCTGTAAGTAAAACTTGAGAACTCAACTTACGTCTCCGAGCGAAAAAAATGTAGAAGTTCCAGTCCAGATTTTCAAAAAATGTATCAAACTTGATTGTTCCGATATAACAATCGCACCTATTATTCAATCCACACCAATAAATCCGAGATCCTCAATTAAAATGAAGGATTACGCCTCTAAAAGATTTATTAATCGATTCCCATTTCCGATGTTTATATAATCGATATCCGCCATTAATGTAAACATTTGTTTCCGTTATTCAGTCGACAATAGTATGAGATAGCGCGCCCCTCGAGATCCTTGGTGGTATCTGTGAGGTTCGACTCCTTTGGTAGTTCTTCGAAGTTTTGAAGGTGGTAGAACCGTGTAGTTCGACCGAGGTACCACCGCCACACCTATTTCTAGCGTTAAGTATTTCTTGCGTTTCGATGGAAGGGTGTGGTTGCCGACACACTTTTATATGAGGCGACCATCATAGTCCTCGGAAGTGGCAATGCATCTGTGATTGTCTTCAGATAGAAGCCATGTATGAAGTTGATTACAGATGTCTACGGGCGGCAGTGACCACTTACCATCAAATGGACTGCATGCTCGTTTGCTACTTCAGTCAGATAAAAAAGTCAGCATTACATTTATTTCTGCCTAATAACAGCAGTGTTAGATGCGGCTGTATACTGGTTAAGAAAAGTAGGGTAGAAACAAAAGGCGTTCCAACTATTTTCTAAACTATTGTAATCTAAACTATTGTAACTGTATTGTAACCTATTAACCTACGTAGATGCACGTAGACCTGAATGGGTACAGGCTTAACAGTGCCGGATTAAGCCAGCGCGGTGCCTGTAGCAAATTCTGACAGGTGGCCCATAGTTTGCTTTAGTAAGGCTAATAAATAAAACAAAACTGTCACAAATAAAATTTTCTGGATTCAATCTGGGAAAATTTAGAGATGATACTTTCTATATGTAGGCACTTCTCTCAGTTTAAGATTTTCAGGATAGCGAAGATAGTAAAATAAATAAATAAATAGATAAAATGTGTGTGTGTACTAGCGTACACTCGTAACAAGTGAAACTTCTTTATAACGTTATTTTTCAAAAAATAATTTACTATATGCAACTTTACAGAAATTGGTTAAATAAAGTTAAATTAGATAAAGTTTAATAAAAGGCTTTTATTAAACTTTATCTAATAATCTAATCTATAGTAATCTATCTAATATCACGCGTGGTAGGGATAAGATAAAGATGGCGCGTAACGGAAAAAAAAGATGGCGCGTAACGAAAAAAAAAAGATGGCGCGTAACGAAAAAATGTTACACTAAATTTTTTTCCAACCCCGATAAAGAAGTTTCACTTCAATAAATAAATTGTAGGTGTCGGACTTCGGGGCTCGTAGCATTTGCTACTCTTGCTATGTGACTAATCCGGCAATGAGGGTTAAGCAACGTTGAAGCAGTTAGATTATGTACGAGTTAGTGTTATTGGAAGCCCCTTTCGTCGCCTCTTACGACAGGCAAAGGATACCGTAGCCCTATTCTGGACCCGGAAGTACAGGGGCAGACACACACACCTAGACCCAGAACAGAACTAAATACATCATTCATTCCAGCCGCGGATCAAACCCAGAACCCATAACAGACCGGTAACCCTAGCTAGCGTGTGTGGCTACGATATACGAAAGCCACATTAGGGTTATATCGGGAGATGAACCGGAGTTCAGATTTGTTGACTTTACCGGCGCCCCTAAATTAGCGAAATGGGATACCTTCCGCTCGTCTCCCGTTACTGAATATCGGGACAGAAGGCCAATATTCTACTAAACGATGCTTTGAAATTGTGTATGATGGTAACATCTTTATTAAGCTATTGCATAGCTTTTATCCGACCGAATCAAGAAATTCCGTAACGAAAAATCCTAACACCCTCACTCCGCCTGCCATGTAGTGCGGCCGAGCGTTCGCTTAACGTGTACTTATGTATGGTACGACAGTACGAAGCTCGCACGGATAGAGACGAGCTGCTCGGAAATCGGACGAATATGTAAGCAGCTGTTTGTGAGAAAGTACCTATATAGTATCAGATAAAAAAACTTGAATTAATAACAAAGAAATACGGCATAAATAAATTAATAATTATAATTGATTGAGTTTATGAAAAATGCTATGCTTTACCGCGGCAGTCCCCGAGTGCCACACGTTTTTTTTTATTGAAGTAGCAAACGAACATGTAGTTCACCTGATGGTAAGTGGTCACTGTTGTTCACGTCCATCTTACAGCGACTTCATATAGAATATGGGTCCAAATTGAAGTCAATCCATTGTCGGAGGTACCACCACCACCACTATTCTTTCTATAGGTAAGCAAATATGAAGTATTTCTTACGTTTCAATGAAAATGTGTGAATATAAAAGTGTTGCCGGCACACTTTTATTTGAATCGGCCATTTTAGTTCTCGAGAGTAGCAACGCATCTGAAGCCAACTTAGAGTAAGACTAATCTTACTTGATTTCAGTTGTCCATGAGCGGCAGTGGCCACTTACCGTCAGATGGACTGCTTTATAATTTGGTATTTAAAAAGGAAATCTATTTTTAATACGCTAATAAAGAACGTAATTTTAAAATTATACCTATAAAAATCAAAGCAACTAACAATAGATACTAATTATTACCGTCACCATCCTCCACCAATTCGCACTTGGCCAGCGCAGTGGACAACGGCCTAAAACTCTCTCATTCTGAGAGAAGATCCGTGCCCAGCAGTGGCACAATAATGGGTTGGCACCACTAATTACCACAAATTTGTGTCACTTATAGTTAAATGCCTAGTTAACCTACTGCGCTTCTTCTATGATTCGGTACCCAACGACTGTTTGTTTTGCCATGTTTCAACCCCATCTCGATCTATTTATGTATCTGACGCGAAAGGGTAACTTGGAAATTTCCCCACCTGGCTTCCGAAACGGGTGGGAAAGGTAAATTGACCTACCTAGGTATAAAGATATATCTTATTTCTTCACTACATAGTATAAAACAAAGTCGCTTCTCGCTGTCTGTCCCTATGTATGCTTAGATCTTTAAAACTACGCTACGGATTTTGATGCAGTTTAACTAGATAGAGAGATTCAAGAGGAAGGTTTTTATGTATCATACATATATAATATAGTAGAGAAACACTAATTAATTTAGATTTTTTTAGATTTAGACTGATTAATTTGGTTTTACACATGGGACACTCAATCCCGTGGTAGATATGATTCCTGATCTAGGTGAAGAAAAACATCCCGAGGAAACCTGCACACCCGAGAGTCGATTAAAAAAAAATCTCAAAGGTGTGTGAAGTGTACTAATTCGCACTTGACCAGCGCGTTAGACTATGGCCTAAATATTATCTCATCCTGAATTAAAATTAGATGAAACTTCTTTATTTTGTATAGGCCTACAGAGGCACCTACAAATTGTCAGTTACATTTTTTTCTTACACTACCACCGAATCGGAACACGACCGCAACTGAGAAGATCCGGCAAGAAACTCAGCGCGTTCGTCTTTTTGTTATTTTATATCTCATTTTTTAAATATATTTACAATAATGTTTTTTTTTACATAACGAGACGATCCTCGCCCAGTAGTGGGATTGTAATGGGTTGTCGACATATAAATATGAAAACAATATCAGTGATACGCATTTAGTGACTAGTACAGTTGTAGGCACACGTGTGACAGTGATTGACAGTCGGATTACAGCTGCGAAAACAGGACCACACAATGTGTTGACTAGTTAATTTTGGCGGGGGATTGTTTGTTTGACTATTTGGATCGATTATCTGCAACTGTGTGTGTTCGTCTGTATTTTGTTTTGGATTTATACACTTTGTATGACGACCCGCATGGCACAGCGGTTACCGTACCGGTCTGACACGTAGTGGGTCCCGGCTTCAATTCCCGGCCAGACAGGTATCTGAATGATGAGTTTAGATTCTTGTTCTGGGTCTGGGTGTTTGTGTATTCGTCTTTGTGTGTATCCATGGCACCCACGACACAGGAGAAAATCCTACGGTTGGGCTAGGAGTGTAGAAAGCGTTTTTTTTTATTTTTTTTTATGATTTTTATCTGAAACAGGTTTTTAAGCACAAGTTAAGCTCTTGTCGACATTTTAAGAGCTAAGTTACTAAAGCTAGAATTCAGATATTATACAGATTATAGAGAATAGATAGGTAATAGGTGGCGAATCCCTTTGTCATTCGACTTCAAGTTTGTGTGCCAATTTCAGCGAAATTTGACGGATAGTTTTTGCGTGCGATTAAAAACACCATGAACGAATTATATATTTTATGAATTATATTTATCAGAAGGTGGTAGAACCAGTGTAGTTCGACCGGGGAAGTACCACCGCCACATCTATTTCCAGCGTGAAGCATTTCTTGCGTTTCGATGGAAGGGTTGTGTTTGCCGGCACACTTATATGAGACGACCGTCATAGTTCTCGGGAGTTGTAATGCATGTGATATTGACTTCAGATAGAACCCATTTTCTGTGTGAAGTTGATTGCAGATGTCTATGAGTGACCACTTACCACCTGGTGGAATTTACAAATACTTAGTATCTGTTCTGGAAAATTGAAATGGACAATCTACAATGATATGAACGTGTATAGGCAAGCGAAAGAAGGGGGAGGGGGGGGGGGGCAAGTTTCTAACCCCTAACACCATCAATGCATCACAAAACGCTTTTTTCTATTTGTGGAAATTCCCGTTTTCCGTTAAATTTTGAATGATAATTTGGTTAATTTCTCATAATTATGTGGGCATTAAAGAAGGAACGCATTCACGCATTAGAAAAGGCTTAGGTAGGTATGTACAACAGTGAGCTGTCAAGGGTTGATAACGAAATGTATGGAAATGGGTAAAAAGCATGCGATTAAGATAAAGTAAAGAAATATTTATCATTTTATTTTATTTTAACCAGTAAAATTAATCTTATTTGTATTACCAAGATAACAATTATTACATTCTTTACCATATAATGAGTTCAATAAAACACTCAATAAATCATATCTCAACATAATGGCGGGCCTTTGTGACAGATAAAAAATCAGACCATAGATTATATAAGTTTATGATTTTATGGTATTCGTTTCGGAGATAGTTTAGATTTTATCTGTAGATAGCGATCGCTCAGTTATCGCTAAATTAAATCTTGTGTAATTTTAACTTTACTTTCAAATATTTCGTGGAAGAACAAAAGTAATTAGTAGGTACATAGAATGACCTCATTGAATATGATTTTAAAAATTAAAATTTTATGTTGGTATGTGGTGGTCGGTAAGTAAAAGACCTATGTAGCATGTTAGTGTTTATGATATTTGGTTATTGAGTTTAGTTAGTTGACACATTTTTTAATTATGAAGATTATTTTCGCCGATTTTTGAAATTTCGAAATATCCTTCAAATTTGGAAACCTTCGCGAGCTCATGAATAACAACTTTGCTGAAAACATCGCGGGATCAAATGAATAGTTTACGATTCTATAGACGACATACAGACAAACATTCATTTTTATAATGAAGACGGATGGGTTTTCCCGCGGCTTTTCCCGCTTCGGTCGCGTCTACCTCGGTATTGAGTATCCTAATCCGAAATCTCAGTGGTAGTTTTAACGTGAAAGAATAAGAAACGCATTTATATTAGGTACTAGTTGATCTGGCGAATTTCGTTCTGCCTAAAAGTCAAAATCGAAAATTATCCGTGTTTCTCCGCTATATTATACATTTATACATGTTAACTTTCCTCTTGAATTAATGAATTAACTCTATGAATTAACTGCATTAAACTGCATTAAAATCAGAGACAGGTAGAGACAGACAGAGTTTGTTTTAAACTATGTAGTGATAAAGAAAATGGTTTTGAAATTAAGTCAATGTGTAAACGATCGATGTTCGTTCGATTTCGGAAAACACGACTTTTATCGGACTACAAACTTGTCTAGAATGATATAAATAGATAACTGATAACTTTATTAGACGTGATTTAGTTATTAGGGAAATCAAATATTGCTATGATATTGTAAACATGAACTAGGTAAATACATGTTTTCACATTTTTCACTCCGTGGTAGAACCAGTGTAGTTCGACCGGGGAAGTACCACCGTCACACCTATTTCTAGCGTAAAGCATTTCTTGCGTTTCGATAGAAGGGTGTGTTGCCGGCACACTTTCACATGAGGCGACCAATATAGTCCTCGGGAGTAGCAACGCATCTGTGATTGACTTCAGATAGAACCCATGTTCTGTATGAAGTTGGTTATAGATGTCCATCAGCGGCAGTGACCACTTACTATCAGGTGGATTGCATGCGACCAGACAAAAATCTGAATGACGAATTTAGATTCCTGATCTAGGCCTGGGTATTCGTGTATCTGCCTGTGTCCACGGCACCCACAATACAGGAGAAAATTCTAACGTAGTGCTATAAGTGTAGAATGCGTTATACAAGTATTATATTATATTTTATTATTAATAGATATACCTGTTTAAATCCTAACAATTGGCACCCATATATGTACACAGATATTTCCTTGTCGCACCTACCTAAAAAAATTCTTGAGATAATGGCTAGGTAGGTACATATATAGACGGTAACAAAATTAAAAAAAAAACATGAAATCTATGGTAGCTATAAAATATTGGTAATGTTAAAAACAAAAACATTTTAGGTAAGAACTAATAAACGAAACAAAAAATGTCTTACCAAAATATTTTACAGTCTATACGCGTGGAGAAACACAAAAAACGTATAGGTAGATCTGACGCATAGCGTAAAAATAAGGATTTTAGGTATTTAAGTAATAAATTGAATGAAAAACATTATAAAATGTGTACCTACGCACAGATAAACGCAAAAAAACATGCAGGTATCTGTAGCTTAGCGCAAAAAACATCTATTTTAGGTAAGAAGTAAACGGAACCAACTTTTTAACTAAATAATCTTTAATCTATACTGTTAACGGATCTCCCTTAAATTACCAATAATATACGTTCTCACATCACTATTATTTATTTATCAGATACTTACCTAATTTACAATTATTTATATTATTTATTTATTATTCTCACATCACAATTACTTATATATCAAACTCTTAGTTTACAACAATGTTTATTATTTTTCGCACGACCGACCATTGACGACTTATATCTTCTTCTTTTTAATGTTTTTATTATTGTAATACTATAAATAAGTTTTCATACTTATAAAAATATCGGAAATGTATATTAAATTATTATCGGTATCTTGAGAACGCTAACAATACGCATACATAGACAAAGAAAATGTTTCACTAAATATTTTATAATCTGTAGCTACGCATAGAAAATACAAAACCGTGTATGTATCTGTAGCGTAGCGTAAGGCGGGAAAACGCTGAAACCATCCGAGGTTATTGACCGGCACTTAGTGTATGAGGCGCGCCCGCCAATACCGCTAAAAGCATCGCCTATACAGGGTTGTATGTTTACAACCCCGATGGGGTGGGAAGGTTTATTTTTTATTCTACTGAATTTTTCATGCCTATTTTTTTAGTGTTGCCATGTGTGGGCGTTTTTTGCTGGAAGCATAAGTGGTTATTATGCAGGCGTGACATTTGTTTAACAATTACTAATATTGAGCTATTACGGAAAAATAACGTTATTGAGAAATTGTTCTTGATAAAAACGTTAGGTTATCATTATTTGTTTTTATTGTTATTAAATGTGCGTGATATTTAAGATTTAAATCATGATAATTTCACTAATTTTAAATGAAAACAGACCAATCATTGTTAATACTACCTCCGAGATAATATGTACCTATATAAGATTTTCATGTAGCACCTACAGTATAGATATATCTTTAAGAAAAGGATAAACATACATGTATGTTCACAAACTTTCGCCCTAAATAAATCAATGATCTTATTAATATTTAAGAGCAAAAGTTTACAGACGACAATTATGTAATTTGTTATATTTATCAATTAAGCACTTGCACAAAACTATAAGTATATCTGTAAAACTCATTTTCTTTTTCCATCTATAGGAACATTATATTAAAAAACATAAATATATGATAAATTTTAATGAGATTTATGTCAACACAAATTCCTTGGGGTAATAACGGGCATATCATAACTATGACATAAGCATAATGTTACCAGATCCACAATTAAATTTACCCACGTTTTGGCAGGTTATTCGGGACAAAATGCGACAAGTGCGGAGCGTCGTTCAGCAAGAACGACTTTGTGATGCGCGCCAAAACGAAAATCTACCACATCGACTGCTTCCGGTGCTGCGCGTGCGCACGACAACTTATACCTGGTAATTTAATTTCTATTTATTGTTAGTAATTTATTAATTCCTTTAATAATTATTAATCCTTTTATTTACCTATTTGCTGCGTAGTCTCTGTATAATTGATGAAATGTTTTACACAAGAAGAAATCAATCTTTCTGAAATAAGTTTGTTGTAAAATTTGAATATAAAATGCTATGCAATGCTCCGTGACAATGCATTATTAACGCAAAATCCCCTGCCAGACAAATATCTGAATGATGAATTAAGTATTTTGGGTCTAGGTTTTTGTGTTTGTTGTATGTCCATGGTAGATCCAAGATGCAGTAGAATGTCCTATGAGGCTGGGAGTGTAGAAAGTGTTATTTATTGGTTTAAAACACTCAATAAGGCCTGACGCCTAACCGGTGTTATGACGCCTAACCCGTGTTATATTTATTGCAGGTGATGAATTCGCGTTAAGAGAAGGAGGAGCCTTATATTGTAGAGAAGACCACGATGTTTTAGAAAAGGTAAATTTAATATATATGCATCTTATGAATTTAAGTCGGTCTTAGAATATAAATTGCAATTTCTTAGCGTATAAATATAATTTGCGCGATAAGAAAATACTTACATCAGGCTTTTGCATGATAATATGAAGTCATAATAATAAGGTTGGAGTTTTCTCTTAATATTTGTATGAGGATGTCATAATATATGTATGAGGATGGTTGCCAGTGTCGTCAATTAGACATTAGATATCAAAGGTGGCACAACCTCAATGTTACTGTATTGGTGCTCTAGTGCCTAGTGATGGAACGAATATTCACATTGGCGAATAGTCGCCTACTCTATACAAATTTAATTTAAAGAGTTTAAATTAAATTTTGATCAAAAAAGAAAAAAAAAACGTCGCCAAATGTATATCCTCCGATACCAAAAATTATCATTCGAAAAAAATCAACATTTGCATTCGCGAATGTTTTGCTTTCCCCAAAACTAAGACATCACATGAAAATGAGTCGGTAACCACCACCTTCACAGAGACGCAAAAATTGCTTCACGCTAGAAATGGAATTGATGATCCAAACGCTGGTGCACATGAAACAATATCTATACTAATATTATAAAGAGGAAAACTTTGTATTTTTGTATGTTTGTTATGGATAACTTAAAAACTGGATAAAAACCGATTTCAAAAATTCTTCCACGATTAGAACGCTACATTATTCCTAAGTAACATAGGCTATTTAGGTGAATACATAAGATATCTTTACTATAACTTCCGTACCGTGAATCAAGTGTAAAAAAAAAATAGTCTGCGCGAATGAAGTCGCGTTCTGATAGTATTATGTACTTTGTTCACAGAGTGCAAACACAAGCGGCAGCAGCGCCGGCAACGCGGAGAGCAACAACAACACCACGCTCAGCAACAACAACTCGCACCACCCGCACGAGCTCGGCTCCATGTCTGGTGAGCTCTTGTTCATATTATTAATGGGGAGTTTGTGAGAATTATTGTTCCCTTCCACGCAAAAACTACATTTTTTTTATCTGATTGAAGTAACAAACGAGCATGCAGTCCTTTTGAAGGTAAGTGATCTCTGCCGCCCATGGACATTTGTAAGTAATTTCATACAGAACATAGGTTTTATCTGAAGTCAATCACAGATGTGTTGCTACTGCCGAGGACTAGGACGGTCGCCTCGTATGAAGTGTGCCGGCCACCACACCCTTCCATCGAAACACAAGGAATGCTACGTTAGAAATAGGTGTGGCGGTGATATCTTCCCGGTCAACCTACACTCGTTCTACCACCTTTCAAAACTAGTTGTATTTAACTTCTTGGCACACACTTAGTTTATGAACTAGTTTAACACAGAATACTCATTGCCGATGTAAAGGAAGCAACGGGAATAATCTAAATACTAATATTTCTATATTCCATCGTAACAGTTCGATGTGTAAGCAGTTAGTAAATGATTTAAGAGTTACTCGGATAATTTATTATATACTTTTGCTTTAGTACCTACTATAAGATGTTTATTTATTAGCATTTCATGGTGTGAGCGACTGATCAAAACAAATATATTGATAGAATGTGCGTCAACTAAACTGGGCAAGCACGTATTATTATACATTACAGAAGGCTATAACAATGTTATGTACGGCAAAAATCAATGTCAAGTTTCAAATAAAACAGACCATTTTTAGACAGAATCAAGAGTCAGCTATATTTTAGCCTAGGAAGATCAGATAGATTTACCAATCAAAAGTACTTGAACAGACTATTCTCCTGACGGTGTGAACTTAAGGCCTAGATGACTGACCTTATTCAAAACTATTTTTCAAGGATCATCAAAAGCCCCCAACAAATTGCAATGTATTCTGATATCGTTAATGCAGCGTGTATCGTTACATTCACAATTACCACTTATCTCTCGATTAGGACAGATTGCACTGATTGTGTACGGTGAGCCACATGGTTGTGGCGATTAGAATTTTGTGAGTGGAAGAACTATAGGGAAATAATGACTGAATCTACCAATTCGTACTTGGCCAGCACAGTTTCTCAAAGATGTATGAAGTCTACAAATTAGTATTTGGCCAGCGCTGTGGGCTAGAGCCAAAATCTCTTTCATTCTGAGAAAAGACTCGTGAACAGTAGTGGGCCAATAACAGATGGACGATAACGTTTGAAGAGTTGACTCTCAGCATCTGTAGTCCAAAAGGAAAGGATTGTATAAAGGATTGTAATATCTATCATAGATGCGACGCTACCTCTGAGGAGACAGTGAAAAATTTGACTCGTTAAAACTTGTGCCATAGTGGTTTCAATCTTTCCCTTTCTTATCACAGATATCTAAGAAGCTACTGAGAGGCAAAATCTTTGTCAACTCGAACAACCAATAGTAGATTTCAAAACGCTGATGAAAAATTTATTGGACTTTATACAGCTGTAGATGTAAAGCTGTATACAGTTACAGTCGACAAAGGAGATCTTTGTCGAATCACAATTTTAACCTACTATTTTTTTATGATTAAAGCGTATTCCTAAACCACTTAGAGCTTACAATTAGACAGAATTCAGAGAGATCAAAGTTCGACGTCGTCGTAGCTTTTAAAGCAACATATATTGTATCATTTTATTACTGTGTTTGTTTTCTGTTGCTGATTATCCACATTCTTTTGAACCTCATAAGAAATTAATATGATAGTAATGGAAATTAACGAAAATTGTTATATAATTTATTCAAATCATTCCGTCTTTTTTGAATGTTTTTATTGTGTTTTATGGTTTAAGATCTTTATTATTTCACACTAAAAAAATATTTATTGACAAAACACAATATTATATTATATATATTAGACAGAGGAACAAATACAAAGTACAAGTTACAATTGTACCTAAAATTAAGTAGATTTATCACTCAAGACTTTAAAAAGAGGTTATAAAATTATTCAATCTATTAATTAAAATCCTTTTATCGTCATTTAAAACCAAATTAGTGTAAAAATAGATACCTAAGTGACAAAAAATCTAAGTTATCACTTTCACTGTGATATCAGATCAGTCATTAGAACCTACGTCGCGCACCGTACGACCATATCTCTTTGAAGTGTGCCGACAAAGCGACCGCCGCCTTTAATTTGGCCGCGTGAAAACTCAAGTGCCGTTTTTATCAATCACGCCGATCCCGGAACTGTGAAGTGACCTAGGTTCGATTTTAGGATCTAGATGAAAAAATAACACAGATTTTATCTCTATCAATATCTGTATATGCAAATGTAATTGTACTGTCAGTCTGCGATTTCGATCGAACTGACGTTTTTATGCTATTTGTTTAATTTGATCATATCACGCTGTAAAATACAACCAGTATTGCTTATATTTTTTATGATTCTCTTTGCGCAGACATAGTTGGACCAAGTTAATTCTTATTTTCAGAAAATCCCGAATATTTATGATTTTAATGTTAAAAGAAATACTTAGACAGCGTTCCTTCATAACGCAAAATTCTGTCATCGTAAGTTTATGCATGTAAAAGTTTACAAATAACTTAAAGGAGTATTCTTTTTTCTAAATACATTCTAACAAAGAACTTTTCCTTAACCTGTATGTTATTGAAGTATGAGCAATGTGTATCTTTCTAAAAAAACTTCCTTATGATTTTTTTATTGTTTTATCGTTTTATTAAAAAACAGCCAGTCATTAATTTAAAAAATGCTTTTTTAGCTTATCATCTTTATAAGGAATGAAGTTAAAATTTTAAAAATAAATTTGAGATGCTATTAGGCACGGTGTAATTAGAAAACCAAATTTAAAAATTTACATCTTTTTTTGATTAAAATATATCTTCAACTTAGAATTAATGAACATTGTCCGGTTAGTCATGCAAAGTAGCGATATTTGCCCATTTCCGGGAAAATTCCCTAGGGTGGCAACATCAAACAGTTCTAGTATTGTTGATCTGTGTGCACCATAATCCCGTCTTGCAGTCAATGTAAGCTTAATTCTGCGCAACATGACACTGCCGTCAAAATGTCCGGTTAATTTGAAATTTACAAAGGGTTCGTCCACTCTGGATTACGGAGGTGCGAAGTGGGGATTAAATTGACGGTCGCTGGCATAATTATTGGGTAATTAAATTATACTGTGAACAGGATGCTCATTTTTAATTAACTCTTTATTTTCGTAAGCAGTGCCTGTAGAATAACGGTTGAAACTACGCCTCTGCATAAATTTCGAGGTTAGAATCACTATCACTACAAAAGTTTCTAAAATTAGGCGTGCATTAAAAATTATTGCTATTTTACGGTAATGAAAAACATCGTGATTGAAAAAAAAAAAAAAACATTTCATATAGGCTTCCTATATGATTTTTTTTATCTGATTTAAGTGGCAAACGAGCATACAGTCCACCTGATGGTAAGCGGTCACTGACACCCATGGACATCTGTAACCAACTTCAAATAGAACATGGGTTCTATCTGAAGTCAATCACAGATGCGTTGCTACTCCGGAGGACTATGATGG
Organism: Spicauda simplicius; assembly: GCA_949699795.1. Classification (NCBI taxonomy): domain Eukaryota; kingdom Metazoa; phylum Arthropoda; class Insecta; order Lepidoptera; family Hesperiidae; genus Spicauda; species Spicauda simplicius. The sequence goes on along the minus strand of OX453078.1, from coordinate 1,084,036 downwards.
TCGCCTCATATAAAAGTGTGCCTACTGTGTGTGTAGAAATAGGTATGGCGGTGGTACTTCCCCGGTCGAACTACACTGAAAATAATGTGTATAGATTAGCTTATGGATTATATACAAAACTCTCATTCTAAGGATAGACCTGTGCCCAGCCATGAAACAGTAATAGTTTGCCGACTATTTTCATTGCATACCCCCACAGTGGGTTTTTTCTCGAGTGCATCCGAGTTCCGTCATTCCTGGCACCCACAGACAAACACACAAACACCTAAATCTAAAAAGAAATCCTCATCAATGTCTATTTCTAAAATGCACCCACTGCGTATCAGATTGGTATGTTGAATTTGCCACGTGAGTCGTTTTAGCGAAGACCTGTGCTCAGCGGTGTGTCAGCACGACAATGATTATTAATTCTGAGTTGCAATAGCTACACAAACAATGCTTACGTATTCTGTAGTATGTACTGTACTACATAACACAGATCACTTACAAAGATAGCTACTAACGAATTTACAAAGGGCTGTCTGATGTCCTTCTAGGGTCGTGGTGTGAAATGGGGATTAGTGTGCGTCCGGCCGATTACTGTTTCATGAACCCTTTGCAAGGGTCTGTTTTAAGTAATTAAGCCTCTAATGCCGTCGTACATTGAAAGCTCCTTATTCGCGGGAATGTTCTGTCCTTATGTCGGGAATACAGAAACCGTAAATGACCAGTAGTAGGTACTCGAGGAAAGTAAACTAAGTGGTCTGCACACCCGTTTGCTTTTTCTTATTGAAGTAGAAAACGAGCATGCAGTCTACCTATTTGTAGGTGGTAGAAACAGTGTGATTTGCCCGGGGAAGTACCACCGTTACACCTATTTCTAGCGTGAAGCATTTCTTGCGCGAGATGGAAGGGTGTGGTTGCCGGCACACTTTTATATGAGGCGACCATCTCAGTCCTCGGGAGTAGCAACGCATCTGTAATTGACTCTAGATAGAACTTAACATTCTATATGAAGTTGTTTACAGGTGTCCATGGGCGGCAGTACCTTAACATCAGGTGGACTGCATGTTCGCTTTCTACTTCAATCTTGGTAACTTCATACTGAACAAGGCTTCTATCTGATGTCAATCACAGATGAGTTGGTGCTTTCGAGAACTAATACGGTCACCTCATATGAAAGAGAGCCAATAGACACCCTTCAACCTCGCGAAAGAACTTCTTCACGCAAGAAAAAGTGTAGCGGTGGTATCCATAATACCTTTTAAAACTACCTAATACTCCCTTATTCTTCTATACGTATTGTAACAAAAAACATAATACAATTTTCGGTACGAACAGCCATAGAACAGCCTTCAAAACGTACGTACCTACATGCAATTTAATTAAACGTTTTCTATCCTCATTCTGTAAATCAATATCAAAACGATCAATCAAACTACATAATGCAATTAGTCACAATATAACAGTATTATCCATTTTAGATCGATATCAGCGTAAAATGTTTTTGGCGTGAAGCGGCGTTTCAAAGGTTTTGGTAATATAATTAACGTGTGAATTAGTGCAAAATGCAGTTAATATGATAGTATACGAACTGATAAACGCCCACTTGATTTCAATTCTGAGTAGGCGCGCTCCGCGGTTTTGTCCGCTATAGAAATATCGATTGGATCCGGTAATAGGCACACACAACCTCGTTAAGTTAGTAAAGATTTTACAAGGTGGTAAAAAAAGTGTAGTTTGTTCGGAGAGGATCAAACGCCACACGTAGGTATTTCTAGCGCGAAACATTTTATGTGTTTCGGTCGAAGGGTATGGTCGCCGGCTCACATAGGTACATATATGATTTATGAGGCTACCTTAGTCTTCGGGCGTAATAACGTATGTATAGCTTCAAATGGAATCCTTGTTTGCTATGAAGTTGTCGTGGGCAGCAGCGACCACTTACTACCAGATCGACTGTAAAAGGACTCCATTTCCCTACTTATGTTCATATGTTCATATCTAAGAATGTTTACTTTAAGTCAAATAACGCATATTAAACTTATCCTTTTTTACTTTAAAAAACACTAGCTACCAACAACCATTTTGTTTTTCAAATTGATCACCTTGTCCCACCCTATTCCTGCATTGGGAGTTACTGCCACCAGGATGTTAAATTAAAGTCCAAATCAATATAGTTCACTTTTTAACCGACTTCCAAAAAGGAGGAGGTTATCAATTCGTCTGTATTTTTATTTTATTTTTTTTTTTTTTTATATTTGTTACCTCATTTCTCCGGACTGGGTGAACCGATTTAGATGATTTTTTTTTATTTGAAAGGTAGTGCGTGTCATAGGGTCCCATTTTTTTTTAGTATTTTTTTGACTAGGGCATCCATAAGAAAAACGCATAAGTCTTAAATTTGCATTTTCAATGTACGCGATAAATGTATGAATAACTCAATATCCCGCCAACCGATTTTGATGATTCTTTTTTTATTAGAAAGGATGTACTCCAGGGGTAGTCTGATAAGAGTTTGATAAGGTTCTAATCATAGGATCTTCAACTTTTTGGAGCAAAATAATAAAATTAGTGATAGTCGGCCGAACCTTAGCTGGAGAAGTCCAGTTGAGTAAAATATAGAATAAAATTACTATGTAGGTATTTACTATGAAAAATTTGACCTTCAACTCTTCAATCCTGATGATGCAGGGGTACTGCTAGCCTGAACTATAAAAGTTGGTCGTTTGATGTTTGCGAATATATAATGAAATTGTTAAGCAAATTCATGGGACAAAAATTTGACCTTCAACTCCTCAACCCTGATGATGCAGGGGTACTTAAAGCCAAAACCATAGGAATAAGCCATTTGGTGCTTACGTATATGTTATAAGATTACTGAGCAAAAACATAAGATGAAAAATTTGACCTTCAACTCCTCAACCCTGATGATGGAGGGGTACTTCAATCCTAAACCATAGAAGTTGGCAATTTGGTGCTTACGGTTATGTAAAGAAAATACTAAGCAAAAATATAAAATCAAAAATTTGACCTTCAACTCCTCAACCCTGATGATGAAGGGGTACTTTAATCCTAAACCATAGGAGTTGGCAATTTGGTGCTTACGATTATGTAAAAATAATACTAAGCAGAGGCACAAAATTAAAATTTTGACCTTCAACTCCTCGACCCTGATGATGAAGGGGTACTTCAATTCTAAACCATAGGAGTTGGCAATTTGGTGCTTACGGGTATGTAAAAATAATACCAAACAGAGGCACAAAATTAAAATTTTGACCTTCAACTCCTAAACCCTGATGATGCAGGGTACTGCAAGCCTGAGCCATAGAAGTTAGCCACCTGGTACTAACGTATATGTTATAAGATTACTAAGCAACAATATAAGATGAAAAATTTGACCTTCAACTCCTCAACCCTGATGATGGAGGGGTACTTCCAGAGGGGGCGCCCTGTTTGTATGAATTGTAAAAGTGTTTTATGTTTAATTTTTGTGAATATGTAGATGCACAAAGCAAACTTAGAGGCTTTATTTAAATACAAACATAAAAATATAGTCACTAAAAAGTGTAAAATAAAAACTTTTTAACAAAAAATATCTACCGACTTCCATGTCACAAAAAAGTAAAAAATAATTTAAATATATTTTGGTCTAGAACATACTCAGTACTTAGTACATAGTCCTGAAGTCGGTGCTCGACATATTTCGCTGGACGACGGTAACTACGTCCTATATGAGCACCGACTTCAGAACTATGTACTAAGTACTGAGTATGTTCTAGACCAAAATATATTTAAATTATTTTTTACTTTTTTGTGACATGGAAGTCGGTAGATATTTTTTGTTAAAAAGTTTTTATTTTACACTGTTTAGTGACTATATTTTTATGTTTGTATTTAAATAAAGCCTCTAAGTTTGCTTTGTGCATCTACATATTCACAAAAATTAAACATAAAACACTTTTACAATTCATACAAACAGGGCGCCCCCTCTGGAAGTACCCCTCCATCATCAGGGTTGAGGAGTTGAAGGTCAAATTTTTCATCTTATATTGTTGCTTAGTAATCTTATAACATATACGTTAGTACCAGGTGGCTAACTTCTATGGCTCAGGCTTGCAGTACCCTGCATCATCAGGGTTTAGGAGTTGAAGGTCAAAATTTTAATTTTGTGCCTCTGTTTGGTATTATTTTTACATACCCGTAAGCACCAAATTGCCAACTCCTATGGTTTAGAATTGAAGTACCCCTTCATCATCAGGGTCGAGGAGTTGAAGGTCAAAATTTTAATTTTGTGCCTCTGCTTAGTATTATTTTTACATAACCGTAAGCACCAAATTGCCAACTCCTATGGTTTAGGATTGAAGTACCCCTTCATCATCAGGGTTGAGGAGTTGAAGGTCAAATTTTTGATTTTATATTTTTGCTTAGTATTTTCTTTACATAACCGTAAGCACCAAATTGCCAACTTCTATGGTTTAGGATTGAAGTACCCCTCCATCATCAGGGTTGAGGAGTTGAAGGTCAAATTTTTCATCTTATGTTTTTGCTCAGTAATCTTATAACATATACGTAAGCACCAAATGGCTTATTCCTATGGTTTTGGCTTTAAGTACCCCTGCATCATCAGGGTTGAGGAGTTGAAGGTCAAATTTTTGTCCCATGAATTTGCTTAACAATTTCATTATATATTCGCAAACATCAAACGACCAACTTTTATAGTTCAGGCTAGCAGTACCCCTGCATCATCAGGATTGAAGAGTTGAAGGTCAAATTTTTCATAGTAAATACCTACATAGTAATTTTATTCTATATTTTACTCAATTGGACTTCTCCAGCTAAGGTTCGGCCGACTATCACTAATTTTATTATTTTGCTCCAAAAAGTTGAAGATCCTATGATTAGAACCTTATCAAACTCTTATCAGACTACCCCTGGAGTACATCCTTTCTAATAAAAAAAGAATCATCAAAATCGGTTGGCGGGATATTGAGTTATTCATACATTTATCGCGTACATTGAAAATGCAAATTTAAGACTTATGCGTTTTTCTTATGGATGCCCTAGTCAAAAAAATACAAAAAAAAAATGGGACCCTATGACACGCACTACCATTCAAATAAAAAAAAAACATCTAAATCGGTTCACCCAGTCCGGAGAAATGAGGTAACAAATATAAAAAAAAAAAAAAAAAAATACAGACGAATTGATAACCTCCTCCTTTTTGGAAGTCGGTTAAAAAGTTTTTATGTATTTCCAATTTTAACCCGAAACGAATAGGTACACATGCATTCGCGTCGGTTAGTGCGCAGTAACTAACTCGACTCCTCACATACTTCACACTTGCATACAAACTTGCTTACTCAGCCATTCATACTTACATGGTCCCTACAACCTACTTATAGGGATTTTTTGGTTTTAATTTAATGAAACTCATTTTTTTCAGATTCGGGAAGCGAATCCGGGTCTCACAAAAGCGGGAGAGCGCGTACAGCCGCCGCCGCGGACGGCAAGCCTACCAGAGTACGCACTGTTCTCAACGAAAAGCAATTGCATACTCTTAGGTAAGGGAAAAATAATTATAGATAAATAATACATACTAAAACTGTAATATTCTTAAAGGACAACGATATTGGAAATAGTGTGGACAATATTTAGGAAAAAATAGGCAATGTGGCAACATTACAAATGTTGTCATTTTACTAATTTTCCCCTTTTGTTGGGTAAATTTTAATATTATTTTATTTCTTGTAATGTTCTTTTAAAACAAAATTGGTTTTAAGGGAACGAAGAAATTTTTATTTAAATACATTTACATTTTAATGACAATATATTATTTATACACATTATTGACTTTAAATATAACGTTATTAGAAAAAGACAAAGGCTTCCTTATTCGTAATATTGTTTTGTAGCATACTCCATAAAATAGCATATTCCAACATAGTATGCAGTTATTTGAGATGCCAGCATTATTTTTCACTAACAATAAATAGATATTTACAATAGTATTTTTAAGTACATATATGTAAAAACTGTATTTTCTCCTTTACAGAACATGTTATGCGGCTAATCCTCGTCCAGATGCTTTAATGAAGGAACAGCTGGTAGAGATGACGGGCCTCAGTCCACGAGTCATCAGGGTGTGGTTCCAGAACAAGAGGTGTAAGGATAAGAAAAAAACCCTGCAGCTCAAGATGCAAATGCAGCAGGAGAAGGTAATTCATGTTAGTCGAATTTATACCTGTTTTAATTATATCTAGTTTAGATGCTATCTTTAGGGGCTTAGTTTTTTTATATGAAATATATTAAAAGATTTTTCAGTATTCTATTATTATCTTTGGTTACTAGTATTTACCAATAATTATTATTATGAAAATATAGTTTTATATATAAAATTTCATGGATTTGCAAGTTGTAAGATACATAAAATATAACTGATCAAAGAAATGGAGTATGCATGTGTTTGTCATGTTTCTCCCTTATTAGTTACTTTTGCCATATACTCGTATTTCGCTCAGTTGCTGGCAGTAATGCAAACGAAACTCTAATTTTAAAGATTTACTGACAATATTTTTATTGAAACAACGTCTTATATTCTTATATTTAATAAATTATAAGCGATGGTCTTAACATGTTGAAGATCATAAACATGTTCCTACTTGAAATATGTCTGAAATGTTCTCTCTCGCTCAAACGATACCTACCAATTTTAACTTTAGTTTTATTTTCTACATTACTTACGATCATCAATCACTCCCAAACAGGAAGGGCGTCGCCTCGGCTACATGTCGATGGGCGTGCCGCTCGTCGCGGGCTCCCCGGTGCGGCACGAGCCGGCGGGGTCGCTGGCGCTGGAGGTGACGGCGTACCAGCCGCCCTGGAAGGCGCTGTCCGACTTCGCGCTGCACGCCGACCTTGATCGCGCGCCGCATCATAGTGCGGCGTTTCAGCAGCTCGTTAACCAGGTAATTATGAACTACAGAGTAAATAAACTAAACTTGAGATGATCAGTGCTTCTTGGTTTAACCAAGTAACTAGCAAATCATCTTATATCAAATTAATAAAACTGGTTTAACCAACTAGCAAAATATCTTATATCAAATTAAACTTGTGTTCAGTGCTTTAGCTATCTTACTGACCTTCAGTGACATAATAATTGTGTATTTTATAGCACGAACGTATTGTAATGAGCGATTTTTTGGCATCAGTAGCTTATTCAGTTGATTTATAGCGCAAATATTCGATAGTAAGTGATTTTAGGTTTTTACTATAAAACACTAAAAGAACCATGACAGTTGCATTAACTGCTAATAAACATCAGCTAATTAATCATAAATAGGACATAAGGACCTGAATTATAAATAAGACCTAAGGTGTAGGTTTTTAAACCAGACAACACTGTTATTATTAACATAACACTAATGTTATAAAGCTAGATTAGATCCGCTGGAAGTCTAAGTTTTCATTTACTTTACAGCGAACAACGAAAATTATGTAAATCTACATGCCGTAACTCTATGCTTTATTATTTATTGGCTAGAATATACGAAATGGTTATAATCAATTTATTGAATGATTAATTCTTTAATTGTTACTTTTGAAGTGCAAAACTATGTTGTGGATGTAATACATGGTTGTTTAGTTTTAAAACTACAAACAAAAACGCAATTCATAAAGCTAAAAACGTATACTAAGGTATACGTTTATAATTTATTATATAATTTTATACCCTTTTTTATTGCATGAAGTGGCAATCGGACATGCAGTACACGTGATATTAAAGGCCCTTGGACACCTGCCACCAACCTCAAACAGAAACCTCTTCTTTCTGAGGTTGATCGCAGGTGCGTTTTTTTCAAAGACACAAAGTAGAAAATGTACTAAAAATAGGTATAAAATATTTGACTTTGTTGTGATCGTTGTTTGCTAACTAGTATTTTTAGATGTATAACTATAACAAGAACTTTTGAAAAGTACAATATTTAGGAAAGTATTTAATAAAAATATACCTTTTTATGTTAAATTTGTATAACACTAAATAGTTTTTCGTCATCTTAATATTGTTTGAAAGAATACATCTTTATATCGTTTGAAAGAATTTAAAATAGCACGGAAGCATACATGCGAAATAGGATTGAAATCCTTGCTATTTCATGTTGGGCATTAGAAATTTTGGATATCTTAGTAACTACTATCTTGAACGATGTGGCAAAGAAACACGCCTTATAGTTTCGTAGCCACATCGTCCAAATCAGAATGTACATCGATATGTTGCTGTTTTAAAACAGAAGTAGTCATTCATATTTTGATTTTACAACAGTAATGTAACACCAATACTTCAAATCGATGTGAGTTTGAAAGAATCAATTTTAATTTTAAATATACCTTTTTTCAGATGCATGGATATGACGTCCCATCGCTCCCCCCGCCACGGCCGGCTCATGGCGGGGAGGACAACTACGTCACCTACCTTGAAAGCGACGACAGTCTGCCGCCGTCGCCCTAGTGCCGTCTCACCTAACCCCTTCCGAACGAGAGGGATAGAACTTTGACACTCAATCCTGAGATTACTTATACAGACCCTGTATAATTGAACAAATGTGATCTTCACTCAATATCGCAATGTATTGTGCTTAGTACCATATTATTTAAGTCTGTAATAATATAAAATATACATGTACAAGTGAAAATATCAAAAAATAACTAAGTTATACATCATTGTTTTGTTATTTTTTGTTGTTTGTTTTTGCAAATTATAATTAATTGATACACGATGATTTATGGCAAAGATTTTTATTTAAAAACTCATGAGTGTACCTCTAAACGCACGTAAGAAGTTATACTTATTTGACTTTGTATATTGTGTGCATTCAAGTACATTGTAACACAGAAATAAATTATGTGTTATACTGACGTGCATCTTTGTCTTATGCTAAAATAAAAATTAAATGAAATACATTGATCTATATTCCCGCACACGTCAAAAAAGTATAACTTCAGTATAATTATTTGTTCTAACATGATAGGTAATAACTGTACAAAGTATGCAAGACTTGCCAGGTATTTGCGGGAAATAAGCTTACTACGATGCAAATGAATTGTATGTAATTGAGTACCGTACAGATGAGAATATGATAGCAAATATTAGTAACTACTGTATGTGATGTTTACCATTAGTATAATTTTAAATTTTAATCAATTCTTGCTTTTTTACCCTTGGGTATATTTTATGTTTAATCAAGATCTGTTAGTGTTTCAAATGTATATATATTCTGTACATATATTGTATAAATATGAATATAACTAAAATATTTACTTACGAATTACCTTGTAAGCATATTATAAGTACATTAAGCTATTGTAACTAAATTACATGTGTAAAATTTTAACTTTTGGAGCACAGCCAGTCATTATTTTGTAGTATAATTTTTCATTAAGGCAAATAAAATAATTGGTATGCCGGAAAAAATATTGTTAATTTTCTTCAACTACAATATTGTACAGACCCAAATAATTCAACTACACTAAGACCTAAATTATACATTTTTTTAAAGAATTTCTGGTGTAAAAGTTTTAACTGAATCCAAATACAAAAAGTGATGTGCTAAGCTTATCTTGATAGATTACCAGATGTTTAATTTATTCTGTAGCTAAAACTATACACTGTATTTAGATTGTGAGCATATTATTAAAACATTGAGTACCTAAAGTTTTCGACATTTATTTTTGTACCTTTTAAGGATGAGTGGGCCACACGTGGGCGTAATTTTGTAAGTTGTGAATTGCAGAATTTCGGTCTGTGAATCGCAGAAATTCTGCTGCATTCGGTTTCATAAAAAGTCCTATTTCATTCATACAGCGACGCTAAATGAGTTGTCTGCCAACTCACACGGGTTATTCGGACCGAATTGAGTTTATGAAGGCGAGAAGGCCGACGCGAGCCAAGCAAAGCGTCAGTCAGGTATAGATTGCTTGAAGAATAGTCACTGAAAAAATGCGTTCGTCTGGCATTCTAACAGAATTTCTACCGAGCAGAATTTCTACGACCGAAATTCTGCGACTCACGACTCATAAAAGTACGCTCGTTTGACATCACCTCTAGTCCCCTAAGCCCTCTTATGTCTTCGTCATATTAACATTGCCCGATTTTATTCAACGGAATATTTAAAGAGTGGTATAACTCCATGTTTTCTATCCGAGGATAGATTTTTTAATACTATTACTATATATCTTTTGTCTGTATAGGCTTATGTATGTAATATACATGTTGAAGTGAAAGGTGCCATACATAATACAAATTATTATCTAAAACTTGCCGTAAAACTGCATTTTTCACCCAAGCCTGAGTCGATTATTCCACTATCGTCACAACCCTTGGCCGAAGTCGAAGCCGAAGGTTTAAAATTCACGCGAAACTAAACCCTAGAGCTGATGACAATTATTTTGGAACTTGTCTAAAACGAAAACATTTGAAAATAATGTGAATTGTGAATAAAACTTGCAAAGTAAGCCCAACACTCGAGTGTGTGCTTACCTTAGTCCATCACGTTTTCCAGCGTGGTGTCATGTATTCGTTCCAGTTTGTTGAATGACGCTCGACAGACACCTTCGGCTTCGGCCAAAGCTGCCCATTCTCTGGCCGAAGACGAAGGTTTTGCTGAAGGTAATTTTCTGCACGGTGCCGAAGCCAAAACCGAAGTCGGCGCTGAAGCTTCGGTCAAACACTACTGTTCAAGTGAAATGCAATTTTTCTAGGAATATTTTTTTAAGTTATTTTGGTTCATTTTTTAAATAATATGGTAACGATATTGGTCGGCGCTGAGCGAATTTTACATCTATTGCCATGATGTATAACAAAACAAATAAATATATTAAAGTTTTTACTATACATATAAAATCACACAAACTCACCTGTCACACTAATGAATTGATACTGATATCTTTACTTAGTACTGTGAAACGAAGCAAGTTTGGAAATATTCGAGTGTTTTAAACCAACTTAACATGACTAAACCTGATAAACAAAGTCTGAATTACAGGGTTAATCAATAACGAAAAAGTCTAAGAAGTCTAATATTTATTAACAAGGTTTAAATACTTGCAATAATACAGGATTTTCAATGCAAAACGATAGGGAACTCATTGTAGTTATGAGTAGCTGAGATTTTTTAATTATACAGATTATACTTAACCAGTTTTAATCGTATATTACTAAATTAAATTTAAATAAACATTTATTGTGGACATAATTAAAAATGCATAATGTTAAATTTGACTATATTAAAGTATGTTAATTTTGACGTTATAATTGTCTCCCCGGTTTTAAAAAATAATTCCAGTTAACCTGGATTGGGATATTTTAATTATAATACTGACAACATTTTCATAAGATGCCATTTATGACAGTGTCAACGTCAAATTTGACATAATATTTGTCAATTATGACATTAACAACTTGTCTCTGTCACCTGTTCTGTTGACTTGAGTTTATCGAGTTGTCTTCATTGAAGTGTAAACTTGAAAACTATTGATAAAATACGATGATAAAATCTAATGATAATATACTCATGATTCACTAGTAAAGATAGTAAAGTTTTGTAAAATATTAAAATAGGTCTAAAAGTAAGCCAAAATGAATAACGAGGAAACGGATTCTTTACCAAGAAAAAGAGGGATTCAGCCGGTAAGTGACCAGTTTTAAATTTAGAACATTTTTAATTCAAATGAATATTCTGCCTTTTTTTCTACTACATTAAAAAAGTAACCTCATTCTGCCGTATGTTACACTATACTGAAATGCATTATTAAATGTATTTTCTTACGCACATTTCTATTTATTTTAGTGACAGAATTTATTTAACATATATTACATGAAATAAACCTCTAAATTCGGTTTTATAGTTTTTGTTTTTAGGTTATTTATGTTTTAACATTTATGATCTTTGTTCCTAGTTAAAACTTAATGAAGATCATTCATAACTTCCTGTCATTAATTGAATTATATGCTTAGTTATTTGACCTAAGTTGGTTCACTAACCTGTTTCTTCCAGAAAGAATACTAGGATCTACAACCAACTGCTTAATAGTAGACTATTATTCTTCCGCGCACTATTATATACATACATTAAGCCAAATCATTGTATTTGTTAGTTCTTCATCATATTTACTTAGTAAGCATATCGTCGCTTAAGTTCTAACACCACAGATCTCAAAATTAGCAATTTTCCAGGAGAGCAAATTAACTGTATGTTATATACTTATTTGTAATTCTACAACTACCAAATAACATATAGCGTTTAAAAGATTTATATACTCATATTAAAATAATATTTATAATGATAATATTCCTAAATTATTTTGAGATACCATTATTTCATTAACTCAAAAAGGGCATTTTTCGAGTTATGAGATGTTAGAACTTAAGCATCATATGGATGCAAAATTCTACTGTTTTTGCAAAATTGACCCATTTTCTCAAATTATGGTGATTTTGATGTAGTGTGTGTTCATGGTTTGATATAGTGGATTACAGATCTTTTATTGCAGACAAATTTCACAGAGTGTTTGTTATTGTTGGACAAACTATTTGTTTCCTATTGCTATTTATTATATTGTTTGGAAAACTTGTTAGTTTCTTTTATGAATTTATTATATTCAGTGAAGAAATAAATTGTTATGTTAAACATGCATAACATCAAAATTAAACTGAAAACATTCAATTGTTCATCAATAATAATAATAATAATGGTTTATTGCCTCAAAATACATTACAAATAAAAAGTAACAATTAATGTAGGTTAATTAAATAACATTAGCAAGCAAAAGGAAGTGACTCAGCTAATGCAGAACCATCTATGTCCTGAGCTGCACTCATTTTCCTCCTCCTTGATTCGTGATCCTCAATGCTGGGGTCGTGGTCTCTATTTGTCACCTTTCTTTCGATAATGTTTTTCCAACAGACTCTGCTTTCAGCTGTGTGTAGGGCATGATGTATGGTGGTGTCGAGATTGGTGCGGATTTGATCAGAGCAACGCATCGGACTGCGCCCCCGTGGCCTCTTGCCCTGTATTTTTCCAGTCACCAGAAGTTTACTCATTTTCAGCCACCCCAATTTCCCTGAGATGTTAAGCGGGAATTGTTGGTCAAGGGTCCTGCTGCTATTCATGTTAAATGATACCAAAAGGAAAAAATAAAAAAAACCCTTTCATTTTAATTAAAGCATAAAAATCATTAATAATTGGTCATTCGTTTTGAGTCACAAAATTCCATCATGCTCAAATTGCAAATAACCCAAACTAGTTATGCGTTAATTATGTTTGAACAATAACTTGTATGTTCATAAATTTTTGAAGTCATCCGATCCGGTGGTAGTCTCAGTTAAATATTGTCTCTAACAATTTATAGTGCGGCTATAGGCTTGAACAAATTATACATTTTGAGTGAAAACATTGATGTAGGTAATTCTTTTACTTTGCCAAATACAAGTATGAATTTGGTAGCATCTGTTTATTTATTTACTTCATTTGTTACTCCAACAAGATATACACTACAACATATATAATAATAAGCATGTATATTAAGTTAATGCTAAGTAACACCTCTATTATAGGTGTAATCAACTTGCCTTTTGAGCGTCTTACTAAAATTAATTATTTGTATAAGTTCAAATTTATCCCAACAAAAAATTACCTATATTAAATGAATTACACTTAACACAAGTTTCTTATATACTAAGTTTATCTTACAATATTAATTTGGGGGTACAACCCATTATTGTCCCACTGCTGGGCACGGATCTTCTTTCAGAATGAGAGAGTTTTAGGCCATAGTCCACCGCTCTGGCCAAGTGCGAATTAGTGAGCATCACATATCGGCTCCAAAAGTTTTCTATTTTTAGAGTGGAGTTGTACTCGCGAAATTCCATTGGAATCACTAAGTGGTTTTACAGATTACGTTTAGTACATAGTGACACGTGAATTATATCTATTATGATAAGATAGCAACGGTTTCTAAATTGTTCAGGTATAATCTTAGTAACTTGAATTAAAAAAAAAGAAAATAATAAAATGATAATATTTAATCTGATAATAGTTTCTTCCGTGTAGATAATGAGACATCTATTATGTTAGACATGAAGAGCACTTTTTTTTTTTTTTTTTTTTTTGATTTTCGAGGGGGAAACCTTCAAAAGGTACCCGACGCCGTGGGAGCGACGAAGGGTTATGTGGGATTTTTACCGCACTAAAACCCCCCCGGTGGCCATCCTCGGCGCTAAAAAGAGGACTCAGGGATCTCCAACAAACACCACCGGAATCCTCTAAGCGTGTTGCCCCATCGGGCTCCTCCCAGATGGGCGGCTGGGCCCACCGCTCCGTCTAGTCTATACGACGATATGCGACCACACATACCGCCGTCCTTCCCGGGATCGCCTGGCTGGACGGTTCAAGCTCCCACTCTAGCCGCCCGCAACCCCGGAAGCCCCTTTTAGTCGCCTCTTACGACAGGCAGAGGATACCGTAGCCCTATTCTGATCCCGGAACTACAGGGACGAGACATGAAGAGCACTATGCAACCGTAGACCTCAAAAAGGGCTAAGACTAGAGCGGCAAGCTTTGTTGCCCGGCTGTATTAATCAATTTTGTATTATACTAGCTGACCCGGCAAACGTTGTTTTACTATATAAAAACTTAATAAAATGTTAAGGGTAGAAAACCCTTATCACTAAGGGGTATGAAAAATAAATGTTGGCCTACTGAATAAGCTCACAAAATTTCATGAGAATCCGTCAAGCCGTTTCGAATGAGTACGGGAACGAAATTACCTTTCGTAAGTAAGAGCGGCCTGACCGCTCTGAGCTAATTAGAAGGACGCGCTCCCACCAGGTGTGTTACAGTCGGCCTAAAAGTATTAACTACAGCTTGTCGGGAAAAAAAGGTCGCGACATCTACATTCTCCGGTGTGTTAGTGTTTTGTCTCGATCTAGTTGAAATATGTAGGGTAGATGGCAGGCAATGATGCTAGATTAATAGTGCATGCGAAAACACGATACAGCGCGCCCCCTCAATCCTCGCGCCCTAGGTTGCAGCCTAATTAGCCTAAGGGTTAATCAGGCTCTTTTCATCAACCACCTTGTTTTTGTCGTCCCTAATCATGTTCTGTATTTGTAAGGTTTCGGAAAGTTGTACATAGTTTCGGAAAGTTGTACATAGTTTTAGTAGATTTTTGGATTTCTTAAAGCGCCTATAATCTAATTCTAGTTTTAGAAATATGAGTGACAAATATACTCATAGGTAGCCATTTTAGCTACATAGACTTAAACTCAAGATAAGGGCCATAGGAACCATAACATATAACATTTTGTGCCATAAATTTACATTCATGCGTGTTATCTGATATTTGTTATCAATACGCAAATAGATAAAAATACTCTATAAATGATTAACCCTTTTCCTTATAATAAAAATAGATTGCTGATATTCTATGCAACTTTGATAAACTACTTATAATCACGGGTATTCCAACGTAATCTTAAACATCAAATTTTTACTGATATCTAACAAAGAAATAATGGGGGTACAACCTATTATTGTCCCGCTGCTGGGCACGGGTCTTCTCTCAGAATGAGAGAGTAGAGAGAGTTTTAGGCCGTAGCCCACCGCGCTGGCCAAGTGCGAATTGGTGGACTTCACACACCTCCGAGATTTTTTTTTCAGAACTCTCGAGTGAGTAGGTTTCTTCACGATGTTTTCCATCACCGAAAAGTAATGATAATTATTTTTAATACGCACATAAATCAGTGGTGCGTGCCGGGGTTTGAACCTCAGGCCCCCCGATTGAGAGAGCGTTTCAACCATTAGGCTGTCACTGTTCTTCATAAACAAAGAAATAATAAATTCCGTTAAAACTGAGTTTGCCAATTGGTTAATTTAAATTCACTGCGTTGATTTTTTGTCGAAAAAAGTAAATACACATACACACAAATAATATACATTCTTATAATTTATTACATTAATTGTTGTATTTAATATTTTTTGTATAAGTCAAAAATAAAATATTAGATTAAATTAAATTAGATCTTGTTTATAATATTATGTGATTATAATTTGCGATTTTGTTGTATACCCATTGTCGCAAAATTGCAATAAATACTGCTATTTATTGTTCTAAATCTATGATTGCTACGTTATCCCTTAACAAGTACCTAAGTAAAAAAAATAAAAAAAGCAACTAAAACATATAAATATACAGATCATCTGATTATAATACCTGTAAAGGTTACTATGCACTAGTGCCCGATCGAATCTCCGGCTTTGGCCAAAATGAGCCGAAGTCTTGACCGGATCTGAAGGTTCCTAGCAAAAATTGAACAAACTGCGAATCCACGAAACCGCGCTGGAAATGGTTATGCGCTGCGCTGGTTAGCCAATTATCCGAGTGTGTGCGTAAGCACACACTCGGATAATTGGATAATTGGCTAATTGGCTAACTTAGTGAAAATCATATAAAACACTGAGTTTAATATGATTTTAGACTAATATTTTCGCGGAATTGACACATTTTAATACTTAACGGGTACTCACGATATGCGCTTTTTTAATCCTATTCGAATTAAGGATATAGTTAGTGTTGTGTGTCGTGATATGGAACCTAAAAAAGAAAAACGAACTAGACGTAGGGTAGATAGGTTAATCTATCACTAGTGCTTGTCAACGGTTTCTCCCCGCCACCGCAGTTTCGTCGTGACCACGATCCATGCAACTGGGTCGAAATATCGGCAAAAAGAATTCGAAAAGGATTCAAAAACCGCATATCGTTACGTATTACAATTCACTAGTTTTGTTCGGAATTTACCATATTTTCAAATGTTATCGTTTTTAGAGTGCTTGTAATGACCTCTAGTAATGCATTTCGCATGGTTTTTAGATCATCGGTTTTGTCTTCGGCCAAAAATGCAGCCATTTGTTTATGACCTTCACAAATTGGTAGGTCAATGCCTTTTTCATATAGGATTAAATAATTTCTTTGTGTTTGTCTGTACACCTATAAGCTTAGATTGCTGTTATCATCAAAATGTTTTGGTATATTAAAAACAGCCTTATTTCTTGAAAATAAAAAAATACCAATGATTTTCCAGTCAGCAAGTGTCATTTATTTATATAAAGGTAAGTTTAAGGCTTCGACTTTGTGTTTCATCTGAGGTTGGGTACAACCCATTACTGTCCCACTGCTGGGCACGGGTCTTCTCTCAGAATGAGAAAGTTTTTGGCCATAGTCCACCGCGCTGGCCAAGTGCGAATTGGTGGACTTCACACACCTCCGAGAACTTTTTTTTAAAGAACTCTCGGGTGTGTAGATTTCCTCACGATGTTTTCGTTCGCCGAAAAGCAGTGAT
Organism: Spicauda simplicius; assembly: GCA_949699795.1. NCBI lineage: Eukaryota > Metazoa > Arthropoda > Insecta > Lepidoptera > Hesperiidae > Spicauda > Spicauda simplicius. Next base: position 1,066,662 of record OX453078.1, on the reverse strand, counting down.
AATTAATTTCTAATACGCACATAAATCAGTGGTGCGTGCCCGGGTTTGAACCTCGGACCTCCTGATTGAGAGGGAAAGTTTCAACCATAAGGCTATCACTGCTCTTCTGAGGTACCACAGCCAAACTTATAACGTTTTAAAGTGTGTGTTTATACTATGTGTGTGACATACTGATTCGCGTAGCGTTTGAGGATGTATGTGTGTTTGAATGATATAATTGTCGGTTTGGTTAGCAAATTCAATTTCAATATTTAGATTTGGTGACCTTTTTTGGTCGTCAATTTGCTAAATCTAATAATACGCACTAATTGACTACACGCCGTGGTTTCAACTGCTTTAAAAAATTAACATACATATCAACTTTTAATCACTTTCTATCGTTGGATTTTACTGAAATCTTATATATTAATACGTGAAGCAAAAACTTGTGGTGCATTTTTAAGTAATATGCCGCGGGCGGATTAGTTTGAAATTTTGCACGGTTATAGTGGACGTAGAGAAGGAGTGCAGAATGTTAATATTTTTTCAAATAATGCTTAAAACATACATAAAATCAACTAAAACACATTACACACCCTACCGTCCATTTGTGACAAACACATAAATAATAAACGAAATAGAACATTCAATGTCTTATGTGAAAACACATAACGACAGAAATGTCATTGAATTGTCATTGTGTTTGTCAAAATACCCGCTATTGCTTTTAAATGCGGTTTAGCTAATTAAACCTCTTTTTATATTTAACGGTTGCGTTCAAAGTTACTTGAAAATTATTACATTTGAATTTGAGAAGTATTCGAACTACTTTGGACAATATGAAGTTTAGTTTTTTAAATTAAATTAACTTCGAGTTTCGACCTATGTGATGTGTGACTAGTAAAGAAAAAATGCTTCAAAATCTAAACCTATTGTAAATGTGTTTTTAAACCTTTTAGTTAAATTCAGCAGTTTTGATATATTACGCCCCTAAAGATAGACGCAGGCGTAGAAAGTTATCAGTAGGAAATGATTGCAAATTTCATAACTAGCACTTACTATCAGGTGAATTGTCATGATATTGTATGCAGACTGACGGCCATATTGTTTTATAGGACATAATCCAATAATTGAACAATTCAGATATTTTCCAATTTGAAGGGCATGAACACGTTATCAAATTTGTTAATCTTAGGCTTAATAAATCTTTTGTCTTTATTTATTCTAGAGTCTCTTATAACCCAGTCACCATCAATAATATAGCCATAAAAGTTTTAACTTTATCAGATAAATAATCCCCGTAGATAAATTGATGGAGCCTTTTTAGAATTTTGCGAGCAGTTTCGGTGTGGTGACCGTTAAAGGAGATCGTAAAATCGATCATACAGAAAGTATCAGAATTTCAAAATGGGGGTAGAATATAAATTGGAAAAAGGAAAGACTCATCCGTCCCGTGTATCGAAGGTAGGAAGAATAAAAATAATTTTAGAAATATTTTTTTCGATGCTTATCAAAGGCTTAAGTTAAATCCATATCCAAAGTCTACTGAAACTTCTTTGCCTTTAAATGTTTATAAAAGTCGAGACTTAACTTTAGAGTAGGTGTGATTATGTGTGCAATTATTTTATAAATAAATTTAATTAACGTTAAAATTTACATAGGTTTTGTTTGTTTATACTTAAAGAAATATATTGGGAATATTTTTATGATTTTTTGAATTCCCTGTAAAATGAATGGTAAATGTGATTTTAATCTGCAAACCTGGTGGGTTGATAGGGATCATTTTTCGCCTATCATTCAGTCAAAAAAAAATTTTTCTATCTATTATTGAACGCTTTGTATTTTTTTTTTTTTTTTTTTCCAAGTGCGTGATGAGTGGAAAATGGCTCTAACAACCACCATTTTTCATGCAATAACAACAAAGACAGTTATGGTAGCATACAGTAATACTAAATGAAATGTTGCCTCATCAAATTCAATTCTTATGTTTTGATGCGAGAAATCTCATCAAAACATAAGAATTGCAAATAGGTACTATCGAATCGAATAATCGAGAATCGCAAATAGGTACTATCTAAAAATATAAACTTCCATTACTATTTTTATCAATTTCCCAAAGGTTTGTTTTTTGGAAAATTATCTACGTACAGATTCTAAGAAAAGTATAAACAGTTACATACTAATATGCACTTGGAGTACAAAAAATCAGGCGTACTGCATGTTTGCCAATAAACTATTATGAAAATGGTAATAGTATTAATTTAGTAAATTTTCAAATGGTCTAAAGTGTGTAACGAACGTTACTATTTGAACATTTGCGAATGCTGATATCCCCTACCAACATGAAAATGCGAATTTTCAGTTTTTATGACGCAAACGTGGATGCCATTGGGTTTATTTTCAGGTAGATGCATCAGCACTGACACATACTATTAACTAATATAAAATGTAGATGTTATATAAGTAGAGAAGTAAATATAGAAGTAATATTTAAGTACATAGAAATATAGAAGGAATAATTGTGGTATAGTAAAAGTGAAGTGGTGGTAAAATATAGATTAGACGACCAAACTGCACTTTGACATAAATTCGTATAAATTGGACTACCCTGTTGAGTCGTCAAACTGCAATTCAATATTCAAAAAACACTCGCTTACCCTTGCGCATGCGCATATTTAAAGACATGTGAATATTCCCTGAAATGAAATTAAATGTCTTTATTTTGTATAGACCTTACGGGGACACTTACGAATTGTCAGTTACACATTTTTGTTACCACCGGATCGGAACACGACATCAACTGAGAAGATCCGGCAAGAAACTCAGCGGGGTTGTCTTTTTTGTTATGTTGTTTTTTTTTTACATTGCAATGAAAGTTCAATACATCGTCATGTTCGTCATACATTAGTCTCAATACATCCGTAAATATTATTATCGTAATAGTATTATAGGTAATCCAGCGACTGATTGCTGTACTTGGCCTTCTGCATTTCGCGATGAAAGGACATTGTCAATATCGAGGCAGGAAAGCGAACTTGGCGCATATCGAAACAAATGATATTGTTAAATTACACTCGTCTGCATTTTTTTTTACTACTATTTCTGAATAGAAATATAGTACGAAAAATTACGGTACATGTATTTTTTATGAACTTTTGATTTGATAGAACTCTTATTGTGCTTTAAATTTTAGTCATTAAATCCAATAAAGCATACGATATTAGGTAAAGTATGCCAAAAATCTTTAAAATGTATTAGATAAATTGATTACTTTTCCTTAGTAGTATTTCATTTCATTTTTTTCATTTCATATTTTCTGTTGATGTTTCACAACAGATCGTCAAAAATCAGCAAGCATTGATTCTGGGCTATTTCCAATATATCTTGATGAAGCATTTCATGTTTATCTGATACTGCGACAAACATTTTCGGGGTAGAAATCTAAGTGAGCGTCTAAAAATGAATTTTAAGGGAAATATTGGGAGTTCTATAATATTTAAGAGATATCTCTTTAATATTTAAGAGCTTATTAGTCCGGTCAAATTATCACTTAAAAAATAAGGGTGAAATTAAATGAATTCGCAACAAGCTGAATATTGGTACAATTGTTCAAAAGACCATTATAAACAAACTCTGAAAGTCCCCCATCATTCCCGTTTATGGGAAAAAAAATTTCAAGACCTAATTGCAAAAAAAATAGTTATTCGCGATTTTCATCTAAGCAGTAAGTTTTATCATAAAAATACATCAGACTAAAATTGTAGATCACATAGTTATCTATAAAAATGTGTTAATACTTTTTTTCCTACGAGACATCATTTCGAAGCTATAGCAATTCAAATATAATACAAAATAACTAATAAAATATGCAGTATAAATTAAAAATATTTACTATACCACTTTTCAACGTGCTTCACCTATGGAATCATAGCGACAACTGCTGTGACACAAGCATTAGTGTTAAAAAATCATCAGATATCTCTCTTTTTTATGAGTAGGTACACACTGTTTTTGTGGGTGTAAATATGACCTGAATTAAATATAACATCGTTAAACCAAAAATAACGTACAAAATGCACAACGTACAGCAATTTCAAAAATTGTAATTATAAAATAGTATCCGTGACAGCAAAAAATGGAAAGAAATTCTGATTTTATCACGCGTAACTCCTCCTATTCATATTTTTTTTTTTGGCAACCGGTTGGCAACTGGTCACATGTACTAAGGAAGAAGGTATAATGCATTTTAGGGTCCAAGAAGATGACCATCTGGAGGACCAAAATAATGGTCTGGTCCAGAGGCTAATCGTAGTAGAACCCTCAGGGCCTCGAATACGGAGGACTTCAATTAGTTTTTTTGTCTGATTGAAGTAGCAAACGAGCACGCAGTCCGCCTGATGGTAAGTGGTCACTGCCGCCCTGCGACATCTGTAAGCAACTTCAAATAGAACATGGGTTCTATCTGAAATCAATCACAGATGCGTTGCTACTCACGAGGACTATGATGGTCGTCTCATATAAATATGTGTCGGCAACCACAGCCTTTTAACGAAATGCAAGAACTGCTTCACACTAGAAATAGGTATGGCGGTGGTACTCCCCTGGTCGAACTACACTGGTGCTACCACCTGCAAAAAATAGGTGTTACGGTGGTGCTTAGAAATAGGTGAGGCGGCATTTTCATTTAAAGGAGGACTTTGTTGCAGACCAGTGTTATTAAAAAAAAGAAAAAAGTGATTCATTCGTTTTTAAACAGTCGGCTGCTTAGAAACTAATCAATCGCTTTTTGGTTTTTGTTTGTTAATAGAACAGTAATATAAAAGTGTATTATAAAAGCACATCATTTATTCGATGATAAAATCCAAAACGAAAACGAAATCTAGTCGGTAACTGGATAAAAAGTTGTATTAATTATCTCAAAGATTAGCTTTCATAATTAAGTTATTAAATTTATTTTCTTTTTAGTGCATTGAAATAAAAGCTTGTTAAAAATATTTTTAATGTTATTTTATATACCTAGTGTAGACTAGCACAAAGAAAGGATTTTTGAATATTCGCCCCTCAAGGGATAAAAATGGGAGATTTTGTATGAAAGTCTGTCATACATTGCAATGCACATGCACATTCGGGTGACGGGCAAAAACGTAAACAATGATTGTTTTGTACGTAATAAGCTCGACCTAACAGCAGTGACTGTGAATTAATTAGTCACCCGTCGCATCGGTCGAAATTCGGCGTAATTTAAATTTAAAAAAACTAAACTTCATATTGTCCAAAGTAGTACGAATATTTCTCAAATTCAAATAAAATGTAATCATTTTCAAGTAATTTTGAACGTACCCGTTAAATATAAAAAGAGGTTTAATTAGCTAAGCCGCATTTAAAAGCAATAGCGGGTATTTTGATAAAGACACTGACATTTCTGACGGTGTGTCTATTTCGTTTATTATAAGTGTTTGTGACAAATGCACGATAGTGCGTGTAATGTGTTTTTAGTTGATTTTGTGTACTTTACATGTCTTAATTGAAAAAAAAAATATTAACATTCTTCACTCCTTCTCTACGTCCACTATAACCGTGCAAAAATTCATACTAATCCGACCGCGGCATATTACTTAAAAATGCACCACAAGTTTTTGCTTCACTTATGAATTTATTGTAATTAATTTTGACTATGATACGTTTATTAATTTGAATATGACAAAATATGAAATAATTAAAATTAAATTAATATAATATAAATTAACATAATTATATGTATATACAAAATAATAACTTAAATTTAAAAATAAACAAAATGCCAAATTAAAAATAAAAATCTGCATCCAAATTACTGTCCATAGGAGTTCCCAGAATGCTGGCAACATTACCTCATTGAATAGCAAGGCTAATTCGTTGACCGAGGTATGTGCCAGCTTTCTGATCATTCGTTGACTCTATCAAACGTTTGGAAAGATGCTTAAAAAATAAAACTTATTAATAAAATAATAATTCTTTTTGAATTATTTATTATCGGACCCCTAAGCTATTTTTAGCAAATTTGTACAGACACGAGGGACAATTTATTACATGAACGGATTATCTTTAATGTGAATTCTATCTATTAAATCTATTACTTCGTTGTGGATTGATCATTTTTTTTATTATACGTGTAATGAAAGATACAATGATTCATACAATTAATCAAACGATAATTAGATTTTAATCCTGCTTTAATTCGCAATGTATAATTATTATGGATCGAGATGTAAGATAGGATTGTTTGTTTTGATTCAATGGATTTTTCGTGTGCTATATCTCTTGTATAACCATTTTGGCCTCGAGGGGAAAACGTTCAAAAGGTTCTCGACACCAGATTAAGGATTTTTACCGCAATGAAAAGGGACTCCGGGATCTTCAACGGAACGTAACCGGAGTTCTATGCGCGTTAACCAATTGTGCTTCACCTGAGTGGCTGGGGCTTTTTTTAGCAATTGTGTAGTTGCGTTGGCCCTATTGTCCTTTACAGCTTTACCGGGTTTCTTTATGGCGAGCCTGAGGCTCAAGCCGGGACGAGAAGACTGTGGGCTGGAAGGGAGGGATAGCTTTGGTCCCCATTACCGGGTTCCTCGACCTTCCTCCTACCCTAGAGTGAGGGACGGTTGCAGACCCAGCTGTTGCCGGAGTCCTGGCTTTCCGCTTTTGATTAAACATGTGACTGGGCCCATCGCACCGTCTGGTTTTATATGTTAGTATACGACCACACCTACCACCGTCCTTACTAGGATCGCTCACTGGACGGTTCGAGCTCTCACTCTTGCCGCCCGCAGCCCCGAAAGCAACTTTGTAGTCGCCTCTTACGACATGCAGGGGATACCGTAACCCTATTCTTTTTCCGGAACTACAGGACGTCTTGTGTAGGTTGTTTACATATCTACTGGTTATTTACATATCTTTCCTCAGTTACAATAATTTTCTTACACCACCTTATCGAAACACGACGTTAACTGCGAAGATTCGTAAAGAATCGCAGCGGGTTTTTTCTCTTGTAATCACCTGTATCGGAAAAGACACTAGTCTTTTATACATTTTTCACCGATTTTCTTCTTTATAAAAATGAATGTTTGTCTGTATGTCATCTATAGAATCGTAAACTATACATTTGATCATGTGATGATCTTTAGCAAAGTTGTTATTCATGAGCTCACGAAGGTTTCAGGTGTGTTTTTTTTGTTTGTGATGGCGTAGCAACGCGCGCAGCGTACAGCTTGTATTATATGAATTACTAGCTAAAACCCGCAGCTTCGCCCGCGCTTAAAAAATACATGACATATACATAGACATAGTCATTCATGAGCAATATTTCTTTCATACATATATTTTTGGTATCTTGAACCGTTTTCGCAGCGCACGCAACGAAAGCCCTCAAGGATGAGTAATTTTCTTTGTTTTTTTCACATTTTCCATGATTTCTTCGCTCCTAATAGTTGCAGCGTGATGTTATATATCCTAAAGCCTAAATGGTTTATTCAACATAAAAATATTTTTTTCAATTCCAACCAGTAGTTCCTGAGATTAGCGCGTTCAAACAAACAAACAAACTCTTCAGCTTTATAATATTAGTAATGATTACTTATTTCATTGCATAAATATATATTTCACTGTATAAAGGTGTTTGAAAAAAGGCAGAATATTCACATTTCGTTTTATAGTAAGTGTTTTTTACTATTTAATAGTAGCTATTATTAGTTATAGTATATTAGTATTAGTTAATGAGTAAGGAGTTCATCTGATGGTAAATGATCACTGCCTCCAATGAACATCTGTAAGCAACTTCATATAGAATAGTGGTTCTATCTGGAGTCAATCACAGATCCGTTGCTACTCCCGAGGACTATGATGGTCGCCTCATATAAACGTGTGCCCGCAACCACACCCTTCCATCTCGCGCAAGAACTGCTTCACGCTAGAACAAGGTGTGGCGGTGGTACCTCCCCGGTCGAACTACACTGGTTCTACCTATAAGGGTATAAGGTGAATAAACCTTTGAAGGTGGTAGAACCAGTGTAGTTCTACCGGCGTGCATTTCTCGCGTTTCGATAGAAGGGTGTGATTGCCGGCACACTTTTATATGAGGCAACCATCATAATCTTCGGAAGTAGCAGAGCGTCTGTGATTGACTTCAGATAAAATCCATGTTCTATATGAAGTTGTCCATGTCTATGGGCGGCAGTGACCACTTACCAGGTGGACTGCATGCTCGTTTGCTACTTCAATCAGATCAAGGCCACTTTCAATCAGATAAAAGAAATATATTTTATAAGGTATGATTTAAAGTTTTAATGTTATACCTTGTTGTGTTATATATTATAACGATATATATTCCAGATTAGAAACATCAGCTACTCCGGGGTCCCGTCTGTGGAGTACGGCGATGACGTCAGAGATGAGAAACCATGGCAGCGGGTTAACATGAGTTACAGTATTGCATCCGCTTTCATTATACTATGGAGGGAAAGGAAATTGTCATTAAGTTTTGATATATCTAAATATTTTGATACATTCGTCGTCAACCCATTACTGTCCCACTGCTGGGCACGGGTCTTCTCTCGGAATGAGAGAGCTTAGGCCATAGTCCACCGCGCTGGCCAAGTGCGAATTGGTGGACTTCATACACCTCCGAGAACTTTTTTTTTTTTTTAAAGAACTCTCGGGTGTGTAGGTTTCCTCACGATGTTTTCCTTCACCGAAAAGCAGTGATAATTAAAGTATAATACGCACATAAATCAGTGGTGCGTGCCTGGGTTTGAACCTCGGACCTCCCGATCGAGAGGGAAAGTTTTAACCATTAGGCTATCACTGCTCCATTAAAAGCACTAAATGCTCCTTATTCGAATTTTCGAATATATTCCGCCCATACGAGCCGCGTGGCGGAACGGTCTCCATACCGGTCGGACACGCAGTGGGTTTTGGGTTCGATTCCCGGTCAGACAGGTATCTGAATGATGAATTTAGATTCTTGTTCTTAAAAAAAGCTTAACACTTCGCTTTCTACACTCATAGCGACACAGTGGGATTTTCTCTTGTGTCGTGGGTGCCATGCACACACACAAAGACGAATATACAAACACCCAGACCCAGAACAAGATTCTAAACTCATTGTTCGGTTGTTCTGCGTGTTGGTTTTTGTATGTGTCCATGGCACCCATGTCACTGGAGAAAAATCTAGTATGGGGCTATGAGTGTAGACAGCGAATAAGTTTAATATAGAAACCGCGAATGAACGGTTCGAAAGACCCGTCAAGCAAGTGCCAGCGTAACAAAAAAAAAACAATACCCATTTCTGACGCAGTCGGGTAAAGCTGACGCGCAAACAGAAGGCGATTTAAAATTTTGAATATTTTTACTTGTACCGATTACATTTAATAAGTTTTCAGCCGCGAAAACATAAAAATAGATACAATTTTTAACCGGCGAATACTAAAACGCGAATACGGAAACGGAGCTTTTACTGTATATGAAATATCGCAATTAGGTATTTAAGGACTACTCTTTTCAGAATAAAGGGAGAGAATTGGGATATTATAATCTATATTTTAGTTGTGAACCAATTATCCCACTGCTGGGCACGGGTCTTCTTAGAATGGGAGAATTTTAAACAGTAGTTTACCGCGCCGGTTAATTGCGAATTTTTACTTTAGACACCGTTTAAGATTTTTTGGAGATTAATCATGTGTGTCGGTGTAACACTGTTTTCCTTCACGGTAAAGTGGCTCAAATAATTCCTAATATCTACATCGAAACTACCTTAGAAGATTATTGGTGCTTGGGATTCGAACCACGGACTCAAGTTTCAATCAATAGGCTATCATAATAGCCATTTAGAATCCGGTGGGTTCGCGGATGAATGCGAAAGCGTGCCCGTGTTCCCGCCGTACGGTGCGAGGAGAAAACACAGTGGGGCAGAGTTGCCAACTTAGGGGTTTTCCCCCAAACTTAGGGATTTTCAAGTAGGATGGGGATTTTTAGGGGTGTAAAATTTTTAGGGGTATTTTCAGGGGTTTTTATAACTTCAACATATAGGTGTTTTTAATGGGAAATCTCCCCGCCAGTCTATACATTTTTTTTTTCGTAGTCAAGTCAGGTTGCCAGGAAGAATTCCAATTAATAATTCATTATGGGGGATTTTAGGGGTTTTTAATGAAGACTTTAGGGGAATACATTTTTGAGACTTGGCAACCCTGCAGTGAGCAGCTCCCCCGGGCGGCTGGGTATTCATGAGGATTACCCACTTAAAAAAAAGTAATTTAGAATATCCTAATTCTGCCCCCTAAAAGTAACTTTAGTCTGGATCTAGATACGATTTCCTTTTCAGCCGAATCATTCATTTTACATCGCTTTCATAATAATTCACGTAAATCATATTTTATTGAATCCTCTAATGTAATCTTCGTAATATAATTATATGACTCGCCTCTTTACAACAAACACGTGGCAAATGCAAATTGAGCTTTTTTGTTAAATTTAATAATTATCATGTTTTTTCTCAAATTTGCCAGTAAGTCATAAGGTAATATTTGTAATGATCGCATTAGGTATGTGTAAGTCCATTCATTTTAATGAAATTTATTTTGTGTAACTCAACAATTTGCCTTCAATTAAAATTGTAGTTTTCAAGATAACACGTGGTTCTTGTAAAGAGGCGAATTGTGTTCAATTCGAAAAATTTAAAGCCTGGTTTACATGGCGTTTGAACGATGCTGGCGCGTTTTAGTGTTAGCGAGTGACCAAACTGTATTTTTCATGGGGTGTATTTTTTAGATATTATGTACGTAAAAATACAAATTTGGCGTTAGGTAATTTTATTTACAGTGCGATTTATAAAAACAATAACAGACTGATAACGATGAGCTTCTCTTCCTAATTATTTAATAAAGTACAAACTTCTTATTCGCAAATCTTATGTTCCGCCCATATACCGTGAATAAAGCTTGAATAAGCATCAGTAGTGAAGGAAAAACAGACAGAAAGCGGATAATTTTACTTATACCGTGTAACCTAAATATCATATTTCCTAAAAATACGCCATGTAAACCCGGCTCTTTCTCACTTCACTCGATATTAACTTTTAATTTTCTTTTTTATATTAACCCTATGTTTTCGTTTCACTTTTGTCTTTTTGTGTATAAATTGTTTTTACACTTTCATTAACGAATTTCTTTTATTATTTTGTTCTGTTGTTTTATATTTTTAATAACCTCCTAATAATTATAGTCGATGTTATTTTATAGGAAATTATTTATTAAGTACAATAACACTTATTATTTAATATGTTGAGTCTCGACTTTTATAACCGATTAATTATTAATGTTTCCGACTGTTAATATAATATATTTGTTTATTTGATCGAATTATTTTGTATCTTCGTCAGATTATTTTAAAATTTAGTCAGATTATTTTAAGATTTCGTCAGATTATTTTAAGATTTCGTCGGATTATTTTAAGATTTCGTCGGATTATTTAAAAATTCCATCGGATTATTTTGAATTATTTTATGAGATGTATTTAAATATATTTTAGGTGTTTTACGAAGTGACTAGGAAAGGCACTCATTTGTACGAACCGGTTAGATCTGTGAGTAAATTGTGATTGGGGTCTAATCTTTGGGTCTCTGTTTTGATCGTCTTTTGGGTTATCTTTCCTATCTTTTATCCTGTGTCCTATCTTTTGAATATCCTATCTGTTACAATGTGTCATGTAAAAATATATATGTGGTGTCTATGTGTGATTTGTGTGCGGATTTTTTTGTGTTATAATTTCTATTGAGACAGTTGAAATGTAAAAATCTTTTGAAAAGAAAAAAATATGTGTTTCTGGTAAAAATGCGTATAAATATTTTTTTTGCTAATTGACTTTTATTAAAAATGTTAAGAAAAACTCGATATCGATATTAGATATCGATAGAGCTAACACTTTTAATAAAGTGCGGAAAATAAACTATCGATAAACTGCAGAAAAGCGTTTAGAAAACGGAACTGATCGAAAGATTTCGGAAAATGTTTTAGTTGAAGTCAATTTGGCAAAATTAATCTTATACCCGTGACCCCCGTGACCACCAGGGGCACAGAAATGTAATCTGGACACGTTTATTCAAAAACACGTGCCTAGATTACATTATATATACTGTTTATAATCCCAAATTTTGATTAGATTAATTATTTGTCATCGGCATAACCGGTAATTATTATTTCTAACACCGTTATCTAAGGGCCACGCGGCAACTAAACCAGTTTGGACATCTGTAAGAAACTTCATAAAGAATATCTGAAGTCAATCACACATGCATCCCTCGATGCAGTTCCTTAGGACTAAGATAGTCGCCGTATAAAAGTGAGTCGGCAACAACAAGCTTCCATTGAAACGCAAGAACAGCTTCCCGGTAGAAATAAGTGTAGCGGTTGAACCACTCCGGTCGAACTACACTGGTTTTGGGGTACAACCCATTATTGTCACACTGCTGGGCATGAGTCTTCTCTCAGAATGAGAGAGTTTTAGGCCATAGTCCACCGCGCTGGCCAAGTGCGAATTGGTGGACTTCACACACCTCCGAAAACTTATTCTTTTTATTTTAAAGAACTCTCGGGTGTGTAGGTTTCCTCACGATGTTTTCTTTCACCGAAAAGCAGTGATAATTAATTTCTCAAACGCACGTAATCAGTGGTGCGTGCCTGTTTGAAACCTCGGTTTGAACATGTGGTTTGAACCTCGGACCTCCCGATTGAGAGGGCAAGTTTCAACCATTAGGCTATCACTGGTTCTACCACCTGGTAAATCTTCTCTGTCGCTGATCACAGATGTCTATGGGCACCACCCCCCTTGTCAGCAAAACTAAGCAAAGCTCTAACTCCTCTCCCCATGCTTACGTTAACATTTTTCGATTAAAAATGTATTTATTGTATACAGTATGGTAAAAAAGTAAATAACTAGCGATGACGTAATCATCATCTAGACCCCCTACCCCCCATGTCATCCAAGATAAGCAAAACAAATACCCCCCACCCCCCAATAGTGCCTACGTAATACTTGAAGGTGCAGTTCGACCGGGGAAGTACCACCGCCACACCTATTTCTAGCGTGAAGCATTTCTTGCGTTTCGATAGAAGGGCGTGGTTGCCGGCACACTTTTACATGAGGCGACCATCATAGTCCTCGGGAGTAGCAACGCATCTGTGATCTGTGTGTTCTGTATGAAGTTGATTACAGATGTCAGGTGGACTGCATGTTCGTTTGCTACTTCAGTCAATTAAAAAAAAAGCTTTAACTGCCCCTATGCAGTAATTAGGCGGCACACTTTATATGAGGCGACCATCTTAGTCCTCGGGAGTAGACATTGGGATTGACTTCAGCGAGAGCCTGTTCTATATGAAGTTGCTTACAGATGTCCACGGGCGGCAGACTTCATTTCACGTGATCTGCATGCTTGGTTGCTACCAGATTACAAAAAAACTGGTTTTAGCTGGTTTAGCGTCGATAACGAATTATCACAATCGGTTTTTGGATTTTACGCCTGAAAAATTTACAAATAATATTTCTTATTAATTTCAGCAAAGATAGAGGTATTATTATTTTTTATTTTGGTTATGATATGAAAATCTGGTTGTTTCTCAAAATGTCTCGACTACCTGCTTGGTGTAATGGGTTTGTTACAGAAGGGTCCTTATTCGATCCCCGGGCAAGCAACATCTGACCGCATGAACTGTGCTCTTAGTAAGAGTTTATCTAAACGTGTTGGTCTTTGTGTGTGTCCATGGTATCTCATTGTTGGGTTCTATGGGTGAAAGGTCGTTACGTGGGAATTTGAAGATTAAAATATTAAATGGATTAAGTATTAATCCTGCTTGTTGATGATATCGTGAATTTTTCATAAAAACGGCCGAAAAGTGATTAGCCTCTGAGCCGTAAGATGGATGCATTGATAACAAATTAAAATATTTTTTGGATTAATGAGTAATATTTTATTAAATTATCGGTTATCTTTCACGGAAAGTCCTAAGACCAGAGTAGGGTTGTCACATGTAAGTACTTTGTACAGTACAGTAATACCTTAATTCGCGGGGATGTTCTGCCCATGTGCCGCGAATATAGAAATCATGGTACACCACATTTACAGGTGGTAGAAACGGGGTAGTTCGACCGGGAAGTACCACCGCCACACCTATTTCTAGCGTGAAGCATTTCTTGCGTTTTGGTGGAACGGTGTGGTTGCCGGCACACTTTTATCTGAGGCGATCATCGTAGTTATCGGGAGTAGAAACACATCTGTAATTAACTTCAGATAGAACCCATATTCTATTTGAAGTTGCTTAAGATGTCTACGGGCGGCAGTGACCACTTACCATCAGGTGGACTGCATGCTCGTTTGCTACTTCAATCAGATAAAAAAGTACTGATGGCCACGAAATATCGCTTTAAGTTATAACCAATTTTGTCAATTGACGTTGTCGCTTACAGCGTTAAGCATTTTTCGTGGCCCCTCGGTTACTCGATGGTCACGAGCCGCAAATATATCTATTTATACGAGTACATATATGTGTGAGTGTGTGCCTTTATGCATGTGTGTATGTATGTATGCATATGATAAGGCTTATTGTGTACGTTTTGTTTTGATGGAAGGGATATGGGATAGTTTTATAAGGATTCTTGAGATAGTTGTTATAATCATAGTAACTAACTAACAAAATAACTAACTCTTTTTCATTTTTAATCATGTACCTATCATATTTGTGTACTAACTTTATCATTGTTTCAATAGTAATCTTTTTTTTAATTAACTTTTTATAAATTTTTGATTTAACTTGATTTTTGTCTTTTTTTTAAAAATATTTTTTGTATTTTAAATTCTTTTATTTTTTTTTATAAAGAGTTACTTTCTTTTTTGTTACCATCTTTTTAAAAATATTTTAAAATTTATCACTATGTTATTTTTACCTCTGAGGTTTTTTTTTCATCACTGACAACTTTCCATAATACAATTATTACAATGATTATGCATTTTAGGTGCCCGGTGCATTAATACTAATACTTTTGGGGGTATACCTATTGCTTGGATACCTTACCCAGTTAGTGGAGGATGCTATGCCCAGGGTCGTCTTGGATTCTGAACTGACAAGAGACGTAAGTATTACATATTTTTAAGACTGAAGAAGCAGACATCTGTTAGCAAGTTGATACAAAAAAAATCTATCTATTTATAACAAAATTTAAACAGAATACGCTTTCTACGCTCATAGCCCCACACTAGGATTTTCTCCTGTGTCGTGGGTACCATGCACACACAAGACGAATACACAAACACCCAGACCCAGAACGTGAATCTAAACGCATCATTCAGATACCTGTCTGGCCGGGAATCGAACCCGAGACCCATTGAGTCAGCAGCAGCAGAAATGATTGTATCAGTACTTCTAGACATCTATGGGCAACAGTGACTCTGTGATGGACTTCAGATGGAACCCATGTTCTGTATGAAGTTGATTACAGATGTCGCAGGGCGGCAGTGACCATTACCATCAGGTGGACTGTATGCTCGTTAACGGATTTAGTTACGTCTCGAAAAATATGTATATCGAGGAAAACTGCTGGCATGGATTTTTTTTTACTTGACTGAAGTAGCAAACGAACATGCAGTCCACCTGATGGTAAGTGGCCACTGCCGCCCATGGATATCTGTAATCAACTTCATACAGAACATGGGTTCCATCTGAAGTCAATCACAGATAAGTTGCTACTCCCGAGGACTATGATGGTCGCCTCATGTGAAAGTGTGCCGGCTACCACACCCTTCCAGCGAAACACAAAAAATGCTTCACGCTAGAAATAGGTGTGGCGGTGGTACTTTCCCGGTCGAACTACACTGGTTCTACCACCTTGGTAATTAAACAAAACATGAAATTGAAGATGTAAATAATTAAATGAGATTTCGTGCAGTAGGTATATTGTTCATGTTATATAGCATGTATTATTTCTTCCATATTACATTTTTGAATGTTTTACCTGTTTCAGACTTCTGACGTATTCAGCGAAGAAGCAGCCAAGAGATATCTAGACCAAATCCTTGGGGACCAACCCCGGGTGGCGGGCACCAAGTACCACCTGGACAAGACGGTGGACATGAAGCTCGTGGTGGACACTATAGCTAGGGAGGCCGTTTTACCCGTACATACTGATTGGCAACTTATTACAGGTACAAAGGAACTTCTGTCAAGTATTTTAGGGTCCATGAAGATGACTATAAAGATCATGTTCTGCTCCAGAGGCTAAAAGTAGTAGAACCTTCTGGGGAGAGCTCTGATTGGGGTACAATCCATTACTGTCCCACTGCTGGGCACGGGTCTTCTCTCAGAATGAGAGAGTTTAGGCCATAGTCCACCGCGCTGGCCAAGTGCGAATTGGTGGACTTCTCACACCTCCGAGACCTTTTTTTTTTAAGAACTCGGGTGTGTAGGTTAACTCACGATGTTTTCCTTCACCGAAAAGCTGTGATAATTAATTTCTAATACGCACATAATTCAGTGGTGCGTGCTGGGTTTGAACCTCGGACCTCCCGATCGAGAGGGCAAGTTTTCAACCATTAAGCTATCACTGCTCTCCATTAGGCTATCACAGAACTTAACAGTACTTAACATTATATAATGAGGCAAACATGATATTAGTTCTATCTTCAACCCCCAAATGTTCAAAGTAGTAGTACTACTACTACAAAGTACTTTAAAACGAACAATTATGGAAATGCAAAAGGTCCCCTTACATTTAAATAAAACCAAATATTATTATTGTAAATAATAGGTATAAAATCAGTTCTTAATAGAAGTATCCTGCCACGAGACGCACAAGGTTTCCAATTTTATATAGGTGCTATGAACAGGTTACAGTTACTTTACTCTTGTACATCTTGTACATTTTATGATTGGTGATTTACACGTTTGCAGGCGACTACTGGCTGGGATTCAGCACTCCCCACGTCAATTGTTACCAGAATCTATCCAACATCGTAGCCGTTTTGGAGGGAGAGTCAGGCTTCCATCCTAATGGGACTATTGGCACTTCCTTGCTGGTCAACTGTCATTATGACTCTGTTCCTTATGCTATTGGTAAGAAGCCTTCTGTAATACAATAATGTAATGTAATCAATATAAGTGGTCCTAATACACTGCCTTGTAAAACTCCTTTTTTTTAAGTGCTTGCTTTATCTTATAAGTTTTTTTCGTAGTACTTAAACGCAACTCATGCAAATATTTTTTAAATATATTCATGATAGTAGACGCATTACAGTATTTTTGCTATCGTAATCTTATTGGCACAAACTATCAGTAGATTGTCCAAAAAATAAAGACATTTCATTGCATAAATAATGTCTATACATCTAAGAATTCTTTTGTACCATCAAAAGACCACGCTATCGCATTGGGTTGAAGCCTGTGATGGTAGCAAAAAATTCAATAAATTAGTTACTTATTATAAATGAACTGTGTAGCAGTAAATACTTTAATGTTACCAACTTGGTGGTTATAACAGGTGCATCGGACAATGGCATATTTTGCGCCATAATGGCGGAAACTCTCAGTAGGCTGTCGAAACGAACTACGAAATTCAAGCACAACATTGTATTCCTCTTTAACGGCGCTGAAGAAAACCCGCTACAGGTACAGAGCATTAAAATACGTTTAACTTAATATTTTAAAATATATTTCTTTTTAAAATTTACCATTTATTGAACTTACTATTTAAAAATTTATTATCACTGCTTTTCGGTGAAGGAAAACATCGTGAGGAAACCTACACACCTGAGAGTTCTTTAAAAAATAGTTCTCGGAGGTGTGTGAAGTCCTCTATTATGTGACTATGGCCTATAACTCTCTCATTCTGAGAGAAGACCCGTACCCAGCAGTGGGACAATAATGGGTGGACGACTATTTAATTTACTATTTGTACAGTTAAAGCTTTTTATTCATGGTTTCCGCATTCGTGTTTTCATTATATTCTGTAAGGTTCAATTATACTGTAAAGTTAAGTAAGCTAAGTAGGTTCGAAATATACTACGAAATATGTCCAAGAAAAATAATAAGTTTACTTGTTTGCAGAATGATTTTCGAGCTGTCTGTTCGAAACTCCTTAACCTCATCTCCCCTCCTTTTATCCAAATAGTTCAACGAAAAAAACATTTTGAATCCCTTTTTATGTGAAATCAACTCAAGAATATATTATTTTAGACTAGTATTATCGCGAAATTGATACATTATAATACTTAACGTACTCACGATATGCGGTTTATGAATTCTTATAGAATTCTTGTTGCCGATATTTCGACCCAGTCGCGTGGATCGTGGTCACGGCCAAACGTCGGTTGTAGTTTGGCCGTGACCACGGTCCATGCAATTCATAAACAAGAATTCATAAACCGCATATCGTGAGTACCCGTTAAGTATTATAATGTAACAACTCAGGAATATGTATGTCGGCGCGACACCGTGTATTTATGAAAAACACGTCGCCGATAATAATTATTTTAGTTAGTGTAAAGATCGAAAATTGTTTGTTTATTGAACTAGCAATATTTAATGATTTTTAGAATTGTAATTTAGTTTACCCTCCATACATTTATTATTGTCACGCCACCAAACATTGTTATAAAAAGGCGAGCGAACGCCGGTAGAAAGAATTATTCTTGTTCAACCGTCGAAGCGATCACACCTCCTCAGTTGTGAATAAATCGAAGAAGTTTACTGCTGTGTTTTACTTGAAATCTTCAAGAAAGGAAAATAATGAAGACCTCGACCATCCTGATGTCACGCTATCACTTCGATATGTATAATGATAGAAAATTTATCTTCTTTCTATTATATTTCAGGCGAGTCATGGGTTCCTGTACCATCCATGGGCTAAAGGAATAACGAATGTCGTTAATTTGGATGCTGCTGGTATGAACGGGAAGGCCAATATTTTTCAGGTAATGAATTTTATTACATTCTACAGGTCCCAGTTTGGATATTTAATTTTAGAATTATTTTTGCATGTAGTCTTAAGCGAGCTCGAGTTTCAAACCTCGGACCCTGGATTGAGAGGCCGAATTTCTACCACTAGTTTATCTCTGCTCTTGTTAATTCTAAGATAATTCGTAGTACGATAAGATTCAAGGTGTTTATTTTTTTCAAAATAACATATCAGGGGCACTATCATGTGAGGCGATGATATTAGACCTTGACGATATTACATCCTTGGGATATAAACCTTGATTCCAATGATCATACTAATATCATAAATGCGAAAGTTTGTGAGTATGTATGTTTGTTACTTCTTCACGTCTAAACGGCTGGAGCGATTTTCATAAAATTTGGTAGACAGTTAGCTGACACTGTGGATTAACATATAGGCTACTTTGGGGGAAAATATCTTATTCCCACGGGACAATCCCTTCATCGATTTTTTTAACGCGGGCGAAGCTGCGAGGTTCAGCTAGTATGTCATAATTGTTATAATCCTTCAAGTTGTTTGTGTAAGCCCTTACCAAAAATGAGACATACAAACAAACACACTAACGAACATGTACATACTTACATATTGTTGGAAATAAAGTAAAACTCGTGAACTTCTCAACTAACACTATTTATTTTATATAACTACATCTATACCAACATTGCACCATATAACATTTGACAGTAACATTGTCAAAATACGAATGACAAACCTTTCTTTTTCTAGTGTCACAATTATAAGTTTGTGTATTACAACACATACATATATACATTATAAATATATATGTCGGCAGGAGGCCATACTTCTTAATTAAACAACACTTATCGGATATAATGTGAAATAGGAGATCGGCATATTAAATAATAATCATCACTTATACACATCGTAACACTTATTATTTACATTTACATTAAGAATATCAATTAATCAAAAGTGAAACAGAATAGTAGGATGCAAGCCGATTTTGAGTTACAACGATCTGCCGGAGTCTTCCGATTATTGCCTTTCTGACAAGACCGTCTGTGTTCGTCTCCAACGTTCCGTCAAACATGGCGCCATCTATCAAAATTGCGTTGTGAATTGTAACTTCCAATGCCTTCACAAATAAGAATCATTCAAATCTTCTGCGCCGACATATACATATGCTCGAAAAATATTAAACTTGACGCAGTCAACTAAGACCCAGAACATGAATCTAAACTCACTATTCAGATACCTGTTTGTCCGGGAATCGAACCCCGGACCCATTGCTCGTCAGACCGGTATGGTAACCGCTCCGCCACGCGGGTCGTCAAAATTCCACGCGTAACACGACGCCGTATATTCGTGCTACTTAAATTTTGAATATTGTTTATTTATAGTATTGTAATATTTTATATTTTTATTGGTATAGTATCATTGTTTTATTATGTTTTATGTATAAATTTGTCATATACTTATTTTCATTTGTGTATTACGTTCTATGGGCCTTTGTAGCCTGAAATAAATAAATTAATAAGAAAAAAATGGTTGAACGAACCCATTTCGCATCCACCAGGTGACAGACCCAAGACTCCTGTCAGCGTACAGGCGTGTGACCAGCAAGCCCAACGCGCAGGGTCTGGGAGAGTTCCTCTTCGCCACCGGGATCATCCCCTCCGACACCGATTTCAGGATCTGGCGGGACTTTGGCGATATTCATGGTAAGTTTGTTTCATATAAAGCTGGCTATCAAAGTTTATCTTCTTTATAAATATGAATGTTTGTCTGTATGTCCTTAATAGAGTTGTAAACTATTCATTCGATCATGTGATGATCTTTAGCAAAGTTGTTATTTGATTTTTCATCTCCACTGTCACCCTCTACATCTAGTAAATGGCTTCACCGATTTTGATAAAACATTTTTAAGAACTAACACCCGGAAACCAGCTGTCTAACAAACAAATCGCTTCGAAATCGGTTCACCCATTTAGGAGCTACGTGCCCATAGACAGACATACAGCCAATCTTATAACACCGTGTTTTTTGCGTCGGGGGTTAATAAGTAGCTACAATTAAGCTGTTCATTTTTAAATTTAAAATATATATCGGAGGTGGTAGAACCAGTGTAGTTCGACCGGGGAAGTATCACCGCCACACCTATTTCTAGCGTGAAGCAGTTTTTGCGTTTAGTTGGAAGGGTGTGGTTGCCGGCACACTTTCACATGAGGCGACCATCATAGTCCTCGGGAGTGTTAACGCATCTGTGATTGACTTCAGATGGAACCCATGTTCTGTATGTAGTTGATTACCGATGTCTACGGGCGGCAGTGACCACTTACCATCAGGTGGACTGCATGCTCGTTTGCTACTTCAGTCAGATAAAAAAATATATAAACCAACGCCATCTATCACCAGGTCTGGACATAGCGTTCGTGAAGTGGGGCAACGTGTACCACACGCGGTACGACCACCCCGACCTGGTCCAGCCCGGAGTTTTACAGTGCGCGGGCAACATGCTACTGGGGCTGGTTGCTGAGCTGGCCGACATGGAACACTTGCAAGAGAAGGTGGGTACGAGGGGGGGTTTGGGTGTGTGTGTGTGTGAGAGTAAAGTGAACGTTCTTTCATGTCAAGTTTGTATGTAACAGCGTTGCCAGTAAATCAGGATTTAGTAACGTGAAAAAAGCTGGATTCCATACTGAAAAGCGGGACAGTAGTCCTCGCGGTACAAAGGGCATCGTGTCTCACAGACACAGGAAAAATTCTCCTTTTTTTTTTGATCAACGAACTGCAGATTGGCTTAAATTGGTATAGATTTGACGACCTTTTTTATTTCTGGTCGACAAACTTGCAGTTATATTTGCACTATGCAACCTTTTTTTGCACGAGTCCAGTCCTTCCCAAAAAGCGGGAGTGAACCTGTCCCGCGCGGGGCATTTGATTTTGATTAAAAAATCGGGACGGTCCCGCCTAAAGCGGAACGTCTGGCAACCCTGGTATGTACTCATGCTAGGATGGAGAGTGAAAGCTGTGTGTGTGAGAGAAAGATGGTGTTGGTAGATATAGAATAAAGTACAGTTGTATACGTGAAGGCGCGCGTGTATATGTGTGTGTGAAAGAGAAATAGAGTAAAGGGCCGAAAGAATGAAAGCGTGGGTTAATAGATAGAGTATGAAAAGTATAGCTGAATTCGAATACGAATATGCGTGTGCGTGCCTGTGTATGTATGCATAAGTGATCATGATCATGTTATGTAGGTTACAGGTTTAAGCCTTTCTTCGTACAATTAAATAAATTTTAACACGATTATTAGGGTTGTGTGAATAATTCGAACTTGCAATTTTGAATTCGAAATTTCAATATTCGATTCAATTCGATTTTTTTTGCCAAATTGATTTTTCTTTACAATTAGTTGTGAGTTATTTTGTTATTCGCAATTTGTCAAATATTTTCTCTTTTAAAATGAATTAGTGGTATTTAATTGATTCAACCAGCGAATATTTTCACCGACATGTGCGTAGATATTCTGTTTACTGATTCAATCGGTGGATTTCACTGGTTATTTATTGGAATTGCAAATATGCGAACAATAGAATAATTTGCGCCTAATTCTAAAAAATACCGAATGATCTGGAGTTGTTCGAATTACTTGAGTTTTTTTGGAATTGTTTGATATATATCGAATTATTTGATTTTTTTTTAAATATCGACTAATTTGAAAATTATGAACTATTCTATTCTAATTTCGAATCGAATACTAACATTTGAATCGATTCGATTCGGATGATATTTAAAAAAATTGATATAAATAAGTGACAATCAAACGCAGTGCTAGCGTGCGCACCTGGTCTCATCCGGTGGACCCAATGCACAAAGCTGTCGAGCAAATGTGGGTCACTATGACTCTAAACGGAAATAAACTAGCTATTGGTACAGCATATCGCCCACCGTGGATGGACGTTGATTTATTTTTTGACGCTATCACTAATACTATTACTTCAATCTCCAATTACGACTATCTGATTTTATTGGGCGATTTTAATATAAATTTATTTAGCAAACACGTCAATAAAATAATAAAGTTGCAAGCCTTCTTAGAATGTCTTAATTTAACCCAATTGGTTTCTGAACCTACCCATTTTACTGACACTAGTAATACACTATTAGATGTCGTCTGTACCAATCTAAGCGCAAGGACAATTTATCTAGAGCATGTTGGTTCTCTACTGGGACATTGCTTGGTAGTCTGTGAGTTCAATATAAAGAGAGATAAATTTGTACCGTACACTATAAAATACAGACCCAAGAAAAACATTTGCTTGGAAAGTTTTAATATTGATCTGCAATCAATGAGATGGGACTCAATTTACACGACGGGTGATGTTAACACAATGGTTAGTACATTAAACAGCATGATTATAGCTCTGTTTGACCTGCATGCCCCTGTTAAGTCAGTGGTAGTCAGAAACCATTCTCATCCATGGATTACAGATACAATCAACCTCATGATGAGGTTACGTGACAAAGCATCAGCTGAATATAATGTGACTAAGCTATTATCTAAAATAGAATATTATAAAACATTAAAATCAACAGTTAATCAAGCAATATATTTTGAAAAATCAGCATATTTTAGACATAACATTAATAACAAAATAAAAGATCCTAAACAGTTGTGGCATAACTTAAAAAACACTATATTACCAAACTATAAAAGTGAGCTACCATTATACTTTGATGACCCCAATGCTATTAATAACCACTTTTTAAATATTTCTACATCATCTAATATCAGTATGTCACATTTAACGTTTTTTGAATTTTTTAAATACAGTAATGCAGTCTTCCATATAGAAATTATTAGTTTGGACAGTATATTTAAAATAATTAAGGATTTAAAATCAAATGCAGAAGGCTGTGATGGTATAAGTTTGGACATGATTACAATGACATTCCCATACACAATTCATTGTATAAAAGATATTATAAATAGGTCCATAATTTCCTCAACTTTTCCAGATATATGGAAGCTTGCTATTGTGCATCCTTTACCTAAGGTCAAAAACCCTTTGCAGCTGAAGGATCTTAGACCTATTAGCATCCTGCCTTGTATATCAAAAATTTTAGAAAAAATTGTCTGTAATCAGCTAACAGAATATATTGAATCCAATAACATTTTGCCGGAATTACAGTCAGGTTTTCGTAAGGGACGTAGTACTGTCACTGCTTTGATTGATGTGACAGAAAATATATTATGTGCACAAGACATAAGGGATGTGTACCCTGCTAGTACTACTAGATTTTTCCCGGGCTTTCGATTCTTTAAATATAAATTTATTAATATCTAAGTTAAGCTATTATGGGTTTGACAATTCAGCATTACACTGGTTCAATAGTTATCTCCTTAATAGATACCAATATGTTAAGCTAAGTCGCAGTGATGGTTTGCAAATGGTGTCAGACAAAAAGGAATGCACTAGGGGCATTCCCCAGGGATCTTTGTTGGGTCCAATCCTCTACATTTTATACTCTGCTGATATGATATCACAAATTAAGCATTGTAGATACCATTTGTATGCGGATGACACTCACCTGTATATTTCCTGTAAACCTGCCGAAATCGATGGTGCCATAGCTAAACTTAACGAGGATTTATCCAGGATTGCCACTTGGTCTAATAATAACTCACTGCTCCTAAATGCACATAAAACAAAATATCTGGTGTTTGGCAGTAAGCAACAGTTAGTCAATGTCAAACCGACACTGAATGTTTTGCTGATGGATGAACCCATAGAGCGTGTGTATGAAGCTAGAAACCTGGGTTTGTACATGGACTGTGACCTCCGCTATGAGAAACATGTCTCTAATTCAGTGAAAAGTTGCTTTTACAAATTAAAAGTTTTATACAAAATTAGGCCTTTTTTAAACGAAGAATTGCGTATTCAGCTAGTTGAGTCACTTGTATTATCCAAAATAAACTATATGGATATTGTTTATGGCCCTCGCCTTTTATCTAGAACACAAAATTTAATTCAGCGGTTACAGAATGCATGTGCTCGTTTTTGCTTCAATATTCCGTTTAGAGCTCATGTGACCCCATATTTGAATAAATACTCAACACTCAAAATGAAGCATCGTAGAAAACTACACTTAGCATGTCTTCTTTTTGGAGTTATTAAACACAAAGTGCCAGGTTATCTGTACGACAAGATCACTTGGGCCTCCAGTCACAGGACATGTGGTCTTCGAGTGTGCGTGAAGCCTCTCACTATACAGCGACATAAAACTGCTGCTTTCAGAGGCTGTTTCCGCTACGCAGCTTCGAAATGCTGGAATAACATCCCTCCGCCGATTAGAAACCTGCAAACTGTTCATGCATTTAAAGTCAAACTTAAGGAACTTCTACACATTCACCAGAAAAGTCAGGAAACTCACAAACATGACACAAGTGCTGTATAGGACTATAGACTGTATATGTACCCGCGGGCTTTCTGAAATATGTTTTATAATCTTTATTTCTATCTGATTAGTAACTTTACGGATTCATTATTTAAATTAAATTAAAATTTTAGAGATTTAATGTTTTGTATTATTGTAGTTTGTTGATTATGACATTGTCATTGAGTAATGTCAGTGTCAACATCGGTGTCACAACACAGATAAAATTGGTCGATGCTATTTATTTTATTTTATTTTTATTTTTTATTTTTTCCTTTTTCCAGTTTAAAAATATTTTTTTCATTTTTCTTCAGTTTTTATGCAAGAATTGTATATTTATGTTGGCCTTTTTACTCCGTGTCGTCACCTGTTGGATGCTGCGGAAGATCAGCGTTGGTTGTTCTCGGATGCCAACATAATGCTGAGCAGTGTCCATTCGTTTTGTTTTGCACTTTCTGTTATCTTTGATAATATTGTAATAGTGTGTAATAGATAATTGTGTGTGTAAACAGAACGATTAAATGATTATCTATCTATCTATCTATCTATCTACAATTTGTAAGTGCCCCCGTAGGCCTATACAAAATACTCAATACTCAATACTTTATTGCATACATACACAGTGAATGTTATAATTAGGTGGTAAATATTATTTAGAGTTACACATAGTATGAACCCTGTTAGGGTATAGCAATTTAATAGGAGCACACCGATCAAATAAACACATTTCATTTCATTCGCACACCCCAAATGATTTTCTGAAAAATTGATCATGTGTTCCAGATGCCCCCAACATCGGCGATATACTACGACTTCCTGAACTGGTTCCTCGTGACGTATTCGCTTCAAGCGGCCATCGCCGTCGACGTCCTCATTGCACTATTGGGACTACTCTCCGTCACATACTACATTTGGCTTGTTGGGTTCAGTTAGTATTTTTTTTTATCTGACTGAAGTAGCAAACGGTCATGCAGTCCACCTTATGGTAAATGGTCACTGCCGCCCGTAGACATCTGTAATCAACTACATACAGAACATGGGTTCCATCTGAAGTTAATCACAGATGCGTTGCTGCTCCCGAGGACTATGATGGTCGCCTCATGTGAAAGTGTGTCGGCAACCACACCCTTCCATCTCGCGCAAGAAATGCTTCACGCTAGAAATAGGTGTGTAATAACATAAAATCTACTCATATTATTATATATAATGTAATTGCAGGGATGTCGAGTGTACAAGAGCTGTGTCTGGCGGCGCTGGGCAGGCTGGCTGCGATGGTGGCGGGCTTTATTGTGGTCGTTATATTCACGCTGCTGATGGTGGCCACCACTGTGCAGATGAGGTACCACCGACGTCTATTTTATATGAAGTTTAGCAGTGACATGTTTATAGACTGTATAGATGGTAGAACCAGTGTATGTCGACCGAGGTATCTTTGCCACAATTCTAGCGTGAATTTCGACGTTACGTTGGAAGGATGTCAGCTAGAACCCATATTCTGTACGTACATTTACTTGAATAAAGATTTAGTCATAATAAAATGTAAATGTATTTTTGTACAATATTGTATACTATAACATTTAATAACGGGTCGGAGATACAATTAGGACGTGAACGGTGCGACGCATAAAAGCGCGTACATAGCAGACGGCGGCGTAAAGCGGACTGGCGAACGGGGGAACCGAGCGAACGCGACTCGCGGGCGGCGGCGTCGTAGGTAAAGGCGCGAGCGAACCGATTACATAAGGCCGCGTTACAATACCTATTTATTATGTTAATGTAAACTTGTTTGTGACGCTTTCACGCCTAAAATACTTAATTAACATGAAACTTTGTACAAGTTCTTAGAGGTATTAGAAAGAACACTTTTTATTAAAATACATCCATCCATCCATCAGCCTTTTGATGTCCACTGCTGGACGTAGGTCTCCACTAAATGGCGCTACTCCAATTAAAAGATATAAAAAAAAATTCGCAGATGTGGTTGCTTGTCAAAACATTGAAAATCTAGGCTTCAATACGAGCGACACCGCGGTTAAAAGCTAGTCCTACCTGAGGTCGATCACAGAATAATGTAACATAAAAAAGGCTACTGTATTCTAAAAAGTAAAATCTCAGACATATTTGCAATATAAATCTTAAAAATTGTACATTATCTTATTTTCAGATATCTATCAGAGCAGTGGATAGTCGTTCCACTGTACTGGGTACCCTACTTAGTGGGCGCAGTGGCCGCCGCACACGGGTTCGATACCTGGCGAAGCAAAAAGGTAAAGCATCATTGTAAATTTAATTAGATACTATCCCTTATTAATTTGTATAACTTGTTATGTAAGATTTAATGGCATGTTTTATTATTTGACAACCCGCGTGGCGGAGCGGTTACCATAACGGTCTGACGCGCAATGGGTCCCGGCTTTGATTCCCGGCCAGGCAGATATCAGAATGATGAGTTTAGATTCATGTCTGGGTGTTTGTGTATTCGTCTTGTGTGTATCCATGGTACCCACGACACAGGAGAAAATTCTAGTGTGGGGCTATGAGTGTAGAAAGCGTGTGTTTTAAAGTATAAACAAGTATACAACTGATAATATGTTAAATCTCAAGATAAAATAAGAGACTTGACGCAAGGCACAGATGTGTTGCTACTCTTGAAGACTAAATTTAAACGAATCAGAAAATTTTAAATTAGGTTATGTTACAAAAATGTTAAAGGGTAACAATTACTTATCATTATAATAATTAATCGGTATTTAAATAATAATGTTGAATTTCATTGCATTACGTTTCGTTATATATGTACTGTTACGTTATGATAACTATTATAAAGCGATGAAATGTAATGTTACATTTTTTGCGCTTCCTTTTCATTACGTCCCTTGCTAGTACTTGATGTTGCGTTTCATCTCGTTACAATTACGGTACATTTTTGCGTTACGTTACATTTGGTACTGTTACGTTACGTTACATTATCAAACCCCGCAGAGTGGTCTGAACCGTTCGATCCGCACGTTGCAAGCGATGGCGGCGACCAGGCTCATCATGTCGCTGATACTGCTGGTCATGAGCTGCATCAGTTCGGTGGCCACCCTCAGATATAGCATCAGTGTACCACTGTTCCTGATGTCCGTGCTGGCCTGTGTTTCTCTTACCATCGTGCGATACGTTCGGTTGCAAGGTGAGTAAAATGATTTTTTTCTTATATTATACTAGCTGTAGTTCCGGGATCAGAATAGGGCTACGGTATCCCCTGCCTGTCGTAAGAGGCGACTAAAAGGGGCTTCCCCGGTTGCGGGCGGCTAGAGTCGGAGCTCGAACCGTTCGGTCAGGTGATCCCACTAGGGACGGAGGTATGTGTGGTCGCATACCATCGTAAAGACTAGACGGAGCGGTGGGCCCAACCGCCTTTGGGAGGCTGATGGAGCAATGCACTCAGAGGATTCCGGTTGCGTTCCTTTGGAGATCCCGGAGTCCTCTTTGTAGCGCCGAGGACGACCATCGGTGGGGTTTTAGTGCCGTAAAAATACCACATAACTGCGTCGCTCCCACGACATCGGAGACATTTTGAAGGTTCCCTCGAGAACAAAAAAAGTGTGAGTGTACTTATGTACACGCGTTAGAAGTTATACTTCTTTGGCGTAACAAGATAAAAATATTCAAATAATTTTAATACGACTAATTTAGTATGTTGTATACATTTGTAGTTTTAGAAGTATAGGATTTAAATTTTGACAGGAATAAAGAGTATATTATTTACTATTGTAGTTCACCGAACGTATTGCATTTAACGTCTTATTAACGTCCAACGAAGTACAGTCACGAGCAATAAGATGTGACTACGAACAGATTAGCAAAAGTATCTGACCCAAGGAGTTCAATAATATCTGACTACACGAACGCAGCAAAAATATCTGACATTGAAAGGCAGCATAATGCAGTAGCGTCAAAATTATGTAGATGAACGTCAAATCACATAATTATGACGCTACTGCATTAAGCTGCCTTTCAATTCAAATATTTTTGCTGCGTTCGTGTAGTCAGATATTATTGAACTCCTTCTTGGGTCAGATACTTTTGCCAATCTTCCATAGTCACATCTTATTGCTCGTGACTGTACATTCTTACAACTCTGTAAAATTATAACTTCTCGAAACTAACAAACTACATTTTCGTCTCATTAGTATTATAACTTTAAAGAAAGTAACAACTACATCCTTTTATTTCAGCCTGGCAACACCTAATCCTGGAAACCCTCTTCTCCCTCCCGAGCGCAATGTTCGTGATGTCCCTCGCCCTCCGGCTGAATGCCATTCTTCTACCGACCATGGGCCGCACGGTCACTGGAGCACCGGACTATACTGCGGCGCTGGTCAACGTGGGCTTGGCGGTCATGGTCTCCGCTACCGTGGTGAGAATGATACACATACACAATGTTCGTGATGTTTTCGCGCTCCGTAAATGCCATTCTTCTACCGACCATGGGCCACACGCATCGGACTATACTGCGGCGTTGTGCAACGTAGGCTTAGCGGTCATGGTCTCCGTTACTGTGGTGAGATATACGTGATAATACACACATATACACACAAACGCGCGAAAACACACAAATACGTCGTCATCCCATTATTTCCCACTGCTGGGCACGGGTCTTCTCTCGGAATGAGAGAGTAATAGGCCATAGTCCACCGCGCTGGCCAAGTGCGAATTGGTGCACTTCACACACCTCCGAGAACTTTTTTTTTAAGAACTCTCTGATATATAGGTTTCCTCACGATGTTTTCCTTAACCGAAAAGCAGTGATAATAATTTCTGATACGCACATAAATCATTGATGCGTGCCTGGATTTGAACCTCGGACCTCCAGATTCAGAGGACAAGTTTCAACCATTAGGCTATCACTGCTCTACACACACGCAATATAAGAGTAGTGATAGCCTTATGGTTGAAACTTGCCCTCTCGATCGAGAGGTCCGAGGTTCAGATCCCAGTCACGCACCACTGATTTTTGTAAAATCATGTGCGTATTAGAAATTAATTATCACTGTTTTTCGGTGAAGGAAAACATCGTGAGGAAACCTACACACCCGCGAATAGAATGTCTGCGAATAATTCCGACTTACTAATTATTTGTTCTGAATCGAATATTAATATTATATATCGAATATAATATTAATATAAATATTCGATTCGGAACTTGAATCGAAAATTTTTATTCGGAAATTTTCGAATGTTTTGTCTCTTAAAATGAAACAATTAAATTTTACAGATTCTACGAATGAATTGAATTTACAGTTTTTTTTTTAAGTAACAATTTATGTACAGTTAAATTCTTCCTAAAACGCAATACAGGATCCAATAGAGCTTAAATTTAAAACAATAGAACATCCAATGACATTTCAATAATTCGTGAATTGTTAGAATATTCGAAATTTTTGTCGAACCTAAAATAATTCGAATTATTTGATGCGAACTTCGAATTACATTAAAAACAATTGAAAACCTTACGATGTTTTAATAATACGTGAATTGTTAAAATTATTCGAAATTCTTATCAAATTTCAAATAATTCGAATTATTTGAACTTCGAATCGATTAATTTGAATTGACACATGACCAATATGATATATTCGACTCTGTACCATATGATTCGTACCTTGTTTCAGTCGGGAATCGAACTGTTATTCTCCCGTCGCCGATTCTGGATCCCGGTCATCGTGGCGTCTGTCATTTGCATTATCATCATGTTCATCCCGCTGCACCCCTACAGGGACGACGGGACCGCCACCCAGAGGCACTACTGGTTTGTGAGTGGCCACTCATGTTAAATTACACTGACTTAGTAATATTATTTTAATACGTAACGTGTACTTACGATATGCGGCATATCCAGTTACATGGATTGTGGCAACGACGAAACATGGGTAGAAATATTGGTTCAATATCTATATATTAATACGTGAAGCAAAAACTTGTGACGCATTTTTAAGTAATATGCCGCGGACGGATTAGTATGAAACTTTGCACGGTTATAGTGGACGTAGAGATGGAGTGCAAAATGTTAATATTTTTTTCCAATAATGCATATAACGTACATAAAATCTACGTCTCTACGTCCCCTATAACCGTGCAAAATTCATACTGTCCGCGCCATATTACTTAAAAATGCTTCACAAGTTTTAGCTTCACGTATTAATATATTATTAGAAATCAGAAGTAAAATTCGATTTAAAAAAATAACAAATGTTCAATAGATCACTCAATTACATTTCTTACACCACTCGCTTAAATATACGAGTACTTCATAACTAACGACAATATGAGAACGCACGACCGCACCGGCAGCCGTCTGGACAAAGAACCCCCGAGGAGGTCGTGTAATTCTTCTCGCTGGGTGTGTGATCCCAGCGGGGAAACTTGGTGAGGGCCACACCCTTTTCAAGTGGTGAGCCACCGCTGCTCGTAAAAACAAGCAGGTCGTGGGGGGTTGGTTTGCCAGGGTAGTGTTTTTTTCCCCCTTTTTCTTTTTTTAATAATATATATTTTTTGTGTATTTATAAATCATCTCTTTTTTAAAACTATATACATATGACTATTTCTTTTTATTGAATCTTTTTATTATACAACGAAACACTTAACACTTCACAAATAGTCACCCTCACAGATTCCCACATATTTGTAATGGTTGCCAGGGGGTATTTCAATCTCCGACGATCGGCAATGCTCATCCATTTATATTCATAGGTACTCTCATTTTACTATCGTACGATCATATTTCCACGTAGTGATGACGTCATTCGTTGTTTTTTCTAACAATATTTATAATATTATTGAAGTGAAACTTCTTTATCGGGGTTGGAAAACAAAAGTGAAACTTCTTTATCGGGGTTGGAAAAAAAATTAGTGTAACATTTTTTCGTTACGCGCCATCTTTTTTTCCGTTACGCGCCGTCTTTTTCTTATCCCTACCACGCGTGATATTAGATAGATTATTATAGATTAGATTATTAGATAAAGTTTAATAAAAGCCTTTTATTAAACTTTATCTAATTTAACTTTATTTAACCAATTTCTGTAAAGTTGCATAAAGTAAATTATTTTTTGAAAAATAACGTCATAAAGAAGTTTCACTTCTTACGAGTGTACGCTAGTACACGCACACATTTTTTTATTAACTTTCAAGTTTTTATTGACATTTTTGATGTTCTGTGTTTTCATAGAAGAGGTTGAATGTTTTATTTCGTTTATTATGTGTTTGTGACAAATTCACGGTAGTGTGTGTAATGTGTTTTTAATTGATTTTATGTATTTTATATGCATTATTTGAAAATAAATATTAACATTCTGCACTCCTTCTCTACGTCCAATCCGTGCAAATTTTCATACTAATCTGTCCGCGGCATATTACTTAAAGATGTTTCACAAGTTTTTGCTTCACGTATTAATATATTTATTATATATATTTTCCCAGCACACAGACATAATAACTTACAACGCGCAAAACCAACCGATAGAGCGTACGTCTGGCGTGCTGGTGACCAAACACGATGCATACACGATCGACTCCACGGTGGCCGAGCTGCAAACGAGGAAACTCTCGCTCAACACTAGGAGAGAGTTCCGGGCGGACTGCGAGGAGCACGTGTTCTGTAACCTGCCGCTGTATAGAGCACGGTTCGGACAGTTTTTGTACGTTTTTTGACTTCTTTTAGATTTTTTTTGTTTGGGTGTTTGTTTGTGCGTTTTTTGGTTGATCATGTTTTAAAGTCGTTTATCTGTTTTTATGTTTACTTGATATACTTCGCTTATTCGTTGTTTATCTGTTTTTTTATTACAGTTTATTTTGTTTATTTTTGTTGTTCATCTGTTTTTATGTTTACTTGATATACTTCGTTTATTCCTTATTTATCTGTTTTTCTTTACACAATTTACTTAGTTTATTGGTTGTTTATCGATGTTAGTGTTTACTCGAATTAGTTCGTATATTCTTTATCTGTTTTTATGTTTACTTGATATACTTCGTTTATTCGTTGTTTATCTGTTTTTACACAGTTTACTTAGTTTATTTGTTCATCTGTTTTAGTGTTAACTCGAATTAGTTCGTTTCTTTGTGTATTTGTTTTTATATGTATTCGATTTAGTGCTTTTATTTCTGCCTTCAATAGCATAGTTGCAGTAAGTCGGATTTTTGGCAAGACTAGTTAGATATATAACTGTGATCACGATAACAAGATCTACAAAATTATCATCTAACCTATTCGTTTTTTAAATCTAAATTTAGCAATTAACATTAGCAGTAAGTCGAGGGTTTTTGTAACTTCACCAAACATGATAACAGTGGCTACACTTAGTGCATAAGATTTTAAAGCCTCTCGGCCTAACTACAGTATGACATCTATAATATGTCAAGTTATAGGTCCTCTTTAACTTAAAGCTACAATCACTATGATCCGATTAAAGGATTTATGGAAGATTTTCGTATCAAAATTTTTAACGCGTTTTTCTCCAAACCGTAATTATAAATATGCTATTGACGGTAGATTTGTTCATTTGTTTTTAGTAAAAAAAATATTAGTCTATTTAGTTAATTTATTACTTGTCTATTTTTGATAAGTTAATTTAATACATTTATAGTTTTTGAAGTGAAACTTCTTTATCGGGGTTGGAAAAAAAATAGTGTAACTTTTTTTCGTTACGCGCCATCTTTTTCTGTTACGCGCCATCTTTTTCTGTTACGCGCCATCTTTTTTTTCCGTTACGCGCCATCTTTTTCTTATCCCTACCACGCGTGATATTAGATAGATTATTAT
This sequence comes from Spicauda simplicius, assembly GCA_949699795.1. Taxonomy (NCBI): domain Eukaryota; kingdom Metazoa; phylum Arthropoda; class Insecta; order Lepidoptera; family Hesperiidae; genus Spicauda; species Spicauda simplicius. The sequence continues at coordinate 1,032,469 of OX453078.1, read as the reverse complement.
AGATTAGATTATTAGATAAAGTTTAATAAAAGCCTTTTATTAAACTTTATCTAATTTAACTTTATTTAACCAATTTCACATTTTTTTTGTTTATTCATTGTTTGTCTGTTTTTCTATTGTTAAACTTAATTTGTCTTCGTTTGTTGTTTGATTCCTGTTTGTTTTTGTTCGTGTTTGCTTGTAATTTACTGTGTGCTTGTTGAATGTTTGATGTGCTTCCACTACGTTATATTGTGTCAATTTGATTTGAAATATTTATGCGTTGTTTATTAGTAATCCACTTGTTTTACCAATGTAATTTTACGTTCCTTTCAGTATATTTTACGTATGTAGTGTTTTTGTTCGTTATTGTGCACTTTTTAAATAAGTTAATTTTATATTTAAATAGAGCTATTTTGATTTTTTCTCTTTTATACAATTGAAAAGTTACCATAAAGAGTTTTAATATTTTTCTTTAATTTTACTAACGATAATTTATAATGGTATAGTGGTATCAGCCCTGAAAGTCCATTGCTGTACCTAGGTTTCGTCTAATCTGCTTTACAAGGTGGCAAGGTGACTTTACAAGGTGGTAGAACCAGTGTAGTTCGACCGGGGAAGTACCACCGCCACACCTATATCTAGCGTGTAGTATTTCTTGCGTTTCGAAAGAAGGGTGTGGTTGCGGTTGGACACACTTTCACACGAGGCGACCATCATAGTCCTCGGGAGTAGCAACGCATCTGTGATTAACTTCAGATGGAACCCATGTTCTGTATGAAGTTGCTTACAGATGTCCATACATACGGCAGTGACCACTTACCATCAGGTGGACTGCATGCTCGTTTGCTACTTCAGTCAGATAAAAAAATATATTGTTCCAGGCGAGACGGCCTGTTTATATACATGGAGGGCCCCGCGCCCTTCGTCCCTTCGCCGGCCCTCCGCGTGACGTCACGTACCTGTGAGGGAGAGCTCTGCACTCTCACCTTCCGTATGACCGGTTAGTAGCTGTTATTATACATTTTTATAATAATAAATTGATTACTATTTGTCGGCGGGAGATGTCCCTGCCAGGCTAGGTATGCCTGGGGAGCGGCCGTGCTCCGACAGTCCCTGTTCGGAACTTGTATATATGCGGGGTATTGAGAATACTTCGATAGCGTGTTTCAGAATACTAGTAGCGCCATCTCTTGATGAGTAGCGGGAGGTCGCCACATATACATTTACTAGCTCTTACCCGCGGCTTCGCTCGCACGGTCAAAGGGAAATAACATTGGCATTTGATAGCGTGATTCAGAAATTACAAATGAATTTTACTAACGCCATCTATTGACTACTAAATATGTATTAACTAATAAAAATCGATATTCTCACGTGAATGAGAGAGTGCGGTAAAAGGTAGCCTACGTCACTCTCCGCCTTCCTAACTATATCTCCCAGCATATAATCCATATCCCTACTAATATTATAAATGCGAAAGTAACTCTGTCTGTCTGTCTGTCTGTCTGTCTGTTACTCTTTCACGGCAAAACTACTGAACCGATTTTTATAAAATTGTGTACACAGATAGTGGTGACCTTGGGATCCATTATAGGCTACTTTTTATTTCAAAAAATGGGTTGAAAATGTTAAAATCGAGCATAAATGTTTGTATGGTAGTTCGTTTTTGACTAAGAGCTGTACTATTATTTACGTCAAGGGGTATCATAGATTTGATTAAAAACTTATGTGAATAATAAAACATTAAAAAATATTGATTTTGAGTCGACAACATATATTCGTAAAACTCGGTATGTCGTGAATTTTGTTATATTCCAATGCAAATGACAATCTCCATATTGGCTTTTGACATAGAGGTGTACTAATAATTCCGTCAAGGGGTATGATAGATTTGATTAAAAACTTATGTGAACAATTAAACATTAAAAAATATTGATTTTGAATCGACAACATATATCCGTAAAACTCGGTATGTCGCGAATTTTGTCAAATTCCAATGCAAATGACAATCGCCATATTGGCCCTTTCGCCTGGACGTCATCGTGAGTTCGTTCAGAAATAATACATATAAATTGGTAACAATTAATTATCATTCAAATAGATGTGATAAATTTGATTTAATTTACCTATAATATGGGTTTATAATATGAAAATGTATTTATAATGCGAAAGATACGATTATAATTACGAGGAATTCCCGATGAGTTAAATATTAGGTATACTTGCGCTATCACTGTTCTGTTGAATTATGTTGAATGAACATTTGATAGATGGCGTTATCTACAATACAACTTCGAAGTAATATCGATAAATTAAATGTTGATGTTGAATTACTAATAATTCCGTCAAGGGCTAAGAAACACTGGTTTGCACACTTGATTATAAAATAAATCCACGATAGCATATTTATATCTCTTAAGGTTAACTCACAATAATTATTTTTATGTTCCATATTTTAACTAAAAATAATACGTTATTTTCGAGTCTGTTGTCTTTTGTTCAGTATTAATCCTTATGTCGTCGTCAACCCATTATTGTCCCACTGCTGGGCGGGTCTTTTCTCAGAATGAGAGAGTTTTAGGTCATAGTCCACCACGCTGGCTATTTGCGAATTGGTGGACTTCTTGTGGAATCCTTATGTAAATAAATGCATTCGTTAGTTTCGTAATTTTATTATAGATCAAAATTGTTTTTTACACTGTATGCATCAAATAAATACGTTTAAAGTCATTAGAGATATCAAATTATATAACTTCCTTCAAAGGGTACGATAATAAAATTCCGTCAAGGGGCAAGATAGACTTGATTGAAAACTTATCTCAATAATAAAACATTAAAAAATATTGATTTTGAGTCGACAACATATATCTGTAAAACTCGGTATATCGCGACTTTTGTTTATCGCCATATTAGCCATTTTGCCCTGATGTCATCCTGATCCTTAGTTCATTATGAAATAATAGATACCTATAAATCGATAACAATTAATTATCATAGAAATAAATGTGATATAAATTTGATTTAATTTACCCACAATATAAAATTACGAGGAATTACCGATGAGTTAAATATTAGGTATACTTGCGCCATCTATCCTGATCTATGTTGAACTACTATGTTGAATTACATTGAATGCGATAGGTGGCGTTATTTACAAAACAACTACGAAGTCTATCGATAAATTAAATGTTGATGTTGAATACTAATAATTGCGTCAAGGGCTACGAAACACTGGATTGCTACCTTAAATATAAAATCAATCCGCGATAGTATATCTCTATAACTTATGGTTAAGTCACAATATTTTTTTTATGTTCCATATTTCAACTAAAAATATTACGTTAGTAATTTCGAGTGTGTTTTCTTCTGTTCGGTATTAATCCTTATATAAATAAATGCATTCGTTAGCTTTTACACTATATGCATCAAATAAATACTTTTAAAGATATTAGAGATTTAAAATAATAAAGATGTGTCTCTCGGCAAGGGTAGGTAACCGTCTCGCTCGCGCATGCTAATACAAGCCGGCCGCCGATGCGTGTGCATTATTAGAGTAATCTGGCCACTTGATAGTGTCCAGTGTTGAGTAGGACACGAATGTTAAATAAGTTTGTAAGAATAGCGTTTTTTTTGTACTAGACCAGTACAAACATTGCACTTCACCCTGCAGCATAACCCTGAAAATTTTTAAACATACTACGGAAAAGTTAAAATCAATCTTTGTAATCGATGCGTTTTGGTTTAAATGTGGAGCAGGATTTGGTTTACAAGGTGCTTCTTGGTATTGTGTGACCACTAAGATTGTTAATTAATTCAAAGAAAGGTGGTTCACAATCGTCTAATTTTAAAATTCTAATTCTAATTTGTCTAATTTTTAAAATATTTTAACATAACAATTATGATCCTAACCACAAATACATACTTTAAATTCGTTTCTTTACTCTTTGTATGTCCGGGTAATCGCCTGAGCGGCTAAACTCATTTGGATAGGACTTGCACTATAGAAAAGGTTGTGGAATAACATAATTATAGACTACTTTTTATCATATAATTTCAACGGGGTCGAGATTTTTGCGGGAAAAACTTTGCGATACACTCATTTTTACGCGGGCGAAGCCGCGGGTACAGCTAGTCATATAATAGTTATGTAGCGACATGAAAGAGGAACAAATAAAACACTTTCACATTTATAATAATAACAAAATAATAATAATCATTAATTTCAGACGTATTTAGTCCATAATGTGTTAGTAATTACAGTACACTTAAAAATATGTTAGTAAAATAAAATAAGAGAATCCTGACATATTAAAGATCAACATAATCCATAAATAATTTCATACATCATTTTCTGTGCGACATTCTTACAGAAGTGATGTGTAACGTTCCAATGACATATAGGGCTGTTTATCTTAGCACTAACGACGCTTAAGAGACCATTGGTGCTGCCATTTAAGCGTTGCATTATGGCAGCCACACACGACACATTATTCTTGCGCAAGCTTGGACTTGTACAAATTCACGTATTTCGGAGCCGACCACAAACGGCTCAAGCATGCTTGCACAAATATCATTTTACTGCTATTCGTACAAGCGTGCGCATCTGCTCCATTTAAAACAATTTATTTTTTTGAAAGTGAGCTACCTGGTTGTGTTGTGTGTGCTATGTGTGCTATTTGTGTGACTAAAGACTGGTTAAGAAAAAGAAAGCATTATTCGTACGTCAATTTGTTGAATGAATTGAAATTTGCACCCAAAGACAGTACTGAAACTTGCGCGCGCTCCCACACACGTTCATGTAAACTTGCACAAACGCAACATTGCACAAGTTGAGAATTGAAATTTGGAACTTTTTAACGAACTTGTGCAAGTGAACAACTTGCGTAATTATCTTCCAACCAACGATACAGTATACTTGAGCAAGTCCAGACTTGTGCAAGTATTCGGTATCGTGCGTGGCTGCCATTAGGGATGCGGTTTATAATATTAGTATGGATTTTAATCCGCAGGCCCCGCCCATAACACGATAACGATCTGGCCGCGTGAGAACGTGAACCTCACGCGGTGGACGTTCGATTCCCCGTTGAAGCACTCCTTCATGCAGAAGAACAGGCCGGTGTACCTCATCATAGAATCGTCAGCTACGTACAGTGAAGTCTTTCAGCCTTTGGAGTTTACGTTGTCTTTTATTGTAAGTATAGTTTTTATCAGTCCACCTTTTTTTATCTGTCTAAAGTAGCAAACGAGTCCACCTGATGGTAAGTTGTCACAGCCGCCCATGGACGCCTGTAATCAACTACATACAGAACATGGGTTCCATCTAAAGTCAATCACAGCGTTGCTACTCCCGAGGACTATGATGGTCGCCTCATGTGGAAGTGTGCCGGCAACCACACCCTTCCATCTCGCGGAAGAAATGCTTCACGCTAGAAATAAGTGTGGCGGTGGTACTTCCCCGGTCGAACTACACTGGTTCTACCACCTGTAAAACCTTTTTAACCACCTACAACCTTTTGAACTATAACATATTACCCCAGGTGCCCCTGTCTGTGCAATCGCAGCCGATAGCGGACGTGTCTCACCACGCACATAAGATCCACCACCCGGAGGACTACACGCCAAATTATCGCGCGTTGGTCGAATCTATGCCGAGATACTTCAATATAGCCTCCTTCATGACTATAAGGAGTAACTACATCGTATGAAGTGTTGTGAGGTGCTGAATGACTTAATTAACGTTGGGTGTTAAAATAAAGTAATTTAAGGTAAAGTGTTGTGTAAATAAAACAATGTTCGTTTTATTTATGCTAATAAAATATGGTGGGTGCGTATGGGTGCGTTCCAGAAGACGCTCACAAAGCCCCAATCGCCCAAAACCTTATTCCCCAAGACGACCGCGGTCGTTGTGGTCGTGACGAATACGTCACTCATGACGTCATGACTTACCACGCGAAGCTCACGACGACCCATCTAATAAGGCGGGTCGAAGTGATCAATCCACTAGAGATTGTATCAGTAACGCTCACTAGCTAGTGGAACGTGAACTTTGTGAACGTCTAATGAAACACACTCCATATTTATAAATGAATAAATATATATTTACGGAAGAACACGAAAAAATACTTGAATTTAGAATTCATAAACAGATGCAAAAAATGGGACTGTATTATGTAATCATTTATGTCAATTATATGACCATATTTTAATTAAATGTAAAGTGAAATGCTTAGGTATATTATAATATTACTTTATTATTCTTTGAGGTTCTATTTTTTAAATTATGGTTTAAAATATTGAAAAAACATTTTTGAATTGTAAGTTAAAAGTATTCTGGTCTTATATTCAAATGGCTGTACGCATAAAAAAGAAAAAGTATTTTTAGGCGGGAAAGCAGGATGTAAAGAGATATTATAGGGTACGTTCCATTAGACGTTCACAAAGCGCACGCTCACGACCACAGTTTTTCTCGTTCCATTAGCTTGTGAGGTTTTCTGATGTATTCTCTACTGGCTTCACGTGTGCGTAAATCATGACGTCACTCATGACGTATTCGCCACGACCACGACGACCGCAGACGTCTTGTGGAACCACGTATTGGGCGTTTATGGCTTTGTAAGCGTCTTCTGGAACGCGCCCAATATCGTGTTTAAAGAGTTATTAAATCTATTGCAATACGCGTTACAGTACTATATGAATAGTTACAAATTACGTTACAATTAATATGTAATTTGATCTCGTGTTTTTGAGTGCCTGCATGCTTTATTTTGGAACACATGTATTCAGTGAAATTATATTTATGATCCTGCGGGCATTAAAGATATTATTTATATTATGAATAATGGCTGAACAAAGTAAAACTAAACTTTAATAAGAATTAAAGCGGTACAGGTATTTTAGTAAATAGTGTTGAGCATTTGTATGTGGTGAAAACTAGTTAGTTTTATTTTATTAGAATATTGTGGTTTGGTTGATATGAAAGTATTGTTTATAAGTAAATATATTTATTTGAAATTAATAACGAAACATGAATTAAACTAAGGGATATAAGGTTGTGTCTGGAATAGTGAAAATGTCTACGGCATTGTATCAAATTGATAATAATATAAACTAAATATAATTAGAACTTGTCCTTCTTTGGACCTGTCATCGGAATATTAATTTTTTAATTTAAATTTAATAATCAAAGGTCCACCAATTCGCACTTGGCCAGCGCGGTGGACTATGGCCTAAACTCTCTCATTCTGAGAGAAGACCCGTGCCCAACAGTGGGCCAATAATGGGTTGATGCGAATCAAAGGTATTACTCAAGTTGCAAAAGAGCCTTGTAACAATTGTTCTAGTAAGGTTAACCTGAGGTAATAAAAACGAGTATAAGTCAGATTTTCTTTTTGGTGCAGCAAACGAGCATGCAGTATACCTGATGGTAAGTGGTCACTGCCGCCATTTGTAAGCAACTTCAAATAGAACATGGGTGATATCTGAAGGCAATCACAGATGCGTTGCTATTCCCGAGGACTACGATGGTCGCCTCATGTGAAAGTGTGCCGGCAACCACACCCTTCCATCTCGCGCAAGAAATGCTTCACGCTAAAAATAGCTGTGGTGGTGGTACCTCCCGGGTGAAATACACTGGTTCTACCACCTACATTTTTTTCAAGCAAAATAGACTTCATTAGCCAAAATTATTACAATAACCATGATCTCTACAGACATTTTTCTGTTTTTCTAAAGCAAAATTTATAAAACCAGACTTGTACCCGTTTTTATTAGAAGTAGTGAATATGTAATTTTTTAACTTCAAGTATAAATCTAGATATTTTTATTTGTACAAATATTTGTAAATCGTTACACAATATTTAAAAAATATTATTAAATTATATTTAATAATAATTTAGAGGACATCTTTGGACTCAACTTTGTGAAAATTATTTGTAAATTTAATGTTTTTATTATGAGTATGTAATTATTTAAAACTAGATTAAGTTGTGTATGACAATATGTGTATTTAATTGTGTTAACTAATGTTTAAGGGTGTATTTCTATGTTTGGGTGAATCGCAATAAAACACATAAAATCATTTCGTAAATTTATTTATTGAAGATCAGTCTTTTTGTCTTTCGTTGATAAATATTCGATAGTACATACTTTTCATCTGTTCACCAAAAATTGCAGCTGAAAAATATATACATAAAAATCGAATAGTCAGTCGGTATGTGAATTGATAACATTGTCAACATGACATAAAATGTTTAAAAACATTTTATAAAAATATTTAATATTAAATAAACAGATTTACAGGGTTTAAAACAAATTTTTAGATGTATGTGATCGGCTAAGTATTAAATAATTTTAGTATCACTGACATACAAATAAACATGTTCAAAGAATCTTTACATCATTCATACAACGAGATTTAAATACATAAACGACTCTTTTTATAACATTTTCTCTTATTTAGTAGAATCTTTGAACACGAGAAAATAGTTAAAAAATCTCGAAAAACCTTTCAAATACATCTCACTTATAAATAGAATTAAAACACATGTAAATATCCACCACACCTCGTCGTTTATTGAGATCGCCTTAAAAAAAGGTTAAAAATAACAAACATTCGTTCTAATATGTATTTTATTCACTATGTCACAAAATTTCGAAATAACACCTCTCCTTTTTTTCACCTTTAAAATTGTAAAATTAACTTAACTTTACTAATTTACATACAACAAGGATATTTTGAACATTGGTGTAATAACGAGTACTACGGAGGAAGCACGAAATAGCGACGAGAAATTTACAAATGTTATCTGAATACAGTGACATTGCAAGCAATTGTTGTAAGAACGGCGCTAGTGGCTATGTCATAAAAACTGTTACATTTGTTAAATTTAATGTCTTAAAGTCATTAATTTCTTTAAAAATTCCTCGACTATCCTTTCAAAGATGACTTCTCATAAAATAAAACATATTGTTAACATTTGAAAACTAAATGAAAGGAAAGCAATGTTTCTTTAATAATGTTCAAACATATTCAAGTGAATATTAAACTTGAAAGAAGGTAGAACTATCACAAACGAAAATTTATTATAGAGTTCTATTCTAACTAAATTTTAGTTTAATAACAGTTACATGATATAATTTGGAAGTTAAGAAAACTACAGTATACTGGTTATTTGTGAAATTAATATAAACAATTAAAAACCATGGGATTTTTAAATGCAAAAACATTTATGGTTAATGCTCAAAGTATTTTGTATTTATTAATTTTTTATTGATATTAAATAAAAAAAAAACAGTTACCTTTCATGTATCTTGAGATACACTAACTCACTAAAAAGTTGTAAATATTTTTACTCCTAATTCTTTTTGGTAGATAAGGATCGCACTAAATTTTTTTTTTAGTTTATAACGTTGAGTTTTTATATAGGTTTATAAGGGACAAGATAAGTTACGTCCATTTCGCTTGAAAATCTCACCCTAAAAGGGAATCACGAATTATATTAGTCATTATTGTCTTCAGAAATTTCAGGGTGCCCACCACAGGACTCCGTAAATCCCAAGTTTCTCAATTTTAACAATTTGAAAAAAAAAGTATAATCACAAAAAACAACATTAGTGCTTCACATATCAATTTCGTCACATTTCAAAGTATATTTAGTAAAACATAAATGCTGCATAACTCATTTAAGCAATCCCTCAAAAATAAATAAATGTTTCATTCAAAGTCATTTTATTTCGTTTCTTTTTTGTAATAATCATAATGAGAACCTATATAAGTTTATTTTTTAAGACCTGAGGAAAACGGCGTAAAATGTCGTTCTTTTTACGAAGTTTCCTAAAAATTTAATCAGAATAGTTTGTTATTCTTGCGATTGGCGAAACTTGATTTTGAGCATGTTTTAATCATTAAATACTAATCGTATCACGTGATACACATATTGAAAAGGCTTAAAAGCCCTTTTCTATCGCCATCGATGTGAAACTGCGAGTCAATTTAATTACGAAAAAAAATATTATAAGAGCTTCAACATCGTATTTATTTATATTTGAGGGGCACCAACTTATAATCTTTTAACAGGTTTAAAAAGATGAGTAATCTGTATGATAAACATTTTTTATAACGACAAAATTCCGTTCTTTTGATAAAAGCTACGACGCAGTCCCAAAAGTTTAATATTATTTAAAAAAACAAATACAAGATAATGAATTTATTAATTGACTATATCCTATTATACAGCTAATGTGATAAATGTTGATTTTGAACTTATTTCCACGAGAGAAAATTATATCTTTTAAAGAAACATTCCGTAAGAATATATACTTTAAATTTAAATTCGAAACAAAGATACACAAAATTAACTTAAACTTATGTAATAACTATGAACTTATAATAAAACATACATAAAGTAAGGAAAAATTAAACATTATTTTTTTATTCACAGACAATGTAACAAATTAGACTCCTATCCTATATTATTTATATTAGGTGTAATACAGTTAAGGTTAAGGCATAAAGCATCGTCTACTGATTTCAATTTTATTTTAATTATTATTATTAATAATATTTACTCGAAACATATGGAGTCGTAGAAACATTAAAATCAATATACCCATCGTTGCAAGTTGATAAGCAACAAGGTACAAGCATATTGACATAGTAAAACAGTTTGAATTAGATACTTTTTCATTTTGCGTAATTCACATCCATAAATTATATTACGTGAAATAATAAAATCACAAATTGACTACACCATTTCTACCAATCCCTTCTACAAATAATATCATCATTATTTATCATCTGTTGTTTTGCGAAATGATAACATACTGATGAAAGTTAATAGTCAGATTGAGAGCCAGAATTCATGGCTGTTAGAGCATAGTATACTGATGACAGACTTTTCATTGTTAATTTATGTTTTATTACGTGTATTACAAGTGTACATCAAATATTTGATTCTCTGTTAAATTCTTAACATCATCACTCATCCGTATAGCATTTAAAAAATAAATAAACGCTTTCTACACTCATAACCCCACACTAGGATTTTCTCCGTGTCGTGGGTGCCATGTATACATAAAAGACGAATACACAAACATCTAGACCAAGTACAAGAATCTTTACTCATTCAGATACCTGTCTGGCCGGGAATGGAATCCGAAACCAACTGCGTGTTAGACCGGTATTGGAATCGCTCCGCCACACGGGACGTCGTTAATTAAACTGTTAAATTAATAGGAGTCTATTTTGTTACAAGGCCCACAATCTTAAAAATAACGAAAAAAATGCAATTAGAATTTCTGATGAAGGCCCCGCAAACATATATATCGGGCTGTTACCAGATAAGTATATATTGTCTTATAACTAAAAATGTATTTATTACATAAAAATATAGCGAAAACAGATACATAACTTATGTACGGGCTAATTATTAAAAAATAAAAGTAGAACAATTCTGTCTTCGTAATAAGGAAAGCAGTAATAGTCAATTTTGAAAAAAATTGTTGCAGTATTTGCATCGGAAGAATTTAATCTACATGTGGGTAGAAGAAAAAAACTATTTTTTAAATTGGAAATTGGTCAAAATCTAATAAAAAATCCAGTACTTACTTAAGAGTAAGCATTTTTAGCTTGGGTTAGGATAAATCTGCCCACCGTTAACTTTAATGCAGCATTTACAATTTTTATACAAAAAATATCAAACTAGGTATAATTTCACTGCAAACTAAATGAGGGTAGTAGGAGAATAGCCACATGAAAAAAACTAAACTTATCTAATAATTTTGAAAATACTGCTTTTTTGTATTTCGGCGGCAGAATTGTGAGCTGTATTTATCGGAGATTATTACTTGTCTTTTTAGACTTTCAACATATCCATCTATTTTGGTCATTAAGTCATACTTATTTTAAATCATAATATATCGTGTTTAAAATTTTTTGAGCCTTAGATTTTTAAATATCGCTATTATCATTATATAAAGTTATAAATTCTAAAAGTGAATGGTATATGAGGATTATTGCTTTTTTGAACATTCTCAATATATGTCACGGATATATATTTTTCAAGCGTATTAAAATTAAGTCTTTTAAATTATTATCGGTGCTTTTACATTACTATTTTATGCATAATATTTTTGCACAACTGTCACAAAAAAGTAAATGATACTATATACAAACATATGTAAGCGTTTTTAAATATCTTTTAACGATACTTGTCAAACAAAAATGAAATTTAGAGTGAAACATACCTCAATAATATTTAGTAAACATAATATTCTGTTAAAAAAGGCGTTTAAGTTATTGATATTACGTTTTAAATTATTGAAATAATTCGAAAAGTAAACGAATCACTTATGTAACAAAATGTTAGGAACAAACATATGTGAATAAACTGAAATACACTCCGTGACAATGTCAAGGACTTAATCATATATTTTTAGGTAGTGATACATTTCTATCATTCAAAGTGCAACATGTACAGTCACGAGCAATAAGATGTGACTACGAACAGATTAGCAAAAGTATCTGACCCAAGGAGTTCAATAATATGTGACTACACGAACGCAGCAAAAATATGTGACATTGAAAGGCAGCATAATGCAATAGCGTCAAAATTATGTGATTTGACGTTCATCTACATAATTTTGACGCTACTGCATTATGCTGCCTTTCAATGTCAGATATTTTTGCTGCGTTCGTGTAGTCAGATATTATTGAACTCCTTCTTGGGTCAGATACTTTTGCCAATCTTCCATAGTCACATCTTATTGCTCGTGATTTTACATTAAATATTTGTAAAATTGGTGTTTGACCTATCTCAGATAATTGTATAAACAAAGATTTTTCATTACAACCATGTACGGTAGCTTAAAACTAATACAGCATAGTTTACGTAATTAACGCCTACATTTTCTATACAATAGCGTAGATCTGTGTCAATAAGGATAGGCATACATTACACTGACACTCGACACTAATCTCGACATCAGTGTCTGGCGTCTAGATAATTACGGAACTTCTACTTGCTTCTATGCTTTGCTGATATAATTGGAAATATTTCGTCTATTATATAACTAAGGACACACAACAACTCAGTACAATAGACAATGACACTGAGTGTCGACACTGTAAGCAGAGTGTATGGTGTCGCTTGTCGAATCTAGTTGATAATTTCCATATTCGCGTTTATTAACATGTCATTATGACTATACTTTACGCGACACTCGGTGTCGACACTTCGCAGCAATACACTCACTTCCCACTTACATTTAAATATAATTTGTCGACACCGAATGTACCCTACGCCTATGACACCGCATCGAGACCGAAAGTCGAGTATAAAGTGTCTGAACTCTAGCATCTCTAGATTTACAAAAAATTATGTTTCAACACAATTCCCGTACCGTTCAACAGAGTGTAACGCTAAGTCGACTCGCGGCGACCATCTTGTTATTAAACTTCTTCTTGAACACCTCCGCCGCGTTCGTCGTTTTGAAAGTTATCTTCGCTTTCCTTTCCTCTTTATCCAATTCTAAACTCTGCAAAATGAATCCTGGTCTATCAATCGGCGTTCTTTTGCTTAAGTATAATATGCTAAGTGCTTAAGCTAATTCTATGACTAGTTTTGAACACTTAGAGGAAATACGAAAAATGTTAATGGAATGAGGTATTACATAAAATTGTGATGAATTTTACGATGTACGCATCTGTTACATTTTTAAATCTTTTTAAACTATACATATAGTATAAACATACATTAAATTATCTCATTATACACATCTGTTATAATCAAATATTCATATTTCTTACATATTTCAGATATTTGCAGTTACATATAATGAAATACAGTTTTTCTTCGCACATCAAATACATAATATAGGTTTTTTACAAAGAATATGTTATTCAATTTGTACAGTACAATAAGTACATGTTATTCAATTTATTATAATTTAATTACCGGTGGTCGCAATGGCTCATTATATATAATAGCCGTTAAAAGCTATAAAAAATTGTATCTATTAATATAAAATCTTTCATTAGAATGCTCTGAAAATAGCCGAATATAATAAAAGTATTATATTAATCAGTCTTTGAATATAGACCTAATATTTTGATAGAATATTATTTTTACATGCTATTTATCAATTTACAGGACTTCAGTTGTATAGATCGAAATTGGAATTAGTAAAAAAATAGTAAATGAATATGTACTTTAAAAATATTTTCTTAAGCTTTACATATTTTTTGCCAATTTCTTATACAATTATTATTTAAATAAACGACCACCACTTAAAAATATAAGAATTTTCTGTCTCGTGTACAAATTAGTTACATTTTCTCATTATTATATTTAAAAAAATACAAACACAATACATCCATAGGAATTAAAATAAGCACACATCTTCTAAATATATGATTTAACAAAATTTAAAACATATTCTTACATTTTGCAGTACAAATACATAATTTCTGACATTAACAGCTCATACAATCAGGTGATACATGAGTATTTATTATTTTTTTAGGTCAAATAATATTTTGATCGTTCCATTTAATATTAAGTAATCGTCATTAACACTTTTCCTATTTCATCTAAGTTGCAACTTATAATATTACGAAATTCGAGTCTTATTTTTAAAATATAATATACCACAATACAACTTATGCGACATATATATCTTATGTGTTTAAATTAATTATCAAAACTCTGTAGATGGAAATAAGAATTATGTCTTTATATAAATGAATAACATTAATAACATACCTCTTCATTTAATTTTTTCCACCAATGTTGTATTGTACTATATGAGTATATTTAAATTTTTCATACATGCCTTACATATAATTCTTAAATCTATTTTCTATATTGGCGGATCCAGGGGCTTGGACTCATTCCCCCTTCATTATTATATATATATATATATATATATATATATATATATATATATATAGTTCTTCATACTTATATCAGAGATGCATTACCACTTTGAGTTATTTGATTTGATATTAATTTTAGTGCTAAATTAATATTTTACGTCATTTCCATATAACTTTAATTTTATTATAATAGGGATTTCTTTAAAAACAGCTGGGCATTATGTCAATAACTTTTGTCATTTAAAAGAGTTCACACCAAAACTTAGGTGTAAGCAATTATTGTTTTTGTTGCAAAGTGTTAGAAATTAGTTTTTAGTTAAAAGTAAATGTGTTTCTCAAGATAAAGTTCTTGTATACTTATGAAATGAAATGTCTTTATTTTGTATAGGCCTACGGGGGCTCTTACAAATTGTCAGTTACATTTTTTTTCTTATACTACCACCATATCGGAAAACGACCTCAACTGAGAAGATCCGGCAAGAAACTCAGCGGGTTTGTCTTTTTTCTTATATATATCCATTTTTTTTTTATATAATTACATTCATGTTTTTCTTTTTTACATGGCAATGATGCATATTACACCAAAATGATACAATTACACCATTAGATATTATTGTCTGTCTGTTAGGAATAATGTCAAAAACATGAACAAGCTACGAATCCATCTGAAATTTGCTTTCGTGGTAATGTAATATATTTTTTGCATTAGTATCACTTATTTAAATGCAATAAATCAAACCCTTATAAAATAATAATTTATACATTATAGTGTGTAGATATCACAGATTCTTCAAATAAGTTGATAATTTTGTACTAATAAATAATACCTTAAACTTAGAGGTCTTAAAATTATGCTAAATACCTTAAGTTATTAAATTAATTAAAAGTGTGAAATGTATGATAAAGAATACAATTTTAATTCTACGACATTTTGTCTCAAGTCTTGAATACTACAACTACTCGAAATTGCAATTGTCAATCTTCTATATATGTAAAATTCTCGTGTCACAATGTTCGTTCCCGTACTACTCCGAAACGGCTGGACCGATTCTCATGAAGTTTTGTGAGCATATTGAGTAGGTCTGAGAATCGGCCAACATCTATTTTTCACTCTTAGTGATAAGGGTTGTCCACCCTTAACACATTTTTTTATTTTTATATGGCAAAACAACGTTTGCCGGGTCAGATAGAATACTGATAAAAATAAAAAAATAAAAATAGAAAGAAAATCCTAGATTAGATAATTTGCAAGGCGTTAAAACGTATATAGTCAAACTGAGGTTCCACCTATTTCTAGCGTGAAACGGTTCTTGCGTTTCGAAGGAAGTGTGGTTACCGGCTCACGTGTATACGAGGTGACCTTTTTAGTACGGATCTGTGATTGACTTTTTGAAGATACTTTTTTTTTATTTATTACAATATACAGGTTATAATTTCTTTATTTTTAAAACGTATCCATAAAACCCTACGTAGGTTTGTCTTGGATACCAAAACTTATTTAGGCACGTAATGGAAAAATGATGCGAGTGAAATTTTAAGATTCGTCACACAAGTCACGGTATGAAGTTTTTTTTGTAACATAAAAGTTGCAGTAGATTGGACATTTGTACGATACTTGACAGTGAACAAGGGTCCTGTCTTAAGTCTTTTTACCAGGTCTAGTCCGACCGGCTCGGTACCACCGCCACACCTATTTCTAGCGTGAAGCATTTCTTGCGCGAGATGGAAGGGTGTGGTTGCCGGCACACCTCCACATGAGGCGACCATCATAGTCCTCGGGAGTAGCAACGCAACTGTGATTGACTTCAGTTGGAACCCATGTTCTGTATGTAGTTAATTACAGATGTCGCAGGGCGGCAGTGACCGCTTGCCATCAGGTGGACTGCACGCTCGCTTGCTACTTCATATAAAAAAAAGAAGGTCAAGGTGGATTATAAAAAAATGTAAGTGACAAAAACGACATTACGATCAAAAACTATGAGACAAAATGCCGAAGAATTATTTTTAGCCTTATTGAGTGCTTAAATCAGTTAAAAGCACGCAGAGATATCAAAATACTTTTATCAAATAAGTACGTACTGATTTAAAAAAAAAATACTGTTTTCTTAATTATATTTTCTACTATATATAAACTGTAGTCAGAATAAGTTATTCGTTTTGTTTATTTTATTTTTTTGACAGATCAGAGAACATTTTCCAACAGATACGAAAAATAAAGTAATACATATGTTACATGCTTTTAACTAATTTAAAAAGAGAGCAATCAGAAATTTAACTTCAAATAATTTAAGTTAATTTCGAACCACGAACATTTGCACAAGAAATATAATGTCCGTGGCTCCGTATTGTATATACATAAATAAATATATCACAGTTTATATCACAGAATCATTTTAATGTGATTTCACTAATACTATACATAGGACGCTGCTTCAAATGTTTTTCATCATATTAATAATATTTTTCATAATCTACTCTAACCCTTCTGGGTTATATCCTTTAAAGATAAATTGTCTTCAGATTGATAGGTGTGTAACAAGGTAAATTTATTCTTACAAATCAATAATCCATACTAATATTATAAATGTGAAAGTGTGTTTGTTTGTTCCTCTTTCACGTCGCCACATACTGAGTATTATATGATATGGTTTATATACTGGGAGATAGTTTGGAGGGCGGAGAGTGACGTAGGCTTTTTACCGCGCTCTCCCATTCCCATGAGAATATCGATGTTTTGTTAGTTGATACATATTCAGTACTTCCAGACGTTGTTTATAGATGGCGTTATTAAAATTGAGTTAGTAAAATAGTGATTGAGAACTTGCAAATGAATTTGATAAAATGCTAATTAATGTTAATTCAATTTGACCGTGCAGGCGGAGCCGCGGGTAAGAGCTAGTATAGGAAAAATTAAAAACGTTTTACTGTATTAAACATTTTCGCTACATTTTTTTGTTTACCTGTTGATTGCGGCTTTTGACAGATAAATGGGTAAATATTGACATTGATATAAAAAAATATATCCTCACAATAGAGTTTCTAAGAGGTTTGTTTGTTTTACTACCGTCTTTGTCTATTTATATCTTTTTTATCAGACTGAAGTAGCAAACAAGCATGCAGTCCACCTGATGGTAAGTGGTCACTACCGCCCATGGACATCTGTAGTCAACTACACACAGAACATGGGTTCTATTTGAAGTCAATCACAGATGCGTTGCTACTCCCGAGGACTATGATGGTCGCTCAAGTGAAAGTGTGCCGGCAACCACACCCTTCTATCGAAACGCAAGAACCGCTTGACGCTAGAAATAGGTGTGGCGGTGGTACTTCCCTGGTCGAACTACACTGGTTCTACCACCTTCAAACTTTTTATTTTGCCCCAAACTAATGAAAAAGTGCCAAAATATGCAATAATGTTTAAAACTGTCATTAAATATGCAAATGCATGTAATCCGATGTCTAGTTATAATTATCCACTACTCCTCTCTGTTAATTCTATTGATATTTTTTATTACTAAATGTTACGTCCCCTCGAGAAATATTTTTATGATTCTCTTGATATGACTTTTTTAAATAATTATGGAACTTTGAGCTGTATAATTCATAAGAATTAACTAAACATAGAAAGATGGTGTATTTACCTCTATTTGATTGCTACAATCATGGTCGTTTTATCGGATATTTTTTTTTTATTGTAGTATTTTAGGGATGTGAAGATCTTTGTGACGGACCGACGAACAGTAACTTAGCTGGTGTGACACACGGTGAATTCCGGGTTCAATTCCCAGGCAGAAAGACTGAATTAGGAACTTAAATTATATTTTTTGTATATACAAACCGGGTATTTGTATATACAAACACCCAGACCCAGAATAGACATGGACATACGTCCACGGCAATCATGACACGCCATGATCTCACTATTGGTCTATTTGTGAATAAGGCGTAAACTGGCACACGGAAGGATCCGTATATTGAAACTTCAACTTATTTCAATTTTTAGTATTTGTTCCCTATATATTAATGTCATACAAAACTTATGAAACAGTAATATTTCTTAAAATATTGTATTAAATTCCTTTCAAGTATTTTAATAGTATTATTTTCTAAAATAATGCAATAAACCCATTAAAAAATATCTTCGGCAGTATTATCACGGTAATAGTATCTACAGTATTCTAACTTCTTACAAACGCACGAAACGCAAGTTGTACCTACGCGCCACGATTTCGGTATGCACTCGGTACCCAACAGCTAGCGAATGTGCCGTAGTGCCGAGCGGGCGATGTGACGTTTTTTAAGCAGTGGATCTTTTCATTTAAATAATAATGTAGCGAAGAGCAGTTGTAAACTATATTAGGCTGTTTTTGATTGCTTTAATTGTGCATAAACACGTCCAGTGTTAATAATTTTTATTTTGGTTGCTAAAATATTATTCAGTGTGAAATTTATAACTATTATTTGTGTGCGATTTATTATTAAGTCTCTCAAATATTAAAAGAACGCGTTGTTTTTTACCTTAATCTACTGAATAAAATACTAAGTAAGAAAGAAAATCAAGTATACAGATGTATTAAAATACTTTAGGCGGGTAGCCCTAACGCGAATTCTCGTCCAGCGCGTCTGTAGGTATAAAATTCAAGGACACGGCAGAGTTAGACTACTGTATGATATTAATACTGTGGTATTATTTTATAAAATACTGCAATAAACTTGTTATAAAAATCATCTTCAACGGCTTAATTTCCTAAAACACTTCAATAAACCCAAAATAAATATATCTTTAACCGCATTTTTTTCTCAAACTTACGTAATAAACCTTTTTAAAAATATCTTTAACTGTATTTTCTTAAAATATAGCAATAAGTGCCATCAAAAAATATTTAGACTCCTAAAAAGACGTATTAGTAAAAAGGTAGCTTACACGTTCTAAAAATCTTTAACAGTATTATTTCTTAAAATATTGCAATAAGTCCCTTGGTGGGAAAATATTTGACTCCTAAAAAGACGTAGGTATTCGTGCAAAGGTAGCTTACACGTTCTAAAGTTTTGCAATGAAAGTCTTAAAGCATTCCTAGCGTAGTTCCCTAGTAAATCCATATTCCAACCAACCCAAAACATTCGAAACAACGTCCTACACACGTGAACAATCCTAGAGACCAAAGTGTTTACCTGTACATCGTTCCCCGCGAGCGTCTTCAGCCTGGTATCCGTCATGCCGTGCGGCAAGTTCTCCACGCAGGCCACCGTCCCAATATCTTCCAGAAGTTTATCTTCATCGTAATCAGACTCACTCTCATACTCCACTTTGGGTTCCTGTTTTTTTATAACTATCCTGTTATTCTCCGAGCTGATGGCGGTGCGGACCGCTCGACTGAATATCCCCGGGTTCGGTTTGCTGGGGTCGTTTTTCTCTACTCGGGTGAAAACTGACTTTTTGACTTCCGCCGTTTTGCGTTGAAGGATCACGCGACGATTCGAAAACGGCTGCGCTTTGTCCGCGTCGGGTTTTTTGTCCTTCTCTTTCGTTACCTGCGGGGAAAGAGATGGATTATTTAATTACATGGTGATTAACATAATTTCAACTGTCGTAGGTGGAATTTTAATTCAGTGCATCGATAATTAATCCCCAAGATAATTAACACTAGAAGCGCAGAACATTTTGACACCCCTAGAAGCGTGGATGTTTTGGGTAAAAGAAATTGTGTATTGCATTTACGTGAGTTGAAGTCTCGTGCATATAATATAATCATATTTCGTAAAAAGTCATGAAACTCACAATTATATGAATATTAACATATTAGCTAGAGCAGGAAGAACATCGAAGTGGGTCAAATTTGGGACGCCCGCACTTCGAATGTTAAATGCATGACACTAGTTGGTGGTTAAATATAATTTTACATATACTACTGTATAATTTATTGCTTTTTAATTTCAACATTATTTTATTAGGAGTATATTTATTTAACGTTTTTTAATATTTATTGCATTTCCTTTATTTTTACGGACTTCCCAAAAAAAGAGGTTATTTATTCGTCACGTACATGATTTATATAAATATGAATTATATTTTATATAAAAAGACCTAGATTTACATCTACACCTACACTTACACCTAGATAGACATCTTTAACCCACTTCATACAGAACATGGGTTTTATCTGAAGTCAATCACAGATGCGTTGCTACTCCCGAGGACTATGAAGGTCGCCTCATGTGAAAGTGTGCCGGCGACCACACCTTTCCATCTCGCGCAAATGCTTCACTCTAGAAATAGTTGTGGCGGTGGCACTTCCCCGGGCGAACTACACTGGTTCTACCACCTTGTGAGTACGAGTATGAGTGTTCCATTTAAATTATTGAAAGAATATCACAAATCTACACACCAACTCATTTCGTGGCAATTTTAATAAAGGTGGTTTGATAATAACTGCACATTTCTTGTAATTTATACGATAGTCTGTAGTAGATAGAGCAGTGATAGCCTAATGGTTTAAACTTGCCCTCTCGATCGGGAGGTCCGAGGTTCAAACCCAGGCACGCACCAATGATTTATGTGAATATTAGAAATTAATTATCACTGCTTTTCGGTGAAGGAAAACATCGTGAGGAAACCTACACACCCGAGAGTTCTTAAAAAAAAAAAAAAGTTCTCGGAGGTGTGTGAAGTCCATAAATTCGCACTTGGCCAGCGCGGTGGACTATGGCCTAAACTCTCTCATTCTGGGAGAAGACCCGTGCCCAGCAGTGGGACAATAATGGGTTGATGCGATACGATAGTCAAAAGTTTACCTGTTTGCTATCAAACATAATTCTTTGCCGGGATTTAACCGCTCCACTGTCATTTAATACTTGTTTCACCTGCAACCAAACGTCACTCACTCACTTCTGTTTCCTACAAGTACGACGACCGCAATGGGTCCCGGGTTCGATTCCCGGACAGACAGGTATCTGAATGATGAGTTTAGATTCACGTTCTGGGTCTGGGTGTTTGTGTATTCGTCCTGTGTGTGACCATGGTACCCATGACACAGGAGAAAATCTAATGTGGGGCTATGAGCGTAGAAAGCGTGTTTTTTTTTAAAGAGAAGAATTCATGAGATTTCCTGTGGGCTCCCACTGCTGGGCATGAGTCTCTTATGGTATTTTTCAAAGAATTGCGAATTATTGGAGACATTAAATAACAGCCACAGTATTGAATATTTATTGAAGTGAAACTTCTTTATCGGGGTTGGAAAAAAATTTTGTGTAACATTTTTTCGTTACGCGCCATCTTTTTTTTCCGTTACGCGCCATCTTTTTCTTATCCCTACCACGCGTGATATTAGATATATTATTATAGATTAGTATATTAGATAAAGTTTAATAAAAGCCTTTTATTAAACTTTATCTAATTTAACTTTATTTAACCAATTTCTGTAAAGTTGCATATAGTAAATTATTTTTTGAAAAATAACGTCATAAAGAAGTTTCATTTCTTACGAGTGTACGCTAGTACACGCACACATTTTTATTTCATGAGAGAATCATTTTCAAAAACAACTTTCCAGTTACTACCTTTAGATTTTCATATTCCGAGAACTCTTTCATATGATATGCATAATATACGGATATTATATCATATGAGTTTGGGTATACTAAAGTAATTGGCCCGCCATCTTGGGACGCTATATTACATTAAGACTGATTATGCCACATCTATTTCTAGCGTAAACGGTGGTAGAACCAGTGTAGTTCGACCGGGGAAGTCCCACCGCCACACCTATTTCTAGCGTGAAGCATTTCTTGCGCGAGATGGAAGGGTGTGGTTGTCGACACACTTCCACATGAGGCGACCATCGTAGTCCTCGGGAGTAGCAACGCATCTGCGATTGACTTCATATGGTAACCATGTTCTGTATGTAGTTGCTTACAGATGTCCGGCAGTGACCACTTACCATCAGGTGGACTGCATGCTCGATTGCTATTTCAATCATATAAACAAAATATATATATTCTCACCTCCGGTTTTCTGTCCGTTGTCTCGGTCTTAGTGGTTTTATTTGAACTGGTCACTATAGTTCTACGTATCGGCGATTTCTCTGTAACAATTTAAAATATATACACGTTGATTATATTAACGGTAATTATACATTGGTATGAGCAGTGATAGCCTAATGGTTGAAACTTGCCCTCTCGATCGGGAGGTCCGAGGTTCAAACCCAGGCACGCACCAATTATTTATGTGCGTGTTAGAAATTAATTATCACTGCTTTTCGGTGAAGAAAAACATCGTGAGGAAACCTACACACCCGAGAGTTCTTAAAAAAAAAAGTTCTCGGAGGAGTGTGAAGTCCACCAATTCGCACTTGGCCAGTGCGGTGGACTATGGCCTAAACTCTCTCATACTGGGAGAAGACCCGTGCCCAGCAGTGGGACAATAATGGGTTGATGCGAATACATTGGTAATAGCCCTATTCCCCGAATTACAATAAAATAAGTTTTGAAACTTTTATTTTTGTTATGTTTTTTATTTTAAATAACAATCATGCAAGGATATTATCTTTCGCATTTATAATAATAATAATAATCAGTAAAAATGCGCCGAATAGTGGTTTCACCGAATAACCGAATACCGAATATTATTCGGTTTAACTTTTACCGAACCAGATATTCGGCCGAACTATTCGGTTTACCATTTCCTGTTAAGAACCAACTGTAAAAGTGTGGTAAAATAATTTAAATGTTTTTTTGAGGTTTAAAAGTTAATGTTGATTTAAGAGTTTAGAAAAGATGCGTATTTGATTGAGATTTAAAAAAAATTGATTTGAAGTTTAATTGCTTTATATTATTAGCTTTATTTAACACACTCTTCATAGGATTTCTTTGACTGACAACATAAATCTTACGTAAAAAGTTTTGTCTTCTTGTTCCATACCATAACGTGTAGCCAAGAAAGTAGAAAAAAAAACTCGAACCGAATATATTGTAATAATTAGAGATGCGTCGAATATTACGTTGTTATTCGGTATTCGGCATCTTTTCACTATTCGTATTCGCCCGAATTATTAGGTTTTGGTGCCGAATATATTCTGTTCAAGTATTTCTATTTTCTTTGCTCCACATCACGGTATAGAACAAAGAGACAAAACTTTTTATGTAACGATTTATATTATAAGACGAATCCTGTGGAGAGTGTATTGAATAAAGCTAATAATATAAAGAAAAATATGGTAAAATATAACTTAAAAGTATTAAAAGAAATAAGTGTATAAGAGAAGATAAGGGGCCGTTCAAATATAACGTAAGCAGATTTATAACAATTATTTATACCCCCCCCCCCATCCTCCTTTTCAGTAAGCAAAGCTAACTAACCCCCTTCCCCATGCTTACATAAACATTTTTCAATTAAAAATGTATTTGAAGTGAAACTTCTTTATCGGGGTTGGAAAAAAAATTTAGTGTAACATTTTTTCGTTACGCGCCATCTTTTTCTGTTACGCGCCATCTTTTTTTTTCGTTACGCGCCATCTTTTTTTTTCGTTACGCGCCATCTTTTTCTGTTACGCACCATCTTTTTTTTCCGTTACGCGCCATCTTTTTTTTTTCGTTACGCGCCATCTTTTTCTGTTACGCACCATCTTTTTTTTCCGTTACGCGCCATCTTTTTTTAGTACAGTATTGTAAAAAAGTAAATAACTAGCGATGGCTTAATCATCTAGACCCCCTACCCCCCCATTTCATCCGAAATAACCAAAGGAAAGACCCCCCCCCCAATAGTACTTACGTAATACTTGAACGGCCCATAAGTAGCAAAACTCACCTTTCTTCTTTTTGTCCTCCTTCTCCTTCTCTCGTTCCCTCTCCTTCGCGTCATTGAACGTGATCTTCTGTCGCGGAGGTCGCTTCACCTCCGCCGCTTTGGGTGGCAACTTCGACCTCAGGTCCACTTGGGGCTTAGGAGTTTCCACTGGCCTGGAAAAAGAAAAATGAAATTTTATCATAAATATTATAAATGCAATTTGAAAATATAAATACGCTTACTTATAAGTTGATTTTATGAAATTAAATGTCTTTATTTTGCATAGACCTTACTTTATATACCACCGGATCGGAATACCACTTCAACTGAGAAGATCCGGCAAGATACTCAGTGGGTTTGTTTTTTTTCTTTGTATATCTTTTTCTTTTATTTTATTTGCCATATTGTTTTTACAAGCCTAATAAAAGTTAGCTCCAGTATCTTGACTTACAGGCCAGAGTTTAACACTAACGGCACACTTCTATATGAGGCGACCATCATAGTCCTCGGGAGTAGCAACGCATCTGTGATTGACTTCAGATGGAACCCATGTTCTGTATGAAGTTGCTTACAAATGTCCATGGGCGGCAGTGGTCACTTAACATCACATGGACTGCATGCTCGTTTGATAAAAAAAAAAAATGTGTGCGTGTACTAGCGTACACTCGTAAGAAGTGAAGCTTCTTTATGACGTTATTTTTCAAAAAATAATTTACTATATGCAGACTTTACAGAAATTGGTTAAATAAAGTTAAATTAGATAAAGTTTAATAAAAGCCTTTTATTAAACTTTATCTAATTTAACTTTTCTATAATAATCTATCTAATATCACGCGTGGTAGGGATAAGAAAAAGGTGGCGCGTAAAGGAAAAAAAAAGATGGCGCGTAACAGAAAAAGATGGCGCGTAACAGAAAAAGATGGCGCGTAACGAAAAATTGTTACACTAAATTTTTTTCCAACCCCGATAAAGAAGTTTCACTTCAAAAAAACGTCATAAATATTATAAATGCAATTTGAGAATATAAATACGCTTTATTATTAGTTGTTTGACCAGAGTTTAACACTAGAAGAGCGGGCATCCCAAATTTGACCCACTTGGATGTTCTTCCTGCTCTAGGTAATATTTTATTATGCGTATAATCGTGACTTATGACTTTTTATGAAATATGATTATATTGGGTGCGTTCCAGAAGGCATTCACAACGCTTAAAACGCTTCTCGTTCCACAAGACGACCGCGGTCGTTGTGGTCACGGCGAAAATATCACTCATGACGTCATGATTTACGCCCACGCGAGGCTCACGACGACGAGGTGGGTCGAAGTGATCGTTCCAGTAGAGATTGTATTAGTAGCGCTCAAAGGGCAAGTGAATGGAACACCCTGTAGTTCCGGGATCAGAATAGGGCTACAGCATCCCCTGCCTGTCGTAAGAGGCGACTAAAAGGGGCTTCTGGGTTGCGGGCGGCTAGAGTGGGAGCTCGAACCGGTCGACGGAGCGGTGGGCCCAGCCGCCCATCTGGGAGGAGCCCGATGGGGCAGCGCGCTCGGAGGATTCCGGTTGAAGTCGTTTCGAGATCCCGGAGTCCTCCCTTTTCAGCGCCGAGGACGGCCACCGGGGGGGTTTTAGTGCGGTAAAAATGCCACATAACGCTACGTCGCTCCCACGGCGTCGGGTACCTTTTGAAGGTTTCCCCCTCGGCTAATGGCTAGTGAATGGAAAAACTAAGGTCGTGAGCGTGAACTTTGTGAATGGGACACGATAGCCCTATTCTACTCCCCGACTACAGAGTGAAACTTCTTTGTACCTATGCACATGAATATATCGTCGCTTAAGTTCTAACACCGCGAGTTAATGAAATAATGGTATCTCAACATAATATAGGTACATGTTACATTTTCATAAAAAATATTATTTTAATATGAGTATATTAATATTTTAAATGCAATGTATTTATTTGGTACTTGTAGAATTCTGTACTTTTTAAAAAAAATATAAACACGCATTCTACACTCATAGCCCCACAGTGGAATTTTCTCCTGTGTCGTGGGTACCATGGACACAAGACGAATACACAAACACCCAGACCCAGAACACGAATCTAAACTCATCATTCAGATACCTGTCTGGGTGGGTGAACCCGGGACCCATTGCGCGTCAGACCGGTATGGTAACCGCTCCGCCACGCGGTTCGTCAAATTAAATACAACTATTTGAGACAGTTTATTTCCTCTCTTGAAAAGTTGCTAATTTTAAGATCTGCGGTGTTAAGCGAGGATATATTGGTATACTAACTTGTTCCTCTCCTTGAACCGTCCGCTGTCGTCGTCGTCGGAGAGGATGCCGTCGATGTCGTCCAGGATGAGGTCCAGCTCGTCGTCGCTGTCACGGCGGGGCGGGGCCGCGGGGGGCGGGGCGTGCGGGGGCGGGGCCGCGGCGGTGGGCGGGGCCGGCAGGGGCGGGGTCAGCGCGCGCGGCGGCCGGGGCGGGGTCAGCGGCTCTGTGGAGATACGGTGGTTATTATTGAAAAATCATAGTTGTAACAAAGCGTTGTTAGCCGTTAGCGTTGTTATGGTAGCCGGCACACTTTCACATAAGGCGACCATCACAGTCCTCGGAAGTAGCAACGCATCTGTGATTGACTTTAAATGGAACCCATGTTCTGTATGAAGTTGATTACAGATGTCGCAGGGCGGCAGTGACCACTTATCATCAGGTGGACTGCA
The DNA here is from genome assembly GCA_949699795.1 of Spicauda simplicius. Lineage (NCBI taxonomy): Eukaryota > Metazoa > Arthropoda > Insecta > Lepidoptera > Hesperiidae > Spicauda > Spicauda simplicius. The sequence goes on along the minus strand of OX453078.1, from coordinate 1,005,107 downwards.
TGCTCGTTCGCTAATTCAGCCATATAACTTACCACAAGTAGAATTAACTTCAGCCTCCTCCCGTTGTGGGGAGCGTTCCCTCTCCACCTCCCTCCGCGGAGGCTTCTCCGGGGACTTCCTCGTGGTGTTCGGCCGGGGGACCTCTGGGAGCGTGCTGGAGGGCTTCGTGTCCTCCCTGGAGGCCTCCCTCATCGGCTCTGGCTTTGCTTCTTCCAGTTTCGTCTGTTGTTCTCGTTCATCACGCTCGCGTTCACTGTAAAGAAAGAAAGGAAGATCTTTATTTAGTCAATTTTTGGGTTACAATAAATTTTGATTACATCGCATCAACCCATTATTGGCCCACTGCTGGGCACGGGTCTTCTCCCAGAATGAGAGAGTTTAGGCCATAGTCCACCGCGCTGGCCAAGTGCGAATTGGTGGACTTCGCACACCTCCGAGAACTGTTTTTTTTTTTAAGAACTCTCGGATGTGTAGGTTTCCTCACGATGTTTTCCTTCACCGAAAAGCAGTGATAATTAATTTCTAATACGCACATAAATTAGTGCGTGCCTGGGTTTGAACATCGGACCTCCTGATTGAGAGGGCAAGTTTCAACCATTAGGCTATCACTGCTCTACATGCTTTGATTACATAATTACATTCTGCTTTGATTACATAAGATGTTTAAAAAGGGCGCCAAAAATTGAATATGCCGGTTAAGGCGTAATTTATCAATAAAAGACTTACAATTAGACACTATATTACAATTTTGATAACTTTAGCAGATTAATATGTTTTTGTATTTTTATATTTTTGAATCATCGTTTAAGAATTCATCATACGCATAATAGCATTTTTCTATTAATATATTTATTAATTTTGTGGCACATATGTGGTCTTTCTTTGTTTTAATTGGTAAGGTAGGTAAAAATATAATAATATATAATAATCATAACACTTTCTATACTCCAAACCCTATAGTAAGATTTTCCTTTGACATAGGTGTCATGGGCACACAAAGATAAGTAAACAAACACCTAGACTCAAGACAGAAACTTAAATAAATTACTAAATTATTTGTATATTGAAACAATTTAATCTATTATAATTGTAATTATCATCTTAAGTAAAATATTTGTATACAGATGTACACCAAGATCGCTCGTTTTTCGAAATCGGCTATGACGCAGTACAAAATATAAGAATGTGATTGAGTGTTTTGGTTTCTAGTGTTTTTTAATATTCTTCATGAAACAACCCACTAAATTGAATAAAATATAAATACTTTTATTAATACGTGTAGCAAAAACTTTTGATCGGTTTTTAAGATACTTGTCGCAGACGAAGGAGTATGAAATTACGCACGGTTATAGTTGATGTAGGGAAGGATTACGCGATGCTAATATTTTTTTCAAATAATGCATGAAATATACATAAAATTAACTAAAAAACACATTACATACACAACCTTACATTTGACACAAACACACACACAATAAACGAAATAGAACATTCAATGTCTTACTATGAAAACACACAACATCAAAAATTTCAGATGCCTTTGTCAAAATACCCGCTATTGTTTTTAAATGCTGCTTGGCTATTTAAACCTCTTTTTACCTTTAACGGGTGCGTTCAAAATAACTTGAAATTTATTACAATTGATTTAAATTAGAGAAAATTGGTGCTACTTAGGACAATATGTTGTTTAATTTTTTAATTTAAAATACGGTCGAATTTCGACGTTTAAAATTAATGTTGACCTACCCTCCCTAAAAAGCAAAACCCGGCTCGTACCGCTCAAATATATAAGTAATGTAGGTGTCCTCACTGTTACGGACGACGGCGTCAATACAGAAAAATAAGCTAGGATAATTTAGAATAATATAGGCATATATTGTTATCCCACTCTAAATATACGCATTGTTAATAAATGTAAGAAAGAGACAGCGCTATAGGAAAGAAAGAGATGCAGGGTAGTGCCGTGTGCAAAAGTGGCTCGCATGTGATTGGTGGAGAGGCCGGTACCGCTGACTACCATACCCTGCTAATGTAAGAATCTTAATAGTACTTAAGCACGCCTAATGCATTGTTGATCGTTGGGTACTTGGCATACATCAATAAATAAGATTGAAGAGCGAAATACGAAGTTTTTATTGAGACGCTACAATCTACACTCTACAATGTTGTTTAGTTTTTTAATTTAAAATACGGTCGAATTTCGACGTTTAAAATTAATGTTGACCTACCCTCCCTAAAAAGCAAAACCTGGCTCGTACCGCTCAAATACGTAGTCCTTTGTACTTAAGTTCATTATTTCTGTTTTTTATATATTGTTTGTATACAAAAATTATAAAATAAATAAATAGATATATAAGTAATGTAGGAGCCCTCACCGCTCCAGTATCTGATTGTGCAGTAGCACGGCGTTCTTCCGGCGGCGCACCTCCTTCGCGCGGAGCACCCGCTCCCGGAGGCTCTCCTGCTCCCGGAGCCTCCGTCTGTACTCTGTATCCTGGGGAAAAAGTAGAAACCAATTTATGAATATGTTTTCAAATTAACAGATAATAATATCAACAGTAATTTAAATTACAAAACTAAACTTCATATTGTTCCAAGTAGTACGAATATTTCTCAAATTTAAAATAAAATAATAATTTTCAAGTAACTTTGAACGCACCCGCTAAATATAAAAAAAAATGTGTGCGTGTACTAGCGTACACTCGTAAGAAGTGAAACTTCTTTATGACGTTATTTTTCAAAAAATAATTTACTATATGCAACTTTACAGAAATTGGTTAAATAAAGTTAAATGAGATAAAGTTTAATAAAAGGCTTTTATTAAACTTTATCTAATAATCTAATCTGTAATAATCTATCTAATATCACGCGTGGCAAGGATAAGAAAAAGATGGCGCGTAACGGAAAAAAAAGATGGCGCGTAACAGAAAAAAATGGCGCGTAACGAAAAAATGTTACACTAAATTTTTTTCCAACCCCGATAAAGAAGTTTCACTTCAACAACCCCGATAAAGAAATTTCACTTCAAAAGAGGTTTAATTACATAAACCGCATTTAAATGCAATAGCGGGTATTTTGACAAAGACACTGACATTTCTTACTTATGTGTTTTCATAGTAAGGACATTGAATGTTCTATTTCGTTTATTATGTGTTTGTGTCAAATGCACGGTGTTGTGAGTAATGTGTTTTAAGTCGATTTTATGTATATTATATGCATTATTTGAAAAAAAAAAAAACATTCTGTGCTCCTTCTCTATGTCCACTATAACCGTGAAAAATTTCATACTAATCCGTCCGCGGCATATTACTTAAAAATGCACCACAAGTTTTTGATTCACGTATTAATATACGCGACGACCCGCATGGCGGAGCGCTTAGCATACCGGTCTGACGCGCAATGGGTCCCGGGTTCAACCGGCCAGACAGGTATCTGAATGATGAGTTTATGTTCTGTTCTTATCTTATCATGTTCTGAGTCTGGGTGTTTGTGTATTCGTCTCGTGTGTATAGTACCCACGACATAGAGGAAAATCCTAGTGCGGTAGCCCCACACTAGGATTGTATGTGTAGAAAGCGTATTTATTTGTGATACGGTGAGGTAATACTGATTTGGGGTTGATGAGAGATGTTCATGGGTGGCAGTGGCCACCATCAAGTGGTCAGCCCCCGTTTACTTTACCTCGTCTGGCGGCGGTGGTCGCCGCTCGGGCCTGCGCTCGGGGCTGCGGCGCGGCGACGGGGAGCGGCGGACCGGCGACGGGGAACGCATGCTAGACAAACACAACAATTTACATATAACTCGTTTTGAAGGTGCTAGAACCAGTGTAGTTCGACCGGGGAAGTACCACCGCCACACCTATTTGTAACGTGAAGCATTTCTTGCGTTTCGATAGAAGGGTGTGGTTGCCGGCACACTTTCACATGAGGCGGCCATCATAGTCCTCGGGAGTAGCAACGCATCTGTGTTTGACTTCAGATAGAACCCATGTTCTGTATGAAGTTGATTACAAACGTCCATGAGCGGCAGTGACCACTTACCATCAGGTGGACTGCATACTCGTTTGCTACTTCAGTCAAATAAAAAAAAAAAAAAAAAAAACTCGACCAATCATAGCCTGATGGTTGAAACTTGCCCTCTCGATCGGAAGATCCGAGGTTCAAACCCAGGCACTACTGATTTTTTAAAAATAGTTATCACTGCTTTTCGGTGAACAAAAACATCGTGAAACCTACACACAAGAGAGTTCTTAAAAAAAGTTCTTAGAGGTGTGTGAAAGTCCACCAATTCGCACTTGGCCAGCGCGGTGGACTATGGCCTAAACTAAGACCGGTGCCCAGCAAGACAATAACGGGTTGACGAGAGAGATATATTTATTCATAAGTGTAGTTCTACCGGGTAGTACCACCGCCACACCTAATTCTAGCGTTAAGCTTTTCTTGCGTTTCGATATAAGGGTGTAGTTGTCGGCACACTTTTATGAGCCAAACAACATAGTCCTTGGATATAGCAACGTTTCTGCGATCGATTTCAGATAAGATTTGCCGACATTTTATGTCATCAAATTTACACATCAAATTAATATTAAAAAAAGTAAAAATTTTGAAAGACGGGGCAAAACAACCCCAAAGCAGCCGTCCCCGGCGCTACAAAGAGGACTCCGGGATCTCACACCCTCATATCTCGCGTAAGAATGCTTCACGCTAGAAATAGGTGTAGCGGTGGTACTTCCCCGGTCGAACTACACTGGTTCTACCACCTTTACTGACTTAAAAAAATATGATAATGGCCCATAAAAGTATGATGACACTGACCGTCTCCGCAGCCCAGCCCTGTTGGCGTTGATGAACTCCTCCTGCTTCCGCAGCAACTCCTCATCGTCGCTGCGTCTCGGAGGAGCGCGGGCCAACTCATTCTCTATCTCTATCGTCGTGTTCTCTATGTACCTGGGATGTTAAGTGTTATGTATGAGCGAGGTATATAATAAAATATACGAGTTGTAAACTAATGATGTAGTTTTATTGTATTTGAAATTTATCAATTTATAAATTTATTTTCGGTTAGAACCCTTAAGCCTGCGGAGGGACATAGGCTCCCTCTGCGGTTTCTACCGGCTTTACAATGGTGAGTGTTCCGAGGAACTTTTTGACCTGGTGCCTTCGTCACCTTTTCTTCAACGCACCACTCGCCGAAGGATGAAGTTCCATCCACACCAACTGAACTCGTGGCGGTCCTCCACGGTTCGGTTTGCACGCTCGTTTTTGCCACGGACGTGCAAGTTGTGGAATGAGCTTCCCCCTGAGGTATTCCCGGAGCGCTATGACATGGGGTTCTTCAAGAAAGGTGCGAAAAGAGCTCTCGTTCAAAGCCGGCGATGCATTGGCGACTCCTCTGGTGTTGCGAATGTCCATAGGCGACGGTGACTACTTTCCATCAGGTAGCCCGTCTGCCTTATCGTTAGGTTAAATTATAAAAAAAAAAACAGCGAATATACATGTGGCGGAATCCATGACAGCGAAGAGAAGAGTTTTCATATTCTGCCGGTAGAGGCGCTAAGGTTGCTTGCGTTCTAAAACTGGTTTTATATGAGATCCTAACATTAAGGTTTTATTTGATAGGACTTACGTTATTAGCCCTATTAACACGCTTTTATTAGCTACTTTCATATCTATCTTTTTTTATCTGACTGAAGTAGCAAACGAGCATGCAGTCCATCTAATGGTAAGTGGTCACTGCCCCTCGTGGACATCTGCAATCAACTTCATACAGAACATTGGTTCTATCCCAACTAACATGGATTGCACCTATTTATTGTGTAACGGAATCTTTGAATGATATTTTGACCAAGTTTGAATTATCGGACGAATTTGAATTTTTGCACTAAGGACTGATGAGAATGCAATAACAAAAAAAAAATGTGTGCGTGTACTAGCGAACACTCGTAAGAAGTGAAACTTCTTTATGACGTTATTTTTCAAAAAATAATCTACTATATGCAACTTTACAGAAATTGGTTAAATAAAGTTAAATTAGATAAAGTTTAATAAAAGGCTTTTATTAAACTTTATCTAATAATCTAATCTATAATAATCTATCTAATATCACGCGTGGTAGGGATAACAAAATATTGGCGAGTAACGGGAAAAAAAAGATGGCGCGTAACAGAAAAAGATGGCGCGTAACGAAAAAATGTTACATTAATTTTTTTTCCAGCCCCGATAAAGAAGTTCCACTTCAAAAATCACAAAAGCGTGTTCTTTAGTTTTTTCCATTATTACTATATTCATAAACGTGGGCATCTTCTTCAGAAAGAACCAATATTTTATATAAAGTTGATTTTAATTATCGTTACGTTATGAGTGGTTACTGCCACCACTCATTTACAAACAAGTGGAAACACGGGGCAAAGCTAGTACATTATATAAGTTTACCTTTGAGGCGATCGTCGTGCAAACTTCCTATTCGCAGCTCGCGCTAAGGCGTTCCTCTGTTCGGCTATGAACCGTTCCGCTGCGTCGTCTATGTCCTTGATTGGACCTACTGGAAGTACAAAAATAGTTACACTCTCCTCATAATAAGGTAAATTGACGTCATATCGACATTATCTTTTGTCTCATCATCAATACTCACTAGTGATTAAGGAAACTCAATCTTAAGGGTCTACCCTAATTAGAATTTACAAGAAATCGTTTTTTGTTTATTAAATCATTTTTTTGATTAATATATACGAAGGTATAAGCAAGATTTTTCACGATTTTTGCTACAAACAAAATTTTATTTATTTTTATTATTTTATCAAAATTACTGTTTTGACAGCTTGTCGATAAATATGCAATACTATTGAACCGATTCTTATTAAAATTTTATATTTTCTGTTACTATAGCTTAAATGTATATTTTAAATTTTAGAAATAGCTAACACAATCGCAAGATATGCACTATGGCTGTGAATCTAAGACATTTTTTAGTAATATATTATTTAAGAAATTTCATTATCAGCAAACTGCAATATCAATGTTATATTTTTAGCCCGTTTTAAAATATCGTGAAAATACTCTTATTTGCGCGTCTTATTCAGTATTCAGTCTTTTGACTCAAGATTTAAAAAAGTGCATAAGTCGCGAGTCAGTAAGTATTTCTAACAGGACTTAGACTAAACTATTTTTGTATTTTTTTTTAATTTAGAGTAAAATGATTTTTATATTTTATAGCAGAAAAGTAAATATGAGACTCCATATGCGTTAATTATAATAAGTGCCAATTTTTAAATATTATGTTTTCACAGTACACAAAATGGAGTTAAAATTAGGTATTAAACAATATTTTTCTATACCAAAATATATAGATTAAAACTAGAATACCAGCTACTAACTAAAGCTGAAATACACATAACAGTAAAAGCTCGTCAAAAATCTTAAGAACGTGACGTTTGTTAAATAAAAGAGATTCTACCCGCAATTTTTCCACAGATGAGAAAATCAACAAAAAAACAAAAATATCCCAAAAACAGTGGTAAATTGTCAAATATCCTCAAAAATGAGTCAAAAACAAAATTATAAGTATCAAAAATTATATATACAATTGCATATCTACAAAAAAATGTGCGTAAAATACCAAGAATCCATGCACGTTAAAAACACACGGCCGAAATGATAAAGAAAAATCATACAAAGCAGTGTAAAAACAAGGTTGCGAACAGAGAAACACAACTACTTTTATTTCATAGAATTAGAATTTTTTACCGAATTTCAGGTCCATCGTCGGACTTGGAGGTGGCGATTTGTGAATTCTTGTCGGTATGTATGTAGGCAGCCCTAAGACATAATGTATGTTTAATAAGTTTTATCTCACTGAAGTAGCAAACGAGCATGCAGTCCACCTGATGGTAAGTGGTCACTGCCGCCCGTAGACATCTGTAATCAACTACGTACAGAACAAGGGTTTCATCTGAAGTCAATCGCAGATGCGTTGCTATTCCCGAGGGCTATGATGGTCGCCTCATATGTTTGTTTGCCAGCAATCACACCCTTCTATCGAAACGCAAGGAATGCTTCATGCTAGAAATAGGTGTGGCGGTGGTACTTCCCCGGTCGAACTACACTGGTTCTACCAGCTTCATATAAAACCTAAACCTATATAAAATCAATTACACTTATATTAGAATTGGTCCATAAATTCAATTGTGTTTTAAATTTTAAATTTCATATGAAATAGTTTTCCAGGTTTGTGTAAAGTTACATTTTTTCGAAATATCACATAATTGCTGTCTAACTAGATATCTAAATTTCTAGATAGATTCCGAACTATTTTGAACTATTTTCCAATATTTCGCCAATTACATCTATCGAATAACGGCAAAAACCGCATTCCGTGAGCGCCCTTTACATATCAAGCAGTATCAATAAAAAAGTATAAATAAAGACATTAACTTACCGTCAACAGGCGGTTGGAAGTTCCCCTTGAAGTGTGGATTGATGAGCACTTTCTTCCCGGCCAGACCCCCGGGAGGCAAGATAGGGGGTAGGACTGGCAACATTCTCACTTCAGGCTCCTGACGGATTGTCACTTGCGGTACATTATTGTTGGCTATTTCACGGGCTGGAGGCCCAAATCGAGGGTTGAAAGGAGGCTGGAAAAACACTAGTCTCGGTTCGTAAGGCCTAGGCATAAATGGCCTCTCTTCTATGTTCGGCCTGAAAGGAAATCTGGGGAACGGTGGGCGGTTCTCGACTCTGAACGGCATCATGTCTGGCATCGGCCGCTCGGGGGATATCTGTGGGGGTAGCTGAGATAGCTCGGGACCTACCCCAGGGGGTAGATCCGGTCGAATGTCTTGTCTGAGAGGTGGCATGGGACGCGCAATTGGGTGCATCTCGGGGCGTATTTCGTGTATTTCTGGACGAATTTCTGGGTGCATTTCTGGTCGCATGTCCGGACGCATTTCTGGACGCATATCTGGTCGAATGTCCGGTCGTATTTCTGGACGCATTTGCATTTCTTGTCTTAATTCCGGACGCATGTCTGGTCGCATTTCCGGACGTATATCTGGGCGCATTTCCGGACGCATATCTGGACGCATTTCCGGGCGCATTTCTGGATGTATTTGCATTTCTGGGCGCATATCCGGACGCATTTCCGGATGCATTTCTGGACGCATTTCCGGATGCATTTCGGGACGCATTTCTGGCCGTAATTTCGGACGTATTTCTGGCCGAATTTCCGTGTGTATTTCTGGCCGTACTTCCGGACGTATTTCGTGTATTTCTGGTCTAATTTGTGGTACTGGGGGACGAATTTCCGGATGTATTTCTGGTCGTACTTCTGTGAATATTTCTGGTCTAATTTGAGGCTGGTTTACCCTCATTTGTGGTGGGGGGAATGATGGCCGGGGTGCAAAGTTGCCCTGTAATGTTAAATCACATTGAAATCAAGGTTATATACAAATAATTAATTTTTATATCTGCTTATAAACAAGCGGACAAAGTGTTTGGATAGATTGTAAGCGGGTAAAGAATTTAATCTTTATTTTAATGGAATGTATACGAAAAGTCTCGGATAAAACACTGTATAACTCACCCTGTGCATATTATTCCGCCTGTATGGATGGTTGTTGTGCCTGAACTGTGGATTGCGCCAGGAGTTCCTGCCGCGAGGGTTGAACGAACCGCGTGGAACGTATACTTTGTCTGAAAAAAATATCACTCTAAACTACAGAATTTATTTTAATTTAAGTGTATGCGTTAATCCCGCGGTTTAAGCCGCCTCGGTTACGTAATGTAATGTATTCTATGTGTTAATAGGTCATAAACTACGTGTGTGTCTAAGAACGTAGCCAGTTTCTGCTTAGTTGTCGATGGAGATATACATGTAAAGGAGTCTAATGATAATTAATTTAAAGTGAAATTAATCTCTCCATTTTCAAAAGTCATTTGGTCACTTCATAAAACGCAAGAAATGCTTCACGCTAGAAATAGGTGTGGCGGCGGTACTTCCCCGGTCGAACTACACTGGTTCTACCACCTTTGATAAGAATAAGATGAGTATTTGTAAACAGTATAGTACTTCTGTGTCGTTTATGATTTGAAATTTTATTTGTAAGTTTAAAATAATAGTCTTAACGAAAATCGCTAATAAGTTAAAATAAAGAAACGAAAATTATCTATTTAGATTTTAAAAACAGAGAGCTTACAGAATAAATCACAATAACACATTAAATCCTTAGAATAAAATAAAAATGCAAAATAACAGCTAATGCCTAATTATAAAAGATTTATTAGAAAGTACAAATACAAATAAAATGCCAAATCAAAAATAATAATGAAAAAAATGATGTAACAACCAGCTTCAAAATATTTGCATCGAGTAATATAATTTCCGCCCATAATATTGATAGCACAAGCTGCTTCAATATCTGAGCGTCGTCTGGACTTGTCGCCCATATACTGCCATTAATTATCCATTAATTACGTGGGACATTTCGGGGGAAGTCTGGTCAAATCTCATTAAATCTTGCATAGGAGGAGTAAAATAATAACGTGATATTAAACAACGACCCCCTTGCTTAATATCACACATTTTTTTCGGTAAGAAACTATAAAATAACAAGAAAAGTGGAAAAAAATATACAATTAGTATGGAATTGAGACAAATCTCACTACATCTCACTAAGGGTTAAGAGAGGATGTCAAAAAACCATAAAAAAATACCTCACGTAATTAATGGATACCCCCTATTTTGACCTACTTTGACTTTATGCAGTGTCTTACCCAAAGAATCAGGTATGTTCCTGACTTGTGGCATTCTTTGGGCCCCCGGTGGTCTCTCAGACACAAAACGCTCACGGATTTCGCCATCTTAAACAAACAAAAGAGAAAACAAAAATAAATAAAATTCGAAAAAAAATGAACGCAATCCTTTACCGTAAGATAATTTTGTTAGAGAAAAACATATCGCTGCTTGGATTTAATTATAACATAATTAAAAAACGTAAAAAACATTCAGGTAAAAGTAAAACCACGCTTTTTGTTTCATCTTTTTAGTGAACGAAAATAATATAATAACAGTTATAAGCCCGTTAGTCACAGTGTAGTTAGAGCAGTAAGCTTAAAATTCTAAAATTTCTTTTTTTTTGTATAAATTTTGTGTAAAACTATCCCTTACTAAACTTTGAATTGTATGGTTTATCATGAATAGCAGAGATATATTTTTGTACTATCCAAAATCATCCAAATTTCTATTTATCTTTGGATATTCTATTTAGCTTCGTTAAGTTTTATTGTAAACATAAATATCAAAATTGATAAGATAAGATTAAAAAATTAGACTAAGAAGAAGTAAGGAACAGAAAATTTTCAAAAAAAAAGTACATAATAATAACCTCTTTTGTGTTATAAAAATAAGGATATTAGAATTTGTTTTTCAGTAGAGAAGTATATTGTGTACAGTCTGCATATGACATGTGTGTACTTATATACTAGATTTACAATCAATCCGTTTGTTTCGTGGTAGTATTATTTACTCAGACCAAATGGGTAGACATAAAATAAATAGGACAATTTGGACTACAAGTGCCGTAGCATGACGGCTGTCGGGGATTCATTTTTTGTAGATTATATAATCAGTATAGGTAATAAATCTAGGAAAAATTGAAAACTAAGCTTCCACCCCTTTTTATATAATGGGTAATCCTGGTACCCCTGGGCGCCATATTAAAGATAACAGAATATTTGTAATTAGTGATCTTTTTTTCATATAAGTGTATAAGTTTATGTAGGATCAGCTAAATTTTTTCCACCAACTAAAACGTGTGGGAGGCGAATACAACTCAGACCCTGGGTGGCATGAACCCATGCTACACCACTGCTTCATGCTATCTTAACCTATTTTATACACGCTTAATAATATACAATGAATTATACAAGTCTAAATCCCCGCAACTCAAAACTCAAAAGATCCGTCGAGAATCTCAAGAGGTTTCTCTTTTTTTCTTTGTACATTTATATTTTTTTCTTTTACCATCTTGTTTTTTCCTGAATAAACCCACCTCCTGTATCGTGCCTTACATTTGACTAAATAAGAGACTTGCATGATAAGATCTTCTAGACTTTGATATTTGAATAATAGGTGTACACAGAAGCAAACTTACTTGCGATGGGAGCCGACATTTCTGATGGTACTATCTGTGGAGATTCAATCGGTGCAGCTGGCTGTAACAAGATGGAATCATATTAAAATTCCGGATGCAAGATACCTACTAGTTTGGTGACGACAAAATGATATCTTGTTTAAAACACGAAGATAAAGACAAAAAGTAAAAAAATGCCTTAAATTAAATCAAAATGGCCACACACAGCTAAATCAGCAGTTAAATCAAATTACACAGCTGGACATCTTTGCGTATAAGCAGCAAAACTTTTTTTATAAGCAGCAAAGAAGTGAAATGAAATGAAATGTCTTTATTTTGTATAGGCCTACGGCGGGGGCACTTACAAATTGTCAGTTTAATTTTTTTTTTTTACACTACCACCGGATCGGAAGAATGCAGTCCACCCTGTAGTAAGTGGTTACTGCCACCCATGGAAAGCAGACGTAGTTACTACCGAGGACTAAGATGATCGGCTCATATGAAAGTATTCAGGCAACCACACCCTTCCAACGAAACTCAAGAATCACTGCACTCTAGAAATAGGTGTGGCGGTGGTACCTCCCTGGACAAACCATATATTTACCAATGGCACAGAGCTCTTTAAGTTGCAAAAAAAACTATCCTACAAAGCAGGTGATGCATTGTCACATCTTGAGTTGCAAATTACATCTTGAGGTTACGGTGACTACTTTACATCATGGTGACCCATGTTTTTTTTCTTTTTTCTTTTATTAGACTGACGTAGCAAACGAACTTGCATTCCACCTGATGGTAAGTAGTCACTGCCGCTCATGGTCACCTGTAATTTACTTCATACAGAACATGGGTTCTATCTGTTACGGTTTGCCTCATATAAAAGTGTGCTGGCAACCACACCCTTCCATCGAAACGCAAGAAATGTTTCACGCTGGAATTACGTGTGGCGGTGCTACTTCCCGGTCGAACTACACTGGTTCTACCACCTTCAAAAACCACCATGTATCTTATCATTAAGTACAAACATTAATAAATGGTAAACAGGGTAAATCTAGTACTTACTATAGCAGGCGGCACGACCGCATGATCAGCCTCATACACCGGGGGTTCGTACGGAGCGTACGTGGAGTGCTCCGGCAGAGGGGTGTTGGGCACCTCCACCGATATGTTGGGCACTATGCACTCACTCTCCGCCACTGATGAGTGATATTGCATGGACTGTGGACAATGAAGTTTATTTAAATGATGACTGATTATGTCAGGACACAGAAAAGCAAACTTGTTTATATATTCATTTAATTGGATCATCCACAAAATTACATTTTTTTTATCTGAGTGAAGTAGCAAACGAACATGCAGTCCACCTGATGGTAAGTGGCCACTGCCGCCCATGGATATCTGTAATCAACTTCATACAGAACATGGGTTCCATCTGAAGTAAATCACAAATGCGTTGCTACTCCCGAGGACTATGATGATCGCCTCATGTGAAAGTGTGCCGGCAACCACACTCTTCTATCGAAACGCAAGGAATACTTCACGCTAGAAATAGGTGTGGCGGTGGTACTTCCCCGGTTGAACTACACTGGTTCTACCACCTTGTAAAATATGTATGAACATACACCAGTTCATACATATTTAGATCATAAGTCTATTGCATTTTTATTATGGATGAGCACTGCATGCGTAGCTAAATAGGTGCATTAACATATAAGTCAAATTTTTGTTAGGTATAACTCAATGTTAAATTTACAGTAAAGAGCTCTAGATAAATGATACATATATGGTATGAATATATGAATCCTGAAAATATAAGAATTAAAATTTTATATATAAAATTTACATTAATATTAATATGGTTTCATAGATAAGAAATAACAGCCTGTTAAATTAAAAGTTCGATCTTTACGAAATAAAATAAGTGTTAGTTTACCATCTAATTTAAAAATTATGATTTTTTAAACGTTTTTTTAGCTCTGATGTACTGTTTCATCCTTGCAGGTCCAACAAAATTACGTTTCAACATCATTATTTTTGCAAATATTTTAAAGCAATTAAACATGCAATTTACCGGATGATAAGTCATTACTTCTGCCCATGTACACCTGTATCCAACTTGGTATATATCAAGTTTCTACTTGAAACCCATTAAAGATAGGTTTCTAGTACATTCACAAACCACACACACACAAGCTTTGCCTCAATAGAGGCTTCTGCTTAAAATTGTTACCAACAGAGACCTATATGAAGCTATGAATGTGCAGAATTAAATGGAATATAATACCAGTCAATTTATTTAAATTACTTAAAAATCAGATCATGCCTTTTTAATTCAATTTACAGAATTGTAACATATATCGCTACTTTAAAACAAAAGAGCCACAAATCAAAAATATTCCACTTATCTTTTAGAACTTTATTTTAACCGACTTCCCAAAGGAAAGAGGTTATCTATTTGTCACATATATTTTTTTTTTTAGAAAAAAATAACCATATCCGAATTAACCATTAAAAGAAGAATAAAAATACTTTTCCAACAGTGTATAACACATATTTATCTTATTTAAAATTACAGAGCAATTATACAAGAACTGATTTTCAAAACTTTATATGGCTCTCCTGGAATATTAGGTCTATTTGAGTTGTGGCCCTTTTGTTTTGAAGTAGCGATATATACTATTTAATTTTTGTTCAAATCATTAATTTCTTAAATTGGTAGAAGTATGACTCAATCAATCAGATTTTGAATTAATTTATGTGCATTTAATTGACCAGCATTTATATTAAAATTTCTTAATATTGTTAGATTTGTTTTTCAGTTCAAATGTTATATAAAGATTCCCTTACAAATGATTAAACCATTACATACGATAAAGACTTTAATAGATCTGGCTTTGTAGGAAAGATGAGGGTTATCATACAGACATAGTTGTACAATTTAAAAAAAAAAAACAAAACTTAATTCAATTGTTTTTTTCACAATAAATAATCGTAAATGAACATTTCCGTGTGTACAAACACTGATGTGGTTAAAGGTATTCAACACTGTTTTTATTAGCAGAAATGCTAAAAAATGGATGTAAATTTGATGTAAAAATATGCAAATAATGTGTAAAAAATTAATGTGAATTCATAGTAAGTATCAGATGTCACTTTCAGATGTACTCCAATGTAATAGTCATCAATAACAGTTAACTAACCTGATTATAGCCCATATTACGAGAAGGATACTCCGTGGAGCCCAAATCAACGTTATCTCTGTAGGACCCCACGGAAGTAGGCACGTTCTGAGACGCCCCCATGTCATAGTCGTCAGCCAAAAGTTGCTCCTCCTCCTCATTGCCGAGGTTGTAATCTGCGAGGCTGTGGTCACCCAAATCATCGCCAAGCAAATCCTCACTGCAAGACAAGCAAAGACATTGTCACACGCTAACCATGCGTATTAATTAACTAGCCGTTTTGTCAATTTTAACGCGTAATTCCACAATTTAACTATACTCCACGTATGTATCGAATTGTAAAGCTAAAATTTGCTAGGTTTAGTAAGAAATTGCAAGTTTTTAAGTTTAAATTGAGGAAAAAATTGTAAATACTAACTTGTCCGACATGTTAGCAATAATATTTTTTTTTATCTACGTATAGTGAAGTTAGACCATCGGTCTCTACATTCATAAATCCATAGACAAGTCACTACATCGTTACAATTGTCTATGGAACGAAGTCGATTTTTATGTGATGAGTCTCGTCGTGTAATCATTCATTATACATTTTTAGTTTACGTATCGAATTATCGATAATATAGTATGGTGTATATGTGTATAGTTTAAAATACATAGCTTAAAGAAGAAAAATTCATAGAGACTTCGATATAATAATCGATAAAAAAATCTGTAATGGATAGGTATTATTTAAAATCGATAGTGTATCAGTAAATCAACTTTTAATTTAAGCTGTCGAGCGGCGTCACTAGTGTCAGGTATTCATAAATCATATTGTCAAAATGTCAGTGTCATCAAATAAGCATGCTAAGCGTCAACGCCGTCAACATATCAACAGAAGCTTTAGTTAATAGCTTAGGGCCAAAGAGTAAATAACATACCTACAGGAACTTAGGGCTGCAAAATAATGAGTGACGAAGGCGAAGAGATAGAATTTCTCGATGAGGATGCGGATATCGTGCAACAATGCGTTCAATCGCAGCCGGTTACTGAGGAGCCACCTCTACACGTGATCCAGAAGCCAATACCTGTCCTGCCGCCGTTGCTGGTCGAACGCACCAATCCTTACGGTCGCCGACGTAAACGGAAGAAAGACGAAGACGACTCAGACTACGATCCGACGGACGACAAGCCCCAGAGAGGTCGGAAACGCCGTTCAAACAACATACGCCAAGTTCCGACGCCTATTCGCCGTAAATACGAGACTCAGCATTCACCAGTGCCTATCGAAGTCCGTAAAGTATTTAAGAAGCCAATTGAAGAGACTAATCGACGGAACTTAACGATAAGAATCCCAGATTTTGATGATCCTCTTTGCTTACCTGTGCGCGCGATTTTGAAAGATGAAAATGATACGCGTAGGCTCCGGCATTGGAATAATCTGTGTCTGGACCAGTTCAAGAGCTACGACAGGCCTCTAAGGCCTAGGAATGGAGAGGCCACGTCGTCGAAACGGACTATTGTTATCAGGAATCTGTTTAATAAGCAAACCAGTAAGTCTTACTTTTGTATTTTTAATCTAAGGTTGTAAAATCGTTAATAATAATTAAACTACTATTCTAATTTATATAGAAGTTGTGTGGTAGAGTTTCCTTCTGCATAGGAATCCTGCAGGTAAGAAAATTCTATGTTTTGCCCACACAACTGATGTTAAACACACAGACAAAAAAAAATACAACCAAATTGGAAAGCAAGTCTCTTACTAGGAAACTACGTAACATACTATGTAGTACGTACTTTGTATACATAATGATTTTGTAATCAGAACTGTAATGTAAAGTGGTCATTCTTCAGTAGATTATACTCCTTACATTTTCCTCATACCAGGCCCTTATATATCGATTCTTAAGGGGTAAATTCCAATAAAAAATACCATTCAACTATCTTTTTGCAAATATAGGTATGTCATTTACTAACACACGGGACTTTTATTTTTATATATGTATGAGTTCTACAATGAAATTGTATATCTGTTTCTTCAGATAAAACAGAAACTACTTTCTGGAGCAAAATATCAGTGGACAATAAATCAGGTGACACAAAGTCGGACGTGATCCAATCGGTGCTGCCACGTTACCGGGAGAAGAAGATCCTCAACTCCTACAAGTTGGGGGAGGTAAAGCGACGTAGACCCGTCTACAGTAGGTCTGAAGTGATCTTGACTAAAGAGAAGGATGGACAAGAGGAGACGTTGGTTGCGTACAAGCCTGATGATGCATTGTCTATGGTGTTTAAGATGTTTGAAAGCACAAGGTATTTTTTTTTTATCTAACTGAACTAGCAAACGAGCGTGCAGCCCACCTGATGATAAGTGGTCAGTGCCGCCCATGGACGTCTGTAATCAACTTCGTACGGAACATGAGTTCCATCTGAAGTCAATCACAGTTGTTGCGTTGCTACTCCCGAGGACTATGATGGTTGCCTCATGTGAACGTGTGCCGGCAACCACACCCTTCTATCGAAACGCAAGACATGCTTCATGCTAGAAATAGGTGTGTCAAATAATTTTATGTTAAAGGTTTCTGTTTTGTTTCTAGGGTGCGGTGATATATTTATTTGAGGCGTTTCAACTTAGTCCTTAGCAATAAATCTGTTATCATACTCAAGTAGAGTCATATCTGGGGTTGATTAGAAATGTCCTTGGGTGGCAGTGGCTACTTATGAAATTATTGGACAGTTTATGTATATATATTTAGGTCAGCGTTGCCAGACGGTTGCCAGATTGGGATATCCTGCCAAAATCGGGACGTACTGCTTTTGGCGAGACGTCCCGATTTTTTTAATCAAGATAAAATGTCCCGCCCGGGACAGGCTCGGTCGCGCTTTTCGGGAAGGACTGGACTTTTGCAAAAAAAGGTTGCCTACGACCAATAAGTGGATTTGTCTACAAAAAAAAAAGTCACCAAATCCTCCGGCCTCGCTACACCGAGGAGACTAAAAGTTTTGACTGTGTCTATGAGGCGTGAAGTCCCTCATGGTCTCCTGTCCCGCTTTTGACTATGAAATCCCGCTTTTTTCACTCAAAAAATATCTAAATCCCGACTTAGTAAAAAAATCTGGCAACGTGATTTAGGTATACATTTATATGGACATTGAAATTTTGGAATGTGGATTTTTGTGTTTGTACTTAGAATTTTTATGCAACAAAGTTATTCTCGCTGCTTGGCCTGGGTCCGTCACATTAACCACATAATGAGTAATTTGAGTATCTTATCTAGGTCATCTTATTCTAATCTAGGTCAGGAACTATCTATGTCTAAAATTTCAGCAAAAGCCCACCAGTAATTTTTGCATGAAAAAGTAAAATCACATGCACCCTCACAAACATTCGCACGTATAATATCAATTTGAAACTTTCCCTCTCGATCGGAAGCTCCGAGGTTCAAACCCAGGCACGCACTACTAATTTTTTTTAAATCATATGCGTATTAGAAATTACTTATCACTGCTTTTCGGTGAAGGAAAACATCGTGAGGAAACCTACACACCCGAGAGTTGATTAAAAAAAGTTCTCTGAGGTGTGTGAAGTCCACCAATTTGCAGTTGGCCAGCGTAAATTGGCCTATAACTCTCTCATTCCGAGAGAAGACCCGTGCCCAGCAGTGGGCCAAGAATGAGTTGATGACGTGATTATTTTTAGTAGTGTGAGAGTTGTATCCACACCGTTTTTCCTAATTTTCATACATTCAGAGCATGCTAATGTTCCCGATTTCGTTCCAGTGAGCATCCAGAAGGTGCGGAGGAGGAGAAGCATTACATGGAAGAGATGACCAGCTGCAGGATGTGTGCGGCGTGCTACCAGACCTCGTGGCGGGGCATGGAGAAGAATGTCAAACGTATGTCCTATGTATTTATTTATTGGATTACTAACACAAGAATCAGCAGATACAATCTTTAAACACAGAATGTCATATATCGTTGCTTGAGTTCTAACACCGTGGATCTCAAAATTAGCTACTTTCCAGGAGAGCAAATATACTGTCTCAAATAGTTTTTTGAATTCTAAAACTACCAAATAATATGTTGCGTTTAAAACATTAACATTTCATTAACTCAAAATGGTCATTTTTTAAGTTACACGGTGTTACAACAGCGACGACATGCACTATTGCTAACTGATCTCACAATTATAAGTAATCACAACATGCACTAGTAATTTGCCCTATGCCTTAATTTGTTATATTACAAAATTATATAAATTGTACTATATTTACTTTTACAACTACAAAGTTTTTTTAATTTTTAACAGTTCTTTGGTATATTTGGTTTGACGACCCGCGGTTGCTTACCATACGAGTTTGACGTGCAGAGTGTTCCAGGTTCGATTCCTGACCAGACAGGTATCTGATTAATGAGTTTGGATTCGTGTTGTGGGTCTGGGTGTTCGTGTATTCGTCTTATGTGTGTCCATGGCACCCATGATATAGGATAAAATCCTAGTATGGAGCTATGAGTGTAGAAAGCGTGTTTAATTTGTAGAGTGCCATTAGTATTAGTTTATTATGATTTCCAAAATGATTAGCGTTTACGTTTACAGTTTGTATGAGTTTATTATTTGACCTCAAAATGATCACCATTTACGTTTTTGCTCATATATTGCAAAATGCATATGTTTCTACCCATACTTTGCAATTTATGTAGCACTAGTCGACCCGGTTAGCTTTGTTCCACCTAAAAGTCAAAAATCTAAAATTATCAGTGTTTCTCCACTATACTATGTATGTATTGTATGCCTAAACCCTCCTCTTGAACTACTCTTATCTATAAAAAAAAATCATAAAAATCCGTAGCCTAGTTTTAAAGATCTAAGCATACATAGGGATAGACAGCGCGAAGCGACCTTGTTTTATACTATGTAGTGATGTTTATGTCGTTTACCATACATTTCTATGGACATTCCACATTTACATTTATTTCAATATATTGAAAAGTAAATAGCATGTTTACGTTTTTATTCGCGCCCATACATTGCAATGTGCATTGCACGTTTACGTTCCCGTTTACGTCCAAACATTGAAAACGGGGCGACCATATTCTTCGGAAATAGCAATGTATCTGTAATTGACTTTAAATAGAACCATTGATTTGTATGAACTTGTGTACTGTTGTCCATTGGCGGCAGTAACCTCGTACCATCAGGTGGACTGCATGCACGTTTGTCATTTCCATCAGATAAAAGTAAATTTCTATTGCCGCAAATACAAATGGTTACAACTTTTAACTAGCGAATACTGAAAGTCCACCAATTCGTACTTGGCCAGCGCGGTGGACTATGGCCTAAAACCTTCTCCTTCTGAGAGAACACCCGTGCCCAGCAGTGGGACAATAATAGGTTGTACCCGAATACTGAAAACGCGAATACGGAAACGTGTATACGGCTTTAACTGTAATTAATTAATGTTTTAGGACTATTGTAGTTGTCTACGAATTTCCAGTTTGTGATGTTTATGTCTATAAGTATTTGAATGTTTGTCCCCAGGACAAGTGAGGTGTCCGGTGTGCGGGCGGGCGTGCATCAGTATACACAACCTGGTCACCCATCTCAAGTCGCACGCGCCCGCCGATGTCAAACGAAACCAGAGGAGGATCTCGCACTGCTTGGCTAAGGTGAGCACACCATTACACGAAATGAAATGTCTTTGGCAATGGACGATCTCCCGCCAGGCTAGGTGATCATGCCTGGGGAGCGGCCGTGCTCCGACAGTGGTTGTTCGGAACTTGTATATATGCGGGGTATTGAGAATACTTCGATAGCGTGTTTCAGAATACTAGTAGCGCCATCTCTTGATGAGTAGCGGAAGGTCGCCACATGTCTTTATTTTGTAAAAGCCTACGGGGGCTACAAATTGTCAATTTTCGTACACTACCACCGGATCGGAGTACGACCTCAGCTGAGAAGATCCGGCAAGGAACTCAGCGGGCTTGTCTTTTTTTTAATTTATTTTTTTAAACTAGTCACCCGTCACAATGGTCGCAATTCGACCGTAATTTAAATTAAAAAACTAAACTTCATATTGTCCAAAGTAGGAATGTTATTTTTCAAATTCAAATATACTGTAATCATTTTCAAGTTATTTTGAACGCACCCGTTAAAGGTAAAGAGAGTTTAAAAGGAATAGCAGGTATATTGACAAAGACATCTGACATTTTTGACGTTATGTGTTTTCATAGTAAGACATTGAATGTTCTATTTCGTTTATTATGTATATGTTTGTGTCAATTGCAAAGTAGTGTGTATAGTAGAAAAAATATTAGCATTGCACAAATTCTTCTCTATATCAACTATAACCGTTAATTTCATACTCGTCCGTCTGCGGCAAGTATCTTAAAATCGGATCACATGTTTTTGCTTCACGTATTAATATATCGATTGTTACCTCATATTTTTATCGTTTTCAGGCCTTAAGCTACCACTACACGTGTCGGGTGTGCCAGAAGCAGTTCCCCGCGATTCGCGAGCTTCGACACCACGTGCGCACACACAAAGGTAACGCATGCCACACATCCATGCACGTGTACGAACACACGCACGTGTCCTCATACACAAACACACATACACGCACACACTTAGAGAGAGACAGAGACACGCATACGTATATACACACAGGGGTGCGTTCCATTAGGCGTTTACAAAGCGTAGGCTCACTACCGCAGTTTTTCCCGTTCCATTAGCTTCTGAGCTTTATTGACGTATTCTCTACTGGAACGATCACTTCGACCCACCTTGTTGGATGGGTCGTCTTGAGCGTCGCGCGGGCGTAATCATGACGTCATGAGTGACGTGTTCGCCGCGACCACAACGGCCGCGCTCGTCTTGTGGAATGACGTTTAGGGCGTTTGAGGCCTTGTGAGCGTCATCTGGAATGTGCACAGGGACACGTGCGTGCACTCATACACGCACACACCGCACACACACACACAAACACACACACACACACAAACACACACACACGCACACACGGAGATAGAGACACACATGTTACATGGACGTACTGGCACGCACGCGCACACAGACCTGCACGTGTTCATATTCAGACACGTAACTATATACAGGTATACTCTCTTGCACACAATTATAAAGAACAGAGCTTATAAAATAAGTCAACAGCGAATCTCTATCAAGTATCCATAAATCCAGGAACAACAAAGCAAAAAAAATATTAAACCTAACTACGTAATAATAGCGCACTGTAATGTATGACACGAAAAATAATTTTGAATATTCAGAAAATAGCCATGGCCGTATGCTATCTTCCCGTAAGTATATCAACCTGTCATCGTCGGGAGAGGTCACCTTATCTACGGTTACAACAAGCAATGGGTTCCGGTTTCGACCTCCGGTCTTGTCTTTGTGTTTCCATTAAACACAAAAAATCCTAGTATAAAACTAAACTAAATAAATAATCATAAATCTTTATGATGACGTAATTCCCACATAACTGTACAAAACGCTGACCTTTTTTTTTTTTGTTTTCGAGGGGAAACCTTCAAAAGGTACCCGACGTCGTGGGAGCGACGCAGGGTTATGTGGGATTTTTACCGCACTAAAACCCCCCCGGTGGCCGTCCTCGGCGCTGAAAAGGAGGACTCTGGGGTCTCGAAACGGCTTCAACCGGAATCCTCCGAGTGCGTTGCCCCATCGGGCTCCTCCCAGATGGGCGGCTGGGCCCACCGCTCCGTCTAGTTTTTACGACGGTATGCGACCACACATACCGCCGTCCTTCCCGGGATTGCCTGACCGAACGGTTCGAGCTCCCACTCTAGCCGTCTGCAATCCCGGAAGCCCCTTTTAGTCGCCTCTTACGACAGGCAGGGGATGCCGTAGCCCTATTCTGATCCCGGAACTACAGGGCGTACAAAACGATGACCTAACGCATATCATAGGAATAAGCCGCATAGGAAAAGCTTATTTGAAGGCACTCTTGCCGTTCGGCTACGAAGCAGTGATAGAATTTTGATTAAATTTTTACTACATTTTGCAGTGAAATTTCATGGCCTCATAATTTCAGACACATACATTTGTCGTGGCGTGCAACGCTCAACTTTATGGGTAAACAATAGAAGTGCGATCATTCCAAATTTGACCCACTTCAATGTTCTGTCTGCTCTAGTAAATATTTTATTATGCGTATAATCGTGATTATATTATGTGCTCGGGACTTTTACCACGTAAATGCAATACACATTTTTTACCTAAAACATCCGCGCTTCTAGTATTATTTTGATCCCATAAGCCCTTGGATTATTTTGATCCAGAGATGGGCATAACTAGTTACTTAAGTAATCTTATTACTTATTAATGAAATTACAAAGTAATTAAATTAAATGTAATTGAATTACACAATAATCAATTAAATTGTAATTGAGTTACTACCAACGTGCAATGTAACTGATTACAATATATTTAATTACAAAATAATTTAATTACAAGATAACCTAATAATTACCTAGTAATCTGTTTAATTGTAACCTTAACTTTGCATATGAAATATATTTATTTGTTCTATCTGTAATGTTTTTTTGTTTACAATGATAATCAAAACAAGATGTATTTAATATTTCAACAAAACATCTGATACACATGTTTTTTTTTAGAAATGAGCGTATATAACTTTTTTCCATTTTTTTTTTAAATTAAATAAAATAAAAATATAACATCTTCGCTTGGTGTAGTAGCGTATATTATAGGATTGTAGGTAAAGCAGGCACGGTCTGCAACTTCGGCAAGTACGAATTTAAGTGCAAACGTTCCAGTCTAATACTGATTTAAATATTAAATAACTTTGCAACAAATTACTTATGTAATCTGTTATAATGTAATTAGATTAACTTGTTATTAAATTATTTGTAATTAGTTACAGTAAATACTTATTGTAATTAGTTACCTATGTAACCTGTTACAAATTATTTTGAACCTGTTACTAATTACAAAGTAACTGTAACTTGTAATTGTTAATTCAATTGCTTTTTGCCCATCACTGTTTTGATCCCATAAGCTTGACAAGATGTGTTTTAATAATTTTTATTATGTTTTTCGCAGGTACTGAGCAGTTTCATTGTGAAGTTGGCGATCATTTAGTTTCTTAAAATATGTATCTCATTTTCCAAAATAAAAAAATATCAGCACATATATATTTTATTTTCTTTCATTACGTTTAAGATAAAAAAAAAAACAAAAAAATCTTAAATAAACTCTTTTATAAAAAAAACGATGTATGTAAATATGCGATTAACTTTAAAATTGTGTAAACATTTAACAAATATAAGTAAATACTAGCTGAACCCTGCAGCTTCGCCCGCGTTAAAAAAATCGATGTATCGATTGTCCCGTGGGAATAAGATATTTTCTTACAGTAAAAAATAGCCTATATGTTAATCCAGAGTGTCAGCTAACTCCCTTTCAAATTTTATGAAAATCGCTCCAGCCGTTTAGACGTGAAGAAGTAACAAACATACACACTCACAAACTTTCGCCTTTATAATATTAGTATGATATCAAATTAAGCCGACACCAAAAGTGGGCGAAAAGAAGGTCCGCAGGTCTGACATTTTTAACTCGAAGATTTTTTTCTCGCCTGTTTTAAGTGAGGAGAGGAACACCGGACCTCCTAAATACTCCTTTATATAATTATATTATATTTACTCGTAAAATGTATTTTAAAGCTATAATGTATTTACTTAGAATAAAACTTTAAAATGACAGCAATGTTGTTATAACTCGCTGTTGGATTTTCTCATTGCAAGGGGCACTTATTTCTAGCGTGAAAAGTTCTTGCCTTTCGGAGGAAGGGTGTAGTCACCAGCACACTTAAAGTAAAGATTTTAATAGTTTGGAATTCATATGAAATTTTTAAACAATAGGCGGCACACTTTCACATGAGGCGACCATCGTAGTCCTCGGGAGCAGCAACGCATCTGTGATTGACTTCAGATGGAACCCATGTTCTGTATGAAGTTGATTACAGATGTCCGGATGATAGGCGGCAGTGACCACTTACCATCAGGTGGACTGCAAGCTCGCTTGCTACTTCAGTCAGAAAAAAAACCTTGTGCAGGATTTAGGGGATGTCATCTGGGAACAACTGCCACACCATTAAACTTCGGAAAATAATTCCAGCCAGTAAACACAGTAAATAACTTTTTCTTTAATATTTAGATTTGGTGACAATTTTGCGGACGTAGAATTGCAAACACAGATGTAAAAGGTAAGATTTATGACCTATTTCGCTGGCTACAATTTCTATATGGTGGGTGGGCCTTAAATAATCTACTTCAGATTCACTATAAATTATTTTATAAAAAAAATATCTACATGAAAAAAAAACCTGCTGTACTCGGAAAATATTCGGGACGGGGAAGCTCTCTAGATACACCGTATAGCCCTAATGGCTCCATACCTCTAACCTCGGCCGTTTCTGGACCCCACTTAAGACTACTTGCCGACCGCTGACCTAGAAGATACTACTATATAGTGTGAATCGGTAGAAAGGTTTTATCAAACTCCTCGTAAGGACTTCGACAGGGTTTAAAGACTGTAATACAATTACGAATCTTTCTTGTACAACTTATTTAAACTTTCGTATCAAGGCGAATTGTTCTAGAACTCCCAGGGCTCCTTGCGACGTTACATAGGCTTATGTTTTTGACGACCCGCGTGGCGGAGCGGTTACATTACCGGTCTGACGCGCAATGGGTCCCGGGTTCGATTCCCAAACAGGTATCTAAAAGATGAGTTTAGAATTAGCTTCGTGTTCTGGGTCTGTATTCGTCTTGTGTGTGTCCATGGTAACCATGACAGAAGAAAATCCTACCGTGGGGCTATGAGTATAGAAAGCTTGTTTTTTATGTTATATAATCAGCATATCTAATGCTCTATTCTCGTTCTCAAAAAGATTAACAGGAAAATCTGAATATTGCTTTTATTCTTGAAGGTCCCGTGATAGGATAGATCGCAAGCTAAATTATATCACTACATAGTATAAAACAAGTCGCTTGTCGCTGTCTGTCCCTATGTATGCTTAGATCTGTAAAACTTCGCTACAAATTTTAATGCAGTTTTGAAGTGAAACTTCTTTAGGCGCATGAGGGTAAATTTTTTACAGATGAAACGTCACGCCGGTATGCAACGGAAGTGTCGGAAAAGAGAGAGAGAGTGATCGAGACCGATTGAGAGAGAGTAAGACAGGGCGAACGTAGCATGAGCAACTAGCCGTGGAGTGAGAGTAGGGAGCAAGCGACTGAGAAAGATTGAGAGAAAAAGTGAGACAGAGCGAACGTCGTATCACGCCTTTTTCCCTTCCTCTTAATCTTGGAAATTTAAAGTTTTAGATTTGTATAAATATAAACAAGATTTATAAATTAGTTCGCCAAAGAAGTTTCACTTCTGACATGTGTACTTTGTACGCACGCATGTTTTATTAATAGATAGAGTGATTCAAGAGGAAGGTTTGTATATATAATACAAGTATAATATAGTGGAGGAACACTAATAATTTTAGATGTTTGGATTCCATTGAAGGTGGTAGAACCAGTGTAGTTCGACCGGGGAGGTACCACCGCCACACCCATTTCTTGCGTTTCGATAGAAGGGTGTGGTTGCCGGCACAATTTCACATGAGGCGACCATCATAGTCCTCGGGAGTAGCAACGCATCTGTGATTGTCTTTAGATAGAACCTATGTTCTATGTGAAGTTGCTTACATATGTCTATAGGCGGCAGTGACCACTTACCATCAGGTGGGACTGCATGCTCGTTCGCTATTTCAGTCAGATAAAAAAAAATGTTTGACTTTTAGGCGGAAGTTGGGTCATTCCCGCTCGGTAACACCCCGTCGTCCACACTGTTGACGAGTGGGAATTAAAAGTTGCAATTGTGCACAGTGTTGACGAACGCTACTTTTTTTTCCCGTTCGTCCACGACGTGTATAGTCCGAGAGACAAGATATAAAAAGTAACATTAAATAAAAGATAATGCAGATTTCAAGTAAAACTTTATCATAATGTTTAGCTAAAAATATACTTATGCTTCATAAGTACGTAGATAAGTACTAAATATTTTTTGTAATTCACGCAAAGTTCTAATTTAACAGAACTGTTACTATTTATACGTCACAAATAAAATCATATCATTTACAAATACTTAATAAATAATAGTCTAATATTTAGTAGGTATTACAACATCGTTCCTGTAGTTCCAGGATCAGAATAGGGCTACGGTATCCCCTGCCTGTCGTAAGAGGCATCTGAAAGGGGCTTCCGGGGTTGCGGGCGGCTAAGTAGCTTGAACCATCCAGCCAGGCGATCCCGGGAAGGTTGGCGGTATGTGTGGTCGCATATCGCCGTAAATGGGCCAGCCGCCCATCTGTGTGTGTCAGAATCGCGGGTGTACCTCACGGATTTAAATATGTCTTTTATATTGCAAACGTACTTGCTGTGTAACTTAGTGTACCTAACATAAAATTCTGTGTCCTTATATGCATAGATTTAAAATGAAATAGGTACACCCGCCATCCTGACGTCAGAATCGCGGGTGTACTTCTAGTCAGCATATGTACCTAAGTAAAGAGTATACGTAGATTTGGTACCTCCTGTGTACCTGCAGAAACAAAATATTGAATAAATAAAAAATAGGAAGGTTGCTGAGAAAATAAAAAAAAAAAAACAGTTTTCTTTCTTTGACGTCGTTTTTATTTTATAAAAATAACTACTGTATTAATAACTAAAGTTGAAATTAAATATTAATTGCATCTGTTAGAATAACAAAAAAATATATTGCGTTTGTTTTTTTTTATTGTAAAAGATTTAGGATTAGCATGTTTACCGGTTTTTTCGGAATGAAAATTAAACGAGTTTTGAAGTTTTTTTTATTATTTTAATATTAAGTAATTCGAATGGTAACAAAAAAACATTTCATTTTAAATCTATGCATAGAAGGAGGTAAACAGGATTTTATGTTAGGTACACTAAGGTACACAGCAAGTACGTTTGCAATATAAAAGACATATTTAAATCCGTGAGGTACACCCGCGATTCTGATACACACGTCCATCTGGGAGGAGCCCGATGGGGCAACGTGCTCAGAGGATTCCGGTGGTGTTTGTTGGAGATCCTAGAGTCCTTTTTTTTAGCGTCGAGGACGACCACCGGGGGGTTTTTAGAGCGGTGGGTATGTGTTTTTTCTTTGTATTTTTTGGCCATCTTGTTTTTATCTTACATCTATATCTATACTTATAATAAATCTGTAGAGAGGTCAATTCTGTACATTAAATATATGTTGGGAAAATGGGAGAAGTTACTCCATTTTTAAGCTTTCGTCGCGTGTGCAACCTTAATGCTTAAAGCTACACAGAGATCATGTATGACGGAAATATTTTCCTTAAAATTACATAAAAAAATATCCGACAACAGCATATGTCTATCTTTTATGGTTGACTCACAATAACACGTGTAACTCCCGATAGCGTAGCAGTTCAATGCTTTCTGATTATATTTGTCTTCTCTTACGTTTATAACACTCTCAGTCATCCCTAATTAAAAAAAGTTAACATTATTTAGGCGGAACGAAGTTCGCCAGGTCAACTAGTTTGTAATAAAAGTTAACTCCAGCCTTACAATTCGCTGCTCAAGAACCATATTTGGCACGATACGCTACACTTTGACATTCAATTAATTAAAACGTATTGTTCAGTCCCAAGCTGTTCTATCTTCTATATAACCAGAAATTTTATAATATACTTTACGACTAAGCTTGACTTCTTAATAAATGATTTAAACTTATTAATTGACAAATTTCTGATTTTGATTGGAAGTTTATTATAAAAGCGTATACACCGACCCATAAAACAGGACATATGAGGCGACCATCTTAGTCCTCGGGAGTAAGAACGCATCTGTGATTGATTGCCTTACAAAACCCAAGTTCTATATGAAGTTGCTTAGAGATGTTCATGGACGGCAGTGACCACTTAAGTCAGGTGGGCTGCATGCTCGTTTGCTATTTAAATCATAAAAAAATTAACTGCGCAACATTTCGAGAAAATGTCCTACTGACAAATTACCAAGTGTTAGCTCTATTTGAGCGTTATGTATAAATTCATCTTTTTGCTTATATTTTTCATCTCTTGCTGGCGCAGAAGTCATATTACTATGAATTTGACGACTACGAACAGTGTAGAAAGCAGCATCTTCAAGCAATATGTTTAGTAAATGCAACAAATTTGGTCCCTTTTTTCCGACCGCAGAGTTCAATTTATGATGCCAAGATTCTAAAAAATTTGTAGTTCTGTGTTTTTGTCCATATGCATTCCATATTGGTATGAATTTTTCTTTCAGCCATTGTTTCTCCATATATATTTTAAACTTTTCCACAGACATATCTTCCATATCATGACGTGTGATGTAAGCCCATCCGTTCATCACTTCACTCTGTGGCAATAAAGGTAAAACTGCACTGAGTGCCACCAAACGTTTCTTTTTAATATTTTTTGATTTCACAAGACCCAATTCTCGACCCTTAGCCCAAATCGCTTTGTTATAATGAAAATAACAACCTTTGACTTCAATTTGGGGAAAAACTTGGGTAATGGCTTTCATGGCTGCTCTCTCGTAGTCCATTCTTAACGTTTTCGGCTTCCATTTAGGAATTTGTGCCTTGATCAACATAAATAATATTTTATATGTTTCTGTTGATCGATTACTCATGAGAGCATATACTAGAGGCATCAAATTTGTATGATTTATTGTGCTCCCAATATCTCCATGAATACTATACAGTTGTTCGAAGGGGGGAGAGCAACTTTTGAACGTACCGTCAGCGAAAAAGTCTTCATTTTGACAAATTATTTGTTTTGCTTTTTCTGAACAAAATACGATTATCCTTGTATTACCATTAGTATAGTCGGCTAAAAGAAAATTTTGGTAAGCTGACGGCACTTGTATATCTTGTACAAGTCGACATTGTATTTTCGACAATTCAGCTGCAGAGTTTCTGTACCTATAGAGTGAACTCTTTATGCTACTAAATTTTGGTATTTTGCTGAGTAGCTCTGTGCTTGCTTCTTTTAAACTCGCGACTTCGGAGTTATACGTATTCGGTACACTGGGAAACGATGGTGTTATTAATTTTTGCTTTATGTTGTATAGCGATGTGTCAATTTGATTTTTTTCAAAATCTGGCGTACATTTATGTGGCGTTTCTTCGATGATTTTATCGTTCTGAAGCAAAATATATAGGAAGCTATTAGTTTAATGAAGTAAAAACCAATCAAGTAGGTATCGATATTCATGATTAATGAATTGCTAATAATAATAAAACTAATAATATTAACAAAACATCGAGACTAATACTATTCATATCACTGCTCATATTGAAAGTACTTACATATTAAGGCCTAGCTAAGTACGTTCATAGGTAGCAGTTTTTTACAAGTAGGTATGTTACCCAAGATAATAATAAATAAATAATAAATAACGCTTCACACTCATAGCCCTACACAAGGATTCCCTGTGTCGTGGGTGCCATGGACAACACACAAGACAAGGACATACATCCAGACCAATAACGGAAATTTAAACTCATCATTAAAATTTCCGCCTCGCTGGGAACCGAACCCAGGACCCTCGGATTAGCGGACCGGCGTGTTAACCATTGCGCCATCCGGGTCGTCAATAATCCGGGATAATATAACGCTAAAAAAATATGAACTTACTTTGATTCTGACAACTCCGCTGCACTTTAATTTACGCTGACTGCAACTCCAAACCACTAATCCACTATTATGTTTCCTTCTTGTGTAGTATTGGTGACCACCATGAAGTAAAACAGTCCCATGTTTCCTTTTTATGTAGTTAAACACAGATGTTCCACCTGAACTACCTGCTGTACCTGGTTTTGAGGACATAACTACGAAGTGCAAGATGTAGAGCCAAGATAGCAAGAGAGAAAGAGAACTTATAGATAGACTTATACAGAAAAGATCAAGGCGAGCGGCGGGCACAAGAGAAGAAAATTTTCCGACAGACGTCAAACCGAATGTGTTCGCTTTTATTTACTTTTGAATTTATTTTTTCCCGACCGTCGCACGTTTGTACATAAACAAAGTGGTTTCTATCGTTTACATGAAGGTTGATCCTGAACTGCACATTTTTAAATAAAGTTCCAGAAACATGCAACAATGCTAATGTTAATACGAGCGCATTATGTACCGCCATGATTAGGTACCTACTTTATAAGAAAGTATTAGTATTATCCACCAAATAAGATTCTACCAAATTATATATTTTTAACTAGCTGAAACCCGCAGCTTCGCCCGCTGAAAATACGTTGCAGCATGATGTTATATAGCCTAAAGCCTTCCTCCATAAATGGTCTATTCAACATAAAAACAATTTTTCAATTCGAACCAGTTCCTAAGATTAGCGCGTTCAAACAAACAAACAAACTCTTCAGCTTTATAATCTTAGTATAGATTAAAAATTTACGTGAATTAGAAAAAAAATATTGTACGGAAGTTAAGTACTTATCTGCAATATTTTTTCTAATTCACGAAGCATTATGATAAAGATTTACTTAAAATCTACATTATCTTTTATTTGTTAATGTTTATTGTTTATTTGTTATGTTACTTTTTAAATCTTGTCTCTTGTACTATACGCGTGTACGAACGGGAAAAAAAAGTAGCGTTCGTCAACACTGTGCACAATTGCAACTTTTAATTCCCACTCGTCAACAGTGTGGACGACGGGGTGTTACCGAGCGGGAATGACCCAAGTTCGCCGGGTCAACTAGTGAACAGCATTGTAATATAGTGTCTAATTGTAAGTCTTTTAATGATAAATATGAGTATACTAGTGAACTATAAATACCATTTGATTTGTAGTAGGTAATGTATCAAATCGCGGTCAAAATATACCACCCAATAGAGCTAGCAAAATAAGTAAAAAGCCGACCGTAGCTAAAATACCTTTAATTACTGCCACCCGTACGGAATCCAGGATTACTTATTTACGTCGTCATGGCAACCACTGCCACTATAATAAGGGTGGCTAATAGATTCGTGAGGGTTGCTTAATAACTCTGCCTCACGTAATGTCCAACACGCACTACTTATTTCATTTCTATTACTTAATAATTTTGATTTAAGTGTGCCAGGTCGAGACAAGTAGAACGCAAATATAAAAAGTACCTTCATCAAGGTGTAGGCGTAAGGGGAAAGGGGGGTTACCCCCCTTAGCGTAGGCGGAAGGAAATATCGTTTAATGAGGACCTTTTTCGTTTATTTGTGAGGAATCAGCCTATTTATAGAAAATGAGCGACCTGGCGTGATTTGATGTTGGTCGCCCCTCTTATCAAAGCTATGATTTACCAATACCACATCGTCACACCATTTACAATGTGGTTGAACGGTGGTTGTTTGTGTGTTCATGGTACCCACGACAGGAGAAAATCCTAGTGTGGTGCTATGAGTGTAGAAAGCGTTTGTGTGTGTGTGGTGATTCGACCGAGAAGGTACCACCGCCGCACCTATTTCTCATCTAGCCCGAAGCGCTTCTTGCTTTTCGGTGAAAAAGACTGGTTGCCTGCTCGTTTTTATATCAGGAGATCATCTTAGTCCATGAAAGCAGCAACGCATTAGTAATTGGCTTTAGGGTGAACCCATATTCTCTTCGCTTAAGTATGTATTTGATGGAAGCATATTCTATATGATGTCTATGGGTGGCAGTGACCACTTAACATGAGCTGCATGTACATCTGTCACTTAAAAGTAAGTCAAGAAACCACAATCCTCAATTCTTCTACAGTTGTCTACTAATCAGTGTCTAATCCACCAGTTTCCATTTAGCGCGGTGAACTATGACCTTAACCCCTTTCAATCTGAGGAAAGCCCTGTACCTACTTGGTAGTACGTTTACAATGTGATGACATGGTAATTAGAGAGATGACCTACCTGTCTAATAAATAATAATATTAATATGATTTATTTTTTCAAAGTAAAAATACATACACTCTTTCTACACACGCTTTGTGCAGTCAAAGCCCCACACTAGGATTTTCTCCAGAGTCGTGGGTTCCGTGGACACACAACAAGACGAATATACAAACACCCAGACCCGCTGCATTAAAACTGCATTAAAATCCGTAGCGTAGTTTTAAAGATCTAAGCATACATAGGGACAGCGGGAAGCGACTTGTTTTATATTATGTAGTAGTAGATATAATTTAGCTTGCAATGTAGCTTATCACGGGACATTCAAGAATAAAAGCAAAATTCTGATTTCCTGATAAGCTACTTGAGAACGAGAACAGAGCATTAGATATGATGATTAGATAAAACAAAAACGCTTTCTACACTCACAGCCCCACAGTAGAATTTTCCTCTGTGTCGTGGGTACCATGGACACACACAAGAGGAATACACATACACCCAAACCCAGAACATGAATCTAAACTCATCATTCAGATACCTGTCTGGCCGGGAACCCGGGACCCATTGCGCGTCAGACCGGTATGGTAACCTCTCCACCACGCGGGTCGTCATAAAAATAGGTATAATTGTAAATCGATTTTATTTACAATAATTAGAATGGAAATAAATCCATTGTATTAAACGCTGACAGTTAACTCTTTTTATAATGTTCTTTTGCTTTTGGACTTTTAACACGGTGTTTACGAAAAGTGCGTCTTATTTACGAGACAATAATTGATTCAGAAAACAACATGACAACAAATTTTATTGTACATACATTTTTTATCTACCTCTCTCACGCAAAAACTACTGATCGCATGTCGATAAAATGTTTCACACTGATGGTATATGACCTACACTTACACATGGGATACCTATTACCACGGTAAACGTGACCATATAGTGATAGCCTAATGGCTGAAAGGTGGTAGAACCAGAGTACTTCGACCGGGGAGGTACCACCGCCACACATATTTTTAACGTGAAGCATTCATTGCGTTTCGATGGAAGGGTGTGGTTGCCGGCTCACTTTTATAAGAGGTGACGGTCCTAGTCCATGGGAGTAGCAACGCATCTGTGATTGATTTCAGATAGAATCCATGTTGTATATAAAATTGATTACAGAAGTCTATGGGCGGCGATGACCACTTACCATCAGGTGGACTGCATGCTCGTTTGCTACTTCATTATTATAAAAAAAAAAATTTTAAACAAAAAATACAACCGACTTCCATGCCACATAAAAGTAAAAAATAATTTAAATACATGTTGGTTTAGAGCAAACACAGTTCTTAGTACATAGTCCCGAAGTCGGCGCTTACCATATTTTGCTGGATCATGACGAAACTACATGTATCTTATATGAGCGCCGACTTCGGGACTATGTACTAAGAACTGTGTTTGCTCTAAACCAACATGTATTTAAATTATTTTTTACTTTTATGTGGCATGGAAGTCGGTTGTATTTTTTGTTTAAAATTTTTTTTTCACGCTTTTCAGTCACGATAAAATCAGTTATGGCTGTTGCTAGTCGTCCGCTAACCGGATGAATAAAATTAATTATTCGTCCGATTTTCGGATGAATAAAATTATGTGCTGACGTCATCATATAAAAATAGACTTCTTTGACACAACCGGTCGGGGGCGCTACCGCGCCCCCTCCCTTAGATTCTGAATTGGAAAAATCTGTTCGAACCTAACCTAACCGAATAAAACAACTTTTTCTGAGTAAACATTTATTTAAAGAATAGACCTATAATTATCAATATTTAAAGTAGAAAAAGTAATATAAACCTTATAACTAAGAGTATAATTCAACTGATACTGATAAAAATAACCCATCCAATTTAAAAAGGTTGGTAGTACTCTTGCATCTTTCAGGTAATTGTATTCAAAGTGGAATTTTTGATCATAATTATATCCTCTCCGAAACTCATTGTTGGTATTGTGAACAACAACATTATGTATACGTAAGCACAATATGGCCGACGCCTACGGTTTAAACTTGAAGGACCCCAGCATTATCAGGGTTGAGGAGTTGAAGGTCAAAATTATCATGTCATATCTTTGCTTAGTAATCTCATTACATATACGTAAGCACCATATGGCCGATGCTTATGGTTTAAACTTGCAGTACCCTGCATCATCAGGGTTGAGGAGTTGAAGGTCAATTTTCTTATCATACGTCTTTGCTTTGTAAATATATTACATATCCATAAGTATCAAATGGCCAACGCCTATGGTTTAAGCCTGAAGTACCCCTGCATCATCAGGGCCGAAGAGTTGAAGGTCAAAATTATCATGTCATATCTTTTCTATGTAATCTCATCGCATGCACGTAAGCAACAGATCCCCAACTTCTATGGCTTGGGCTTACAGTACCCTGCATCATCAGGGTTGAGGAGTTGAAGGTCAACTTTTTTATCATACGTCTTCGCTTTGTAAATATATTACATACCCATAAGCATCAAATGGCCAACGCCTATAGTTTAAGCCTGAAGTACCCCTGCATCATCAGAGTTGAGGAGTTGAAGGTTAAAGTTTTCATCTTATATCTTTGCTTAGTAATCTTATCAGATATACGTAGCGATCATGTAGCTAACGCCTATAGTTTAAGCTTGAAGCACCCCAGCATCATCAGGATTGAGGAGTTGAAGGTCCAATTTTCCACCGTATACAACCATTTTTCTAATGTTTTACCATACATTTTTTTAAATATCATTTTGAATGCGTAAGATTGAAATAGCTAAGTTTTATGGCTTAGGCATTCAATACCCCTGCATCATCAGGATTGAGGAGTTGAAGGTCCAATTTTTCGTCGTATACCTTTGCTTAGCAATGTTATTACAAATCCGTGAGCAACAAATGTCTAACGTTTATGGTTTAAGCCTGCAGTACCCCTGCATCATCAGGGTTGAGGAGTTGAAGGTCGAATTTGTCATCGTACATCTTTGCCTTGCTATCTTATTATATATCC
Organism: Spicauda simplicius; assembly: GCA_949699795.1. Classification (NCBI taxonomy): domain Eukaryota; kingdom Metazoa; phylum Arthropoda; class Insecta; order Lepidoptera; family Hesperiidae; genus Spicauda; species Spicauda simplicius. The sequence goes on along the minus strand of OX453078.1, from coordinate 968,828 downwards.
GTAAGCACTAAATGGCCATCACCTACGGCTTGGGCTTACAGCACCCTGCATCATCAGGGTTGAGGAGTTGAAGGTGATTTTTTTTTATAATATGTCTTTGCTTAGTATTGTTATAACATACCCATAAGCACCAAATGGTCAACCCCTATGGTTTAGGCTTGAGGCACCCCTGCATCATCAGGATTGAGGAGTTGAAGGTCAAATTTTCATCACATGTCTCTGCTTAGTAGTCTTGTTACATATATGTAAGCACCAAATAGCTAATGTTATAGTTTAGGATAGCTGTAACCCTGCATCATCAGGATCGAAGAGTTGAAGGTCAAATTTTTCGTCAACCTATATAAGCATAGATATATAATACATATTTCAAGTTTCATAAGAATCGATTCGGCAGAAGCCGAGTTATCTCAAATTATCTAAAAAACTTGAGGAGTGGTGGTGGTTTCCACCCCATAACTCAAAGAGTTAAGCATCACAGCACACCCATGTCCAAGAGAAAAAGTTGCGTGACGAAATTTCCTATCAAATGAAAGAAAGAAAATGGAAATCGTTTTATAAACACCCAAGTTATTTAAGATTTTAAGAAACCGACATTTTCCAATTTCCCGGGAAAACCGCCGGAAGGTTTTCATTTTCCTCAATATGGGACTGCCTGTGAAACTAGTCGCATACAATGTCGTATGAATCGTGTCGGTAGGTCGACGATTTCTAGCCATTTCGCCCGAACATACACACCGGAGTCCTTTAAAAAAAAGTTCTTGGAGTGTGTGAAGTCCACCAATACGCACTTGGCCAGCGCGGTGGACTATGGCCTATAACTCTCTCATTCCAAGAGAAGACCCGTTCCCAGCAGTGGGACAATAATGTGACGAAACGTGACCAAAACCGCAGAAATAAGCTAGTTCATGATAAGCATCTGAGGTCACATGTAGATTTCACTGGGAACAAAGACAATAATCTATAACCAATATCTAATTTCCGCATCACCCCTAGAGATACGGTAATACATGTGCCGGATCATTGACCCCTGGGTTCAGTGACCTCAAAATTCGTGTATATTCTATGGGGTGGCTATAGACAGCCTCGAGGGATATGTTATACTTGCTTGAAATCAAATCAAATCTTCTTTGTTGTAGAAAATAGGTTACATAGGTTGTAAACAAATATATAATTTTCTCTGAATGGTTAACTGGAAAATAATATAAAATTCATAATTCATATACATATTTTTTTATTTCTTTATTGCACCTCTATAAAATAAAAGTTACAATAGGGCAAACTTAATGCCTGATGGCATTCTCTGCCAGTAAACCTGGGTGGCTTGAAAATTTGCGGCAGGTGGAAATTTAAGAAAAAAACAAAATAAAAAATGTTTGTTTATTTAGAATTCTTTGAAATTTTACTCATATTGCGTAACGAAAGACATTGTCATAAAACTTTTTTTTGTGTACAAATAGTAAATCACATATGTGTGTATTGTCATTGACGCAAGGTACAAATCTTATTCAACATGTGCACTTTGCTTACAGACGTCCATGGGCGGCAAGTAACACATACCGTCAGATAAATATTTATTGCCACAATAGCGGATCTCCGACCCAGGGAATTGAAATATAGAATTATATTTGATAAGACTACATTAAAATCATGTAATGTTAACTCTTTATTTATATAGATACAACAGAGAAAGTAAATAAAATTTAATAACATAAACTAGACTAAATAAAAACTAAACTTATAAATAAATAACAGTAAGGAACTTATTATTTTATTTTATTTCAGTCACAAAATCCACAGCTCTTAGTTTAATAGGTTACAAATCGCTCGTTTTTGCCACGGACGTGCAAGTTGTGGAAGGAGCTTCCTCTTGAGGTATTCCCGGAGCGCTATGACATGGAGTTCTTCAAGAAAGGTGCGAAAAGAGCTCTCCTTCAAAGCCGGCGATGCATTGGCGACTCCTCTGGTGTTGCGAATGTCCATAGGTGACGGTGACTACTTTCCATCAGGTAGCCCGTCTGCCTTATCGTTAGGTTAAAGTATAAAAAAAAATCATACGTTACAAGTCATACAGCCAAAAACATTACATATTATAAATAAAACAAGCAATGTAATATAATTGTCGTTAAGCAAGATAAGTCAATGTGCTTTCTGTCTAGTAATACACAGTGTGAAGGGATGTCTTTACACTTACAATTAGTCTCTCATACGCTTCGGCTATTTATTTATTTATTTATTTATTTATTTATTATTACAAAACTTACAACTAACATTACAGGAATTTACCTAATTCGTTAGTGTAGATACAATCTAACATTACACATTATCAATATTAAATTAATGGTAAATGTCATAAGTTTACAATATTGTTAAATGATTACAAATATTCCAGAATTAATTAATAGAGGCATAATATAATAATAAATTAATAATAACTATAAATGCCAATGTCAACAATAATAATATAAATAGAATGTCACGAATATAAATTTAATTAATAGTGACATAATATAATAATAAAATAATAATAACTATAAATGCCAATGTCAACAATAATATAAATAGAATGTCACGAATATAAATTAATAATAATAATTTAAACAATATAATGATTTCAGAACAATTTCATTTCAATTGAATAATCCTAAGCATATTTAGATTAGCAATAATAACTCACTACTTGTGTTACGACCCTTGTGAACTCGATCACGGAGCAACTAAATAAGTCAATATCGACAGCGACCTTGTTGAGCGTGCGCAGTGCGCTTGTGAGCGGAGTCTCGCGCAGCAGATTCGTTCGAGCGCGCGGCAACGCCAGCAACTGCGGGCGTCGCCGGCGTGAAATACTATTATTTGGAACGCTCAGCTGCAGCCATTCTAGAATACGTGGGTTATCGATTATTCCCCGCAATACCTTAAAAAGATAATTGACGAGGAACACATCTCTCCTCGTTTCTAGTTTGCTGTAACCTGTCATCCCCAGGACGAACAAAGTAGGATACAGCAAAGGATACCCTGGATATACCCCATATAACCTGCGATATAAGTGGCGCGTGAACTTATTTTGGATGCGTTCCAGCATCCCATTATACTTATGTTCATTTGGGGCCCATATTGCAGAGTTACACTCTAAGTGGCTTTTCACGAGGGCCTCATACAAAGCACGTATAGCATTAACCTTCGTGAAACCTTCTGATTGCCGTAGCACGAAACCAAGGTTCTGGTATGCTTTTTTACAGACCTCGGCTATGTGGTCACGAAAGTTAAGCTCTGCAGTGAACCTTACGCCTAAATCCCTAACTTCCGTTACGCGCCGAAAGAGCGTTCCTTCGAGATAGTATGGATGGTGGCAAGGGGCGCGCGCGCAGCTGAACGTCAGAACAGAGCACTTGGAGACGTTGAAGTGCATGTTGTTCTTATGACTCCATTCAACCACCCTATCTATGTCGCTTTGGAGTCTGGCGTGGTCGGTGATATCACCTATCTCGTGTACCAGTTTCAGGTCGTCAGCGAACAGGAGGCATGTCGTCTCCTGGACCACATCAGGCAGGTCGTTTATCATTAAGATAAATTGGAGAGGTCCTAAATTGCTGCCCTGGCTGACGCCTGATCTCGTAAAGTATTGTTCCGAAAGGCGTCCTGCACAGTCAACATATTCTTATTGACATGAGAGCGGTGGGCAAGAATTTCCGGGCCTCGAGGGGTCCGCTTTACCCCGGGCAATTCTCAAGGACGTCGAATACCCACTGGATCTTAATAATAATACATAATATGTACTTAGTACAATGTTAATAAAACATCTTATTTCTTTTTATATTATAAATGTGAAACTTTGGAAGAATGATTGTGTGTTTTTGATTCTTTCACACAAAAACTACAGATCGGATAAGCAGAAATTAGACTTACAGATAGCTTATGATCTTTTCTTTTTTGGTTACAAACAGGAAACCTTCAAAAAGGTACCCTACGCCGTGGGAGCGACGCAGGGTTATGTGGGATTCTTACCGAACCAAAACTCCTGGTGGCCGTCCTCAGCGCTGGAGAACTTCGGGATCTCAAACGGAACACAACCGGAGTCCTCCGAACGCGATGCCCTTTTCGAGCTCTTCTCTTGAGAGCGACGCTTACCGAACCTTATGTTCTTTACGGCGGCATGCGACCACACATGCACGCGTTATGAGACGTGCGATATCAATAAATTAGTGGGTACTGTGTGTACAATAAATTGATTATTTTATAATTAAGCGCTTCACTTTGTTGTTGAAAGCCACAAAATAAAATTAATTCATGGATTTTGGAGGACTAAGATGGTAAAAGTGAGCCAATAACCTTATGTACATGCGTTAGAAGTTATACTTCTTTGGCGTAATAAGATAAAAATCCTCTTATTCTTTCTATCTTTCGGCTTATTCTACGTTTGTAGGAAAAACGACACCAACCGACAGGAAAAACTAAAATGTTGATAGCTAACTTCAGGGTCGGTTTTTCGTGACGATGTGCGCCCGCTTTGTGAAAATTTACTCTCATCATTTTTCAAAAAATTACTCATTATTTTTCTTGTATACGCGTCTAAAAAAATCCTTATTCGCGGATGTAGTCAGTAGTTCAGTACAAGAGCAGTGATAGCCTAATGGTTGAAACTTGTCCTCTCGATCGAGAGGTCCAAGGTTCAAACCCAGGCACCCACCACTGATGAAAAACAGTGATAATTAATTTCTAATACGTACATAAGTACGTATTAGAAATTAATTATCACTGTTTTTCAGTGAAGGAAAACATCGTGAGTAGATCTACACACCCGAGAGTTCTTTACAAAAAAAAGTTCTCGGAGGTGGGTGAAATCCACCAATTCGCACTATGCCAGCGCTCTTTCTCAGAGAAAACCCCTGCCCAGCAGTGGGACAATAATGGGATGAGAAGAGAGTCAGTACAAATCAAAGATACGGCATCCCCTGTTTGTGCGTCGCTTTTTTTGAGTTGCTTGGTCATTCACGGGTTCTGTATACTCGAAACATAACCGCGAAGAAGACGCTTTTAATCTATACGCCAGTGTACAGGTACCCAGGTACTCTGATAATTTCACGAAAATATCTTAATTTATGAAGGTGGTAGAATCAGTGTAGTTCGACCGTGGAAGTACCTACCACTGCTACACCTACTACTTGCGTGAAGCATCTCATGCGTTTCGGTAGAAGGGTGTGGTTGCCGGCACACTTTCCCATGAGGCGACCACCATAGTCCTTGGTAGTAGCAACACATCTATGATTGACTTCAGATGTAAAACATGTTCTGCATCTAGTTGATTACAGATGTCCGTGGGCGGCAGTGACCACTTTACCATCGGGTGGACTGCATGCTCGGTTACTACTTCAGTCAGATAAAAAAAAATCACGGGTTCTGTATTCTCGAAACATAACCGCGAAGAAGACGCTTTTAATGTATACGCCATTGTACAGGTACCCAGGTACTTTGATAATTTAGCGAAAACATCTTAATATCTAAAAATAAAATACGATCCTTTGACGTGTTCTAGTTAGTCGCGATCCGATTACGCAACACCCACGCCGGTACCCACAGCATCTTCCGTCTCTGTCTGCCGAAATCCCCCTTGCATCCTGTATTTCAGTTTATATTATTTTGCTCACTCGAATTTGTTTTTCAATGTTACGTGATTTTACAATTTCAGTTAGGAAAAGTGGAACGAAAACGATTCATCCGAGGAGGTACCAGTGTCACACATGTTTCGGTCAGAGGGTTCTCAGGGACATTTAATATGAGGTGACCGTCATAGTTCTCACAAAACAATCTATCTGTAATCGGCTTTAGGCAGAACAATGTAGGCTAATAGGCTATGTGACGGTAGTTTTAAAATATTTTGGGGTATTCCCGGAGCGTTATGAGCAGGGGCTCTTGAGAAAAAATCGAAAATATGGTGCGAAAATAACTCTCCTTCACAGTCTTATCATTAGGTTTAAGTACACAAAAAGAGGACTTTGCTTTTTCCTTTTTTAGTTCTCGGAGGTGTGTGAAGTCCACCAATTCGCACCTAGCCAACGCGGTGGACTATGGCCTAAGCCCTCTCATTCTGAGAGAAGACCCGTGCCCAGCAGTGGGCCAATAATGGGTTGATGAGATATTATACAAAAAGGTCTATGACCAGCAACACCACATACCATTAAGTGGACTGTATGCTCGTTTGATATTTCAACGTTATGAAAATAATACTTTCATCAAACGCATTGTAGAAACACGAACATTATTTGAACCTACTTTTGCAAAAAGGAACCAACGAGTTTTCTTCCTGTATTATCAAAAAGTTGATGATTTTTAATAATATCATATTTGTATACATAGAACAAATTATACTTAGATTTTATCAAAAATAACCTAAAATTATACAGTAACCAAAATTTTTCTTTTCTCAGAACTGTCGTTCTGTTTTGCATAAGTAGGTGCATTTATAAAAAAATACGCACAGGAGACACGGTGATACATTAGGACATTCATACACCGGCAACACACCCCGGATCCGAACCTGCGACACCCGGTGTTTCTTGAAGTCAGAAACGCACCTAGAATTGTGTCAATTCGACAGCGAGCGTCACAATGGGTCATCAGTTAAGAAGAGACTTTGTATGCACGCTTACCAAAATTTCTGAAAAGTGGTGAAAGTTAAACAGTACCTCTCCATTTTTTCTTTAGAACATGGAAGTAGATGTTCACGTGATGGTAAGTAGCCCCCTACCATACACTCAATAGACATCTGAAATCAATTCCAGATAAGGTCTAAGTCCTATTTGGACTTGCTTTTTTTTTGTTTTTCGAGGGGGAAACCTTCAAAAGGTACCCGAAGCCGTGGGAGCGACGCAGGGTTATGTGGGATTTTTACCGCACTAAAACCCCCCCGGTGGCCGTCCTCGGCGCTAAAAAGAGGACTTCGGGTACTCGGTCCGACCGCAACCGAAATCCTCTGAGCGCGTTGCCCCATCGGGCTCCTCCCAGATGGGCGGCTGGGCCCACCGCTCCGTCTGGTCTTTACGACGGTATGCGACCACATATACCGCCGTCCTTCCCGGGATCGCCTGACCAAACGGTTCGAGCAACGTCGTGTGTTACTCATGGATACCCATTTTGGTCACCAGCACGCATACCGTAATACAGCATTGAGGGAAACCACTAAGAGGATAAGAAGTAGGTATATATCTAACAGTGGACATTAAAAGGGCTGATGGATGGATGGAAAGGATATATAAATTATTATTTACAAGTTGACCCGGCTAACTTTGTCCCGCCTAAAAGTCATAAATTAAAAATGATCAGTGTTCCTCCACTATATTATGCACGTATTATACATAAAAACCTTCCTATTGAATCACTCTTTACTATTAAAAGAAAATGTGTGCGTGTACTAGCGTACACTCGTAAGAAGTGAAACTTCTTTATGACGTTATTTTTCAAAAAATAATTTACTATATGCAACTTTACAGAAATTGGTTAAATAAAGTTAAATTAGATAAAGTTTAATAAAAGGCTTTTATTAAACTTTATCTAATAATCTAATCTATAATAATCTATCTAATATCACGCGTGGTAGGGATAAGAAAAAGATGGCGCATAACGGAAAAAAAAGATGGCGCGTAACAGAAAAAGATGGCGCGTAACGAAAAAAAAAGATGGCGCGTAACAGAAAAAAAAAGCGCGTAACGAAAAAATGTTACACTAATTTTTTTTCCAACCCCGATAAAGAAGTTTCACTTCAAAAACCTGCGTTAAAATCCGTAGCCTAGTTAAAGATCTAAGCATACATAGGGAAAGAAAGCGGGAAGCGACTTTGTTTTATACTATGTAGTGAAGAGATGTTACAGAAGTACCAGTTAGCCTTCTAAGCCTTTTATTGATCTTGATATACAGAACATATAACAAATCACTACATATTAATTTCATTTAGATCAAAGCTTTGTTCGGAATCGAATCGAATGACACCCGGATGGAAGCGCAAATCACTATTATTATTACTACCCCTTACGGTGGGATGGGGTGGGGAAGGGGGGATAGATGTGCGCATGTGCACCCCCCTCGCACAAATAGATATAATCATAAATCTATATTCGGGCTTCGAGGGAGCTTTGTGAAATCTGACCACCACCTATCTCTAATTTGGGGTGCACTATATGAATTAAACGTACGTAGACAAAAGATAGGGGTGGACTGTCGCTGCATCCATTTTGTAATTAAGGGATGTTGATGTCTGTTTCGATTGAATCATCACTTTGTTTATTACAACCGTGCTCCGCTGTTATTAGCCTATAAATACGTTACGTAACTTTATTTTTTGAAGTGAAACTTCTTTAGGCGCATGAGGGTAAAATTTTTACAGATGAAACGTCACGCCGGTATGCAACGGAAGTGTCGGAAAAGAGAGAGAGAGAGTGATCGAGACCGATTGAGAGAGAGTAAGACAGGGCGAACGTAGCATGAGCAACTAGCCGTGGAGTGAGAGTAGGGAGCAAGCGAGTGAGAAAGATTGAGAGAAAAAGTGAGACGGAGCGAACGTCGTATCACGCCTTTTTCCCTTCCTCTTAATCTTGGAAATTTAAAGTTTTAGATTTGTATAAATATAAACAAGATTTATAATTTAGTTCGCCAAAGAAGTTTCACTTCTGACATGTGTACTTTGTACGCACGCATGTTTTTTTTTCTGTATTTAGCGCGATGAGATAAAATCCTTCCAGATTAATATCTGGACAAAGGAATAAAAACAATCTTCGCAGAACGTACCGGTTTTTCCCGACTGTCAAAAGAACAATGTTTTTCGTCCAAATGTATGTAAAATATTTATATACTAGTAGACCCGGCGAATTTCGTTCCTAAATACATACGTAGAAACCTTCCTCTTGAATCACTCTACCTAATAAAAAACTGCATTCAAATCCGTAGCGTCACTACTTTCATAATGATAGAATAAACGCTTTCTACATTCCACACTAAAATTTACTTCAGTTGTGCGGATGCCACGGACATACATTGTCATTAGAATAGATTAACAAGCAAGTTTTATATGTAGGAAGGATTTAGGTAGTAGGTTAAGCGTCTTCGTCCCTGTAGTTCCGGGATCAGAATAGGGCTACGGTAACCCCTGCCTGTCGTAAGAGGCGACTAAAAGGGGCTTCCGGGGTTGCAGACGGCTAGTTTTGGAGCTCGAACCATACAGCCAGGCGATCCCGGTAAGGACGGCGGTATACGTGGTCGCATATCGTCGTAAAAAATAGACGGAGTGATGGGCCCAGCCGCTCACCTGGGAGGAGCTCGATGGATAACGCGCTTAGAGGACTCCGGTTGCGTTCCTTTGGAGATCTCAGAATCCTCTTTGTTACGCCGAAGACGGCCACCGGGGGGTTTGAACCACATAACCCTGCGTCGCACCCACGGCATAGGGTACCTTTTGAAGGTTTCCCCTTGAAAACAAAGGCGTCTAGATTTTGATAATCTTTGTTATGTAATCTAACATTTCAAAAATTTATAATTTCGTTTAATCTCATATATTTGTTAGTGAAGGTAAAACTTGATTACTGCTTATTTGTTTTTAGCGTGCTTTATCCAAGGTAAGTACTTATGTCATCTCTTAACGTGGTTGTAGGTGACTAAGAGACAATATCCAGGGAATCTGTAGCAGCATCTTCCTGTAACACCAATGCCTATGATGGTGACCACATATAAAAGTGTGCCGGCAACCACATCCTTTTATCGAAACGCAAGAAATGCTTCACGCTAGAAATAGCCGTGGCGGTGGTACATCTCCGGTCGAACTACTTTGTTTTTTCCAACTATGTGCCGTGGATACAGAAAATGTGTATGAGGTACGGTTCGGAAAAGCCGCCTTGGCACATTCCAGCAGTACGTAAAGAAAGCTGACGCATAGAAAAACTATGCTGTATTTACGCTTACTATACGCGAATGCAGAAACCTTGAATAAGTAGTTCTGCGTGTTCTGCGTGTTCTTCCGTTCCGGCTTTATAATGGTGAGTGCTCCGAGGAACTTTTTGACCTGGTGCCTACGTCACCTTTCCTCCACCGCACCACTCGCCGAAGGATGAGGTTCCATCCACATCAACTGGACCCGTGGCGGTCTTCCACGGTTCGGTTTGCATGCTCGTTTCTGCCACGGACGTGCAAGATGTGGAACGGGCTTCCCTCTGAGGTATTCCCGGGGCGTTATGACATGGGGCTCTTCAAAAAAGGTGCGAAACGAGCTCTCCTTCAAAGCCGGCGATGCATTGGCGACTCCTCTGGTGTTGCAAGTGTCCATAGGCGACGGTGACTACTTTCCATCAGGTAGCCGTTAATTGTCCTACTCTTGAATTTCTTATCCCCTTGGATTCACCAGTGGCAGTGACCACTTAATATCAGGTAGCCCGCATGTACATTTGCCACTTCCGACAAACGCTAAATGCAGGCGAGGTCACAAGCGGAAGCTAGCTTGAAATATTAATGTTGTGCAACCCTCAGTAATAAGATACAATTAAGGGGTTTTACCCAATCGGTAATAAACAATTAAAATTAACACACCTTATTAGAAAATGGTAAATTTAATTATAACTTAATTGTATTCTCCCCTTTCTAAAAGGTAGTTGACCTCAAATATAAAGATGACAAAGCATAATACAAAATATATAATCTATATACCTATTATTATGTGAAGCAAAAACTTGTAATCCGTTTTTAAGATACTGACTGAAGTAGCAAACGAGCATGCAGTCCACTTGATGGTAAGTGGTCACTGCCGCTCGTGGACATCTGTAACAAACTTCATACAAAACATGGGTTCTGTCTGAATTCAATCACAGATGCGTTGCTACTTCCGAGGGCTATGATGGTCGCCTCATATAATAGCATGCCGGCAACCGCACCCTTCCATCTCGCGCAAGAAATGCTTCACGCTAGAAATAGGTGTGGCGGTGGTACTTCCCCGGTCGAACTACACTGGTTCTACCACCTTGAAAATACGCACAATACGCACATAATTTAAGATAAATTAGTGGTGCCTGGAATTCGAACCTCGGACTCTCGATTGAGCGCCTAAGTTTCAAGTGTACTGCTTTTTCACCAACTTATAAAAAAATGTTTAAAAAGGATTGATATAAAAACTTTTATGACGTGAAGTAATTCTTTACAAGTAATAACAAAGAAGACATACGGACGTGACATTACATTTATTATCTTTGCACAATAGTACGTATAAATCCGTCAATAATTAATTACTAGGGGTTGGCGGTGTTCAGCAAGGGTGCTTAGTGAAAGGGGGATGATGAAACATGTGTCACATTGCCTATGAGTGAGCGCAAAGCGAGCGTTTTCGTTCTCTAACGTTACAAAATTTCCTTATATATTGTATTGGTAGGTAGTAAAAAGAGTACTGGGATAAAAATTTTCACATGAGGCACATCTTAGTCCTCGGGAGTAGCAACGCATCTGTGATTGACTTCAGATGAAACAATGTTCTGTATGAAGTTGATTACAGCTGTCTACGGGCGGCAGTGGCCACTTACCATCAGGTGGACTGCATGTTCGTTTGCTACTAAAGTCAGATAAAAAAACATAATTGATTGCAAATAACAAATATTACATAGTATTACACAGTTTATAATAATGTAGTATTGCATGTCGTCGTTACTAATTGTACTGGCACCTAGAATGATAAGTCATACTATGTTTAATGTTGAACAATGTAATGGTGTACAGTGCGTTAGTGACCCTAAATAAATAAATAAACAAAAAAAATGTGTGCGTGTACTAGCGTACACTCGTAAGAAGTGAAACTTCTTTATGACGTTATTTTTCAAAAAATAACTTGAAAACTTGAAAAATAAATAACATGATCACGCCCACGTGTTGGTGTTTTGAAAAATGCAATCAAAAACTGACGTTGACTTTGAATATTTTAGAAAAATAAATACCACAATCAACATTCAAGTATTAGAAAAAATTGATACCATAATTACACCCACGTGTTAGTGTATTGAAAAATACAATCAAAAACTGAGGTTAATTTTAAATAACGTGGAAAAATAAATACCACAATTACTTATTTTTTTTAGAAATTCACTGGAATTAGAATTAAAATAAACCCTTTGATTTTGCTGATCACTTCGATATAATATATATATATATATATATATATATATTTGTCACGTCACTTTAGAGCGTTGGGAAAGATGGCGCGTAACAGAAAAAGATGGCGCGTAACGAAAAAATGTTACACTATTTTTTTTTCCAACCCCGATAAAGAAGTTTCATTTCACTTCCAAAACCCCAATAAAGAAGTTTCACTTCAAAAGATTGTAACAGAGAGGCAATGTAAAGTAGTAAGCAATTGGTATAATGGTGACTGCTTTTCATTATGTGCCCCGTCTGTCTTATCGTTAAGAACATGTTTAAAAATTATACGCTACATTTCCTGTTTTTACTTTAGGTTTTCTAGATGGTAGAATGACAATGGTTGGACCGGGAGTGTGTCTACCTTTACTCCTTACATACCTTTTTCTCACATGAAGCAGTTTACGAGTTTCAATGGAGATTGACGGCTAACTTTTACATGAGACAACGATTTTAATTCCCGAAAGTAGAAACAGATCTATAATTGACTTCAGATAAAGTCATGTTCCATATGAATTAATTGCAGGTGACTACCATCAAATGAACCGCATGCTTGTTAACTACATCAACTTATATAAAAACGTGCGACACTCGGGGATTGCCGCGGTAAAGCAATTGCAAAACATTTTTTTTTCATTTTAATTTTCATTCCCATTCCGAGCAGCTTGTTCGATCCGTGCGAGTACTGTCGTACCATATACAGTTAAGCAAATGCTCAGCTGCGCTACATGGTAGGCGGAGTGGGGGGTATTAGGTTTTTCGTTACGGAATAGGCTATTTGACAGGTTTTTAAAATACATTTTATATTATCTAGCAGAGGTTAAGGAACCCAGTAAAAGTTGTTTTTTTTTAAATTTTGATACATATTTGCTGAAAAATATCGAATATTGAATTGTTATTCAATATTTAAATAGCGCGCAAAAACGCTACTTTGACAATATGGCGGGTTGGTGACGTCACTTGCCTGTATTGTCATCTGTGGCTCATATCATCCACAGACATTTGCTGTAAACAAAAAACGAAAGTTTACAAGCAAGTGACGTCATCATAAACCCGCCCAATCAGGAGCATTTTGTGTCACGTGACAAACGTTTAAAAAATGCATTTTTATTTAAGGATTTTTAAATAAATTTAATGATTATTTTCAACTTATGTTAATAAATAACCATTCTTAAACTCATAATATATACTGATAACAGTAATTGACACTTAATTTTTCGCATTGTCAAATAGCCTATTTCTTGATTCGGTCGCACTCAAAGCCTAGATAAAAGCTATGCAATAGCTTAAATTAGATATATTATATCTTAAATATAATATAGATGTCAATAAATATGGCCATCGCCGCCCAAATAAACTGGTATTGCCCAAATCTAACATGGCGTTGTATAGCTCTGGACCGTTTTCGATGTGTATAAATTTTTTTAACAAACTCCGAAAAGAGATCCAATCTGATAACTCATCAACGTTCACAAATAAATTAAAAACATACCTCCAAACAAAATGCTATTATACACTTAAGGAATACTTTGAATAATGCACTAATTTGATTTATTGAATATTTGACATTTATGACAATTTTATTATTATTATTGTAATTTTATTATTATTATTGTAATTATTAATATTTCATATTATTTATTGTATGTGACGAAATATCTCAATAATTGACTGTTTTAAATTAATTTACAATTTAAATGTTTAATACTAGTGTTAATATAATAATTGTATGACTATATGACATTGCTGCACCCTTACAGGGTCTCATGCTGGGCTATTAGTTATAAGAACATCAAAATGTAATATGACGCATGATGCAATAAAGAATGATTAAAAAGTTAGCTCACTCGCTATCAGTGTGACAATCGTCTTATGTCCCTTTGATACGGTGTCTGTCCCTGACGTGCCTATATTTTGGCTATTCGGACGTTTTTGCTTTTGACGTCCGCTTTGAACGTTTGTACGTTTCTAATTAATATTTGCAGTTGACATCAAAGAGATCAAAGTACAGGTACTTTTGTATCTTTATATATAATCTTTATATATAAAAATTAATGTTTGTCTGTATGTCCTCTATAGAATCATCTATTTATCTGGTAGAACCAGTGTTCGACCGGGTAGCACCACCGCCACACCTATTTCTAGCGTGAAGCATTTCTTGCGTTTCGACGGAAGGGTGTGGTTGCCGGTACACTTACACATGAGACCAATATCATAGACCTCGGGAGTAGCAACGCATCTGTGAGTGACTTCAGATAGAACCCATGTTCTGCATGAAGTTGCTTAGAGGAGTTTATGGGCGGTGGTCACTTACCATCAGGTGGACTGCATGCTCGTTTGCTACTTCAATCATATATAAATAAAAATAAAAACGTTAACTATTCATTTGATCATGTGATGATCTTTAGTAAAGTTGTTATTCATGAGCTCGCGAAGGTTTCTGGTGTATTTTTTTGTGATAGCGTAGCAACTCGCGCAGGGTACAGGTAGTTATATATAATTAAGTATATAAAAGTAAGAAACATTTGATGATCCGCGTGGAGGAGCTGTCTACATACCGGTCTGACCTGCGGAGAGTTCTGAGTTCGATCTCCGCCCAGACAAATCTGATTAATGGATTTAGATTTCCGTTCTGGATTTGGGTGGTTGTGTCGATGTGTGTCTATGACAACCACGATATAGGAAAAATTCTAGTGTAAGGCTATGAGTGTTGAAAACGTTTTTTTACTTTTTTTCTATGTGCTTCCAATCAATTTGGTAATAATTATATAAAAGAAAAAGAAATAGATGACATTAATCTACGTCTATTTGACAACCCTACACAACTAACCATATAGCTGTCGCAGTTAGTAGAAACCATGGGGTATAACCCATTATTGTCCCACTGCTGGGCCCGGGTCTTCTCTCAGAATGAGAGTTTTAGGCCATAGTGCACCGCGCTGGCCAAGTGCGAATTGGTGGCATACTTTTTTTGTTTTCGAGGGGGAAACCTTAAAAAGGTACCCGACACCGTGGGAGCGACGCAAGGTTATGTGGGATTTTTACCGCACTAAAACCCCCCCGGTGGCCGTCCTCGGCGCTGAAAAGGAGGACTCCGGGATCTCGAAACGACTTCAACCGGAATCCTCCGAGCGCGCTGCCCCATCGGGCTCCTCCCAGATGGGCGGCTGGGCCCACCGCTCCGTCTAGTCTTTACGACGGTATGCGACCACACATACCGCCGTCCTTCCCGGGATTGCCTGACCAAACGGTTCGAACTCTAGCCGTCTGTAACCCCGGAAGCCCCTTTTAGTCGCCTCTTACGGCAGGCATACTAGTAACACAACAACAAAGGCATACTAGTAAGTACTGCAATTAAGAAATATAATGCATTTGAAATATACCGTGTTAATACAATGCCTTCTTGGGTATTAAAAATTTGAGCTTCTACTTTTATAAAGAACGAAGTTAAAGGGGGTCTAAAATTTAGGATAATGTTGGTTGCCATTGAACCTGTGCACCTGAGAGTAGGGACTCTAAAAACATAAGTTCTCGAAGACGGACTTTTCCAATTAGTCTAAAACTCTCTCATCCTGAGAGGTGCCTAGCAGTGCAACAACAGTGGGTTAACGGCGATAATTTAACTATTAAAGTTTTTTTTTTTAATTTGACTGAAGTAGCAAACGAGCATGCAGTCCACCTGATGGTAAGTGGTCACTGCCGCCCATGAACATCTGTAATCAACTTCATACAGAACATGGGTTTAATCTGCAGTCAATCACGGATGCGTTGCTACTCCCGAGGACTATGATGGTCGCCTCATGTGAAAGTGTGCCGGCAACCACACCATTCTATCGAAACGCAAGAAATGCTTCACGCTAGAAATAGGTGTGGCGCTGGTACTTCCCCGGTCGAACTACACTGGTTCTACCACCTTTTCTGTTGTTGATATGTTGTCCGGAATATTAAACAATAGCAAATTCAAAATATTAATATATGTTTGGTATAAGTATTTTAAATATACCATATGTATATTTAAAATACTTATACCAAACATATATTAATATTTTGAATTTGCTATTGTTTAATATTCCGGAGACCAAAAAGCTGGCGGCTACTTTGCACGAAAATCGACTCGTCGTACAGCAAGGTAATGCCGCCAGTGTTTTAAGAACCATGCCTCGCACCGCAATTTTAGATGGCTTGTTTTATTTGTAACATTAAGTTCATTAGGTACTATTATTTATTTATAAATAATGTGTTGTGCTGATCTTACGAAGATAAAAAACAAATGGAATCCTGGAACACACAGGTTCAGAATCAGCACATAAAAATTAATATCTGTCACTGTAGAGTTTTTTAATATATTTTGGCGAAAGACCGAAAAAAAAGGTTGCAAATATACGTAATATTAGCAATATCCAAAACATAGTCAAAACAGTGGTACGAATGGTCAGTAATCTCTAATCAGTGAGGGTAGCACCCCTTCTAAATACACCCGTAGCCCTTACACTTAGCCCTTTAGTTCTCCCCCACGCATGGATATAATTATTTCTAAACTCTCACATTACTTGTTTTTTACTTATTAACTTTGGATTCGCATCAACCCATTATTGGCCCACTGCTCGGCATGGGTCTTCTCCCAGAATGAGAGAGTTTAGGCCATAGTCCACCGCGCTGGCCAAGTGCGAATTGGTGGACTTCACACACCTACGAGAACTTTTTTTTTTTAATAACTCTTGTGTGTGTAGGTTTCCTCACGATGTTTTCCTTCACCGAAAAGCAGTGATAATTAATTTCTAATACGCACATGATTCTAGAAAAATTAGTGGTGCGTGCCTGGGTTTGAACCTCGGACCTCCCGATTGAGAGGGCAAGTTTCAACCATTAGGCTGTCACTGCTCTAACTTTGGATTATTTTACCAAAAAATATAATAGTTACTCTATCTTACGCCTTTGAGTTTGAGGGGAGACTTACCCAGCTGTGGAACAATGATATATCACCTAAGATTTTCTATATTATAGGATGTTGGTCCTACATAACGTCGCTCCCAAGACAATGAGCACTATTTGAAGATTTCCCTTTCGAAAACAAAAAAATATTGTGTTCTGTGGTAATGAAATGAAATGAAATGTCTTTATTTTGTATAGGCCTGCGGGGGCACTTACAAATTGTCGGTTACATTTTTTTTCTTACACTACCACCGGATCGGAATACGACCTCAACTGAGAAGATCCGGCAAGAAACTCAGCGGGTTTGTCTTTTTTTCTTATTTATATTCATTTTTATAATATTATTACAGTCATGTTTTTTTTACATGGTAATGAAAGTTAGCTCCAGTATCTTGCCTTAAGGTAAGGTAAGGTAAGGTACAATGATACATATTATTAGGGAAGCACCTAATATTATCATGACAGATATGCCTTTTAATTGTATGAAATGGCTATAAGAATTTATAATAGACTTCCTGACTTGTTTAAACAATTGCCGTATAATAGATTTAAGAATGAAATTATAATGTGGCTTCAAAATAAATGTTTTTATTCTATTAATGAATATTTAAAAATAAGTTGACATTATTATAATTAATTGTATATTGACATAAATATTTTTATATGGGTAATAGTATCTTACTTTCGATTTGTTTAAATTAAATATAATAAGTACACAATTAAAATAAAAATAAAAATAAATAGTCATTTATATGACAATTTGCACGCCGAAATGGCAAAATAAGAGGATCTTCTTTTCAAGACATACTACCATACATTTGTACCTTGTTTAGCAAATAAAGATTTTGATTTGATTTGATTTGATTTACAATATTCTTTTCTATTGATTTCTATGATAATTCTGTGGCGAAGTAACAGAATTATCATCATCAATATCATGCTTCGATCGCGGCAATTGTATATTATGTGTTAATCTAGGTCATAAACTATGTGTGTGCCTAATTTTATTATTATTAGGAGGCAAAAGGAGCACAGGTCGCTCCCCCCCCCCCCCCTCACCTGGTGGACCGATGAACTGAAGAAGACAGCGGGAAACCGTTGGATTCTGAAGGCACAGGACCGGTTGGAGCGTCATTTAGGAGAGGCCTATGACCTGAGATGAGACCTCAAAGGGCTGATGGATGGATGGTGCCTAATTTCAGAAAAATCTGACCTGTAGTTTTTGCGTGAAAGAGTGACAAACACACATCCTAACAAACAATCGCATTTGTAACATTAATTAGATAAGAAAGATATCCAACAAGACAGTGTGCTCGTTGGGTTCTATATCATAAAAGAATACTAGTCCCATAGGCATTACTGCAAGGCTTGGTTTGGTGATTGATGACCATCTAATAAGATGTATGCAGGTTTTAAACAAGGCGAAGGTGGTAGAACCAGTGTAGTTCGACCGGGGAAGTAGTTTTTGCGTTTCGATGGAAGGGTGTGGTTGCCGTCACACTTTCATATGAGGCGACCATCATAGTCCTCAGGAGTACCAACGCCTCTGTGATAGACTTCATATGGAACCCATGTTCTGTATGAAGTCGATTACAGATGCCCATGGGCGGCAGTGACCACTTACCATCAGGTGGACTGCATGCTCGTTTGCTACTTCAGTTAGATAAAAAAAACGCTTCGCAGTGACCACGATCCACGTGAAAAGCATCTACCTCTATTTGGAAGTCTGCAAAGCAGTCACTAATTTCAGATCTGACCGTGCTCCTCATATCCGCATCCATAGTTGAAGAAAAGTGGCGTGTCTTCTTCCACTCGTTCTGCAGATTGAAGTCATGATTTTATTTTTTCTGCATTTAAGGCACACACAAAGAATAATTTTTAAATGAATCGACCAACTTTGACCTTCGGAGTAAGCAACGCACCTGTGATTGTCTTCAGATTGAACTCTTGTTTTGTATGAAGTTGCTTACAGATGTCCATGGTCGTCAGTGATCTTCAATCTTATAAAAAAACCCAAAAAATCGTGTTACCCAAACCTTCTTCCATTCCTTTGTATGTTAAAACAGCATTATGGTATTATTGGTAGCTTATTGCTTTTGGTTTCCTAATTAGAGATAGCAATTTTTTTTTTTTTAGACCTAACGATAAGGCTGGCGGGCCACCTGATGGAAAGCAGTCACCGTCGCCTATGGACATTTGCAACACCAGAGGAGTCGCCAATGCATTTTTTTTATGAGCATATGACGCCTGTAGATGTCATGGTATTCCTGGAGCTAACTAACCAAACCTAACCTAACCAATGTAAAAACAATATGTCAATAAAAAGATATACAAAGAAAAAAGACAAACCCACTGAGTTTCTTGCCGGATCTTCTCAGTTGAGGTCGTGTTCCGATCCGGTGGTAGTGTAAAAAAACAATTTGTAAGTGGTTCGGTAGGCCTATACAAAAATAAAGATATTTCATTTCATTCCACCAAATTTTATAGAATCTTCTAAAATCTATGTGATAAATATTTCCATGACTGAATTTAATGAATTTGTTAACTGTTTTTTGGCTAAATTGCATTTATTATGTAATTGTAAATAGTCAATAACACAGTTTAACAATGTCATCAAATTTAGGAAGCGTAAGAAAATAATTTATCAAAATTTATTAGTTTGGTTAATTAAATATCAATTGATCGTCAAAGTTTCGTATTTTAATTATTTCATGTATTTAATTTGTACTAGTCACCCGTAGCATCGGCCGAAATTCGACCGTAATTTAAATTAAAAATCAAATGTCATCTGACATTCTTGACGTTGTGTCTTTTCATAGTAAGACATTGAATGTTCTATTTCATTTACTAAGTACATATGTGTTTGTGACAAATGCAAGGCAGTGTGTGTAATGTGTTTTTAGTTGATTTTATGTATGAAAAGTGCATTATTTGAAAAAAATATTAACATTCTGCACTCCTGCTCTACGTCCACTATAACCGTGCAAAATTTTATACTAATCCGTCCGCGGCATATTACTTAAAAATCCGTCACAAATTTTTGCTTCACGTATTAATATAATGATGTATTCATTAACTATGTTTTCTTGTTTATTGATATTTTTAGAAATAGTATCTTTGTTGTTCATCTCCGGAGGCATCAAAGTAATACCTGTTTTTGCCGTTGAGTAGCAGTGTTATACGTCCAACGTGGGTACAACCCATTATTGTCCCACTGCTGGGCACGGGTCTTCCCTCTATTGCTAGACGTTTAGGTCTAGGTGAAAGAAATAGACACTTATCCGAAATAATTGACGACCCGCGTGGCGCAGCGGTTACCGTACCAGTCTGACACGCAGTGGGTCCCGGGTTCGATTCCCGGCCAGACAGGTATCTGAATGATGAGTTTAGATTCTTGTTCTGGGTCTGGGTGTTTGTGTATTCGTCTTGTGTGTGTCCATGATACCCACGACACAGGAGAAAATCCTACTGTGGGGCTATGAGTGTAGAAAGCGTGTTATAGAAAGCGTGTTTAGGTCTAGGTGAAAGAAATAGACACTATCCGAAATAGTCCAACTTAGTCGTCAAGAGTACAGCATAGCAGCGAAGTATAGCAAAGGTGATAGAACAATGGTTCGACCGGGGAAGTACCACCACCACACCTATTTCTAGCGTGAAGCAGTTCTTGCGTTTTGATGGAAGGGTGTGGTTGCCGGCACACTTTTATTTGAGGCGACCTAAGTCCTCGGGAGTAGCTACACATCTGTGATTGACTTCAGATTGAACCCTTGTTCTGTATTACGTTATAGATGTCCATGGACGGCAGTGACCACTTACCATCAGGTGGACTGCATGCTGTTTGCTACTTCAAATTTATAGAAAAAAAAGAAAAAAAAAATGCACAACGCATCGACCTTAGGTAGAACTCCATTCAAAAGTTGATTACAGATTTCCGTGAGCACTTGTCGCAATTTACCATCAGGTTGACTGCATGCTCGTTTGCTACTATTGTTATAAAGTACTATTAGTTTGTCAACTGCAGCCAATCATCAAGACGCACCGTTAACCATTGAGTAATGTATCCTCGTTTTAGAGAGCTTTATGTCCTGTTGAATGTTGAAATATAGTCCATAGATGAAAATAAGGAGAGGGGTAAATAAATAAAAGAAACAAATTTCGGGTTTTTTATATATTTAGAACAAGAAATGTATAGTTACAACCATTGAGGATATTAAATATCATATTGTAAAAACTATTGTATAAAGTGAAGAGAATGTGACATTTTTTATATCTTTTTTATTCAATTATAATTAATCCCAATAAATTAATAATTATAGACACATAAATTACGTGAAAATATTAATGAATAAATTACTTAAAAACAGCCAAGTAACCACTACAGATGTAAATATTGGTTAATAATGCTTATTTTAGGAATGAGTATTTTTAAAAATTTCTATCCGCACTTCAAAGAAAGAACGGTATAGCGCAATTTTCCAAAATGCATTCAATCATTCGAAAAACCTATTGGGATTCAGGGTCCCGTTGCGATTTTGGAAAACTACACTCTCTTACAAATTATCGGGAACAACATTTATCTAAGACGACACTAAAACTGATTCGTAGGCAATGTCGCCCTGTCTCGCTGTGAAATAACGCTCGTGGTACGACACGTCGCTAAGCATTTCACAGTCAGACGGCGGCGACGGTCAGGTTTAGTTTCGATCTTATGTCCACTACTGTTTCTTGTGCAAATCATATAGTCTCCACAAAAGCTATAATGAAATAGAGGTAATTGTTTAAACAGACACAATAAGAATATAGAAATACCTAACCTTAGGCGTACGCGGCGCCGCGGCACGGCCCTCGGAACCGAACGAGCCTATATATTCACAATCGACAGCACAGCGCCTGAGGGTGCCCGGACGCCTCCGAGAACCGTGGCCACCCAGCCACCACAATATCAACTAAATCTGTTATAGATCAACACAGACACCTACATCTTAATATTTTAATTAATCATAAAAAGACAAAAGAAACGTCAACATTGATTTAAATACCGGAAGATCTTAAGTGTTTTAAGTATTTTTTTTTCAAAAATTTTTTTTCACTATAAAATACGTATTTGTATCAAAGTGATGTCAGCTAGCTTGAACGAGGAGATTGGCTGACCGATTCATAATCTCATTATATAATAAATATCATTGCTTCCATTGTCTAGTACACCTTACGTTGTTGGTAAAATACTTAACAATACTTTACTCTTGAGATTCTTATTATCTTACGATGCATTGACTAATTATTCTAGCCTTAACACTCAAGACAGTTGGAAGTCGGGGTGAATCGGAAAGACCTCTTAACTTCCAAGTTCGATCCGGTCTACCTTATGGGAATATGAATGAATATTTGACTACTGTTATGACTAAGAGTATCACATGCTACTCTGCACAGTACTGTTGGCTTGTTTCCGTCACGAGACCATCAACCGCCAGAATGAGCCAATATCAATTCAAATCGCCAACGCATAGGCACGGAAGCTTACGTATTCCCGAAGTAGACGCGCCTATTTCGTTGGTTCTAAGACGACATCCTAATAGTTCCTGAAAATTTAAACGGACCATTTCCAAGAATGAAACCTGGCGTCTGCGATACCCGATTAAGTTTCGATTTAGTTTCACCGTCATGTCATTTGCGATACTCAAACGTTTGATTTAAATACTCGCTACAGCATTTTCGGCGAAAACGTTCAGCCAAAAAGCCGTCAGAAATTTAGCGTAATGGAAACAAACCGTTGTACAGTGCAGTTAATTAGAGGAATCAACACCGAAAACGATAACCTAATAAATAGACAGTGAAATTGATATTACATGATATTACTTTTTATTTATTTTTAATTCGAAACTATTTGGATACAATTAGCTCACCCGAAGCTGGACCGATGCCGTTCTCTGTTTATTTACATATTTATTGCAACTTGCTTCTTAGCCAACTGCGTAAACCTTTTTGGATGCATTGATTTCTTGAAAATCTGCCGTTTCACCGTTGTCGGTGTTCCTAATTTAAGTTATAATAGCGCCTGCTCCGGTATTTTAGATTTTCACTGTCTATGATGATTGTATGCGTAGACACAGGGTGCAGTTCGGGAACAACTGCTGGCGGCTGAGGAGGAAAATGCAAAAATTGAAGACGAGATAGATGGAACTAAACGTTAAGGAGATAAACTTCGAGTCACTAACATATAGGTAAGTACAGAAACAGCCGCAGCAGGAACGCGCGTTAAACAACACCGTATGTTTCTATGACGATGACCATGCGATAGGAAGGCAAGCCGCACCACAGGCTATACATTATAAAACTATTAACGACGTACGCTAAAGCTAAACTAGAGAAACGGTTCCAAAATACGAGGAAGTACCTGATGAGCAAACGTAGTTTATTTTTATTTTTAATAATTTTACAACGATAGCCGTAGCGGCAGAAGATTAGGTGTTGTGCAATGCGAATTTTATTATCTTTCTAGCATTTTGACGTATGAAGTAATAGTAACACATTTAGTCGATGTCTCGAGTTGCCTGCGACGTCGGAATACTCCAAGCGACTGTCCGGCGACAGAGGGCGCTTCGCGGGTCGTCGATTCCGGGCTGTGGCACAATACTAGACGCTATATTTATTATTGAGCATTTGACTAGAGTAAGTCGCATCGAGTATGGTAGCACAAGTCGATTGAACTATTTCGACGCTCAGTACATTTAAACTTACGTATTTATTTCCTATGGAAGATTTCATTTCTTCAATTTGTGTCTTAACTATGGGAATCGCGTACGGCTCGGCCATTCTTAATTTGTGCTTTGTGCATGCCCGAGACTAAGGCCATTCCTTATCACCTATCATGAATAAGCATCTTACGATTGCATAAAAAATGCTACACGCTTCCCCACTATTATATCAAACTCAATTTGGACAGTCAACACTTCACGCTTTCGTCGGAATTGTCAATTGATTTACTTATTAAATATGGGCCATCAACCATATCATGTTGTGCGCGACAGTCCACTCGAAGAATGAAGAGGAGAAATGATATCTGAGTCGCGTCAACTCGTTAATGTGTCGCGTCGACGCGTTAATGCGTCGCGTCAACTCGTTAATGCGTCGCGTCGAACGCGTTGACTAACGTCAATTACAAATGTCTAAAAAACGCGCGAGTGTTCACTCAAATTTCATTTCTGCTGAGTAAAAATCTATCCCCACACCGAGGTTCCACTTACGCATACCATTATTAAATACGATCAATCGCCACGTGTATTTTATTTTATTTTTGCTAATTTCACAGCCTCAATGTTAATTAGCCTATGCGTATTAGAGTATTGTTTCTGTGTTGCCAATTAATTACGTTTATTTTTAAATATTACTTTTTAATTTCTTAAAAAATGCATCAAAACACCATTCAAAAAGTAGCCGTTATGCTATTGATAATAATCAGATTGTCCCTAGTCACTTATTGGGGTTTACGTGGCTCCACGAGACCCGCCAGATCCTGGACTGTCTGTCTGTCGACTGCAATGCTTAACGCCTTTATGACTGTCCAATAACACCAAATAATACTTGGAAAACGCCCAATTTAAGTGGGCAGAAATATTGGAAGCAGTTTAACTACACGAATACCTTAAGTCTTATTATATTATTGCTCATTATTAGTTTCCTACCATATCTGATGCTTTTCAGTCATAAATGCGTTAATCACGTATTATTAGTAGAACGTTTTGTAAGTCGGCCGCTTACAACTATGAAGATATGAATTACAGTATACTTTAAATACATACAAAAATATTAAGTTAATTATATTGTAGCGTACCTACCCGTTTGTATGGTTAAAAATTCACAATTATTCATTATTGCTTCTCCAGTTTTTATTCTAATTCGGACTCTCGCCCTCTATGCTATTGAGCACTATTATTAATTTATAATTATTATTAATTTTATTAATTATGACCGAAAGAAGAAGGGAACGCACAAAACATTCTACTAATAGGTCCGCATTAAGTGACCATACCTACCCAAATCCTAACCAACATTTCAATCCAAAATATTTGCATTTTCACAATTATCATATCAATATTTATTATCTAAAAAGTCGATGATTTTATTAAATACTTTGGTGTTCTTGTTTCGATCCAAACGACGTACATTATATAAATAATGTGTTAACGAATGCAAAATGATCCGGAACAATAGGTTACATCCAAAACAATATCCCGATATACCCGTTTCTAACTTCACCAAAGGAACTTGTATCGCCTCCTCACATTCAAATGTGGATAAGTGCCTCATATATTTCCCTAATAAATAAATCAATTTAAGATATCTCCCCAATATCGAACGCTACTACAAAATATCATCAATAAAGTTAAATGCACACCTATTATAATATAGACATAAAATACAATTAATTGCACATACACTAAATTAATGTTGAAATCATTAAGTACGGGTAACATTTATTAATGCGATCAACTATTCAAAATATTAAATATTAATAATAGTCGGCCGCGGCGGACCAAACGACTAGATACCTAGTTGATTTTTATGCTGAGTCAAAACAACACAAAACACAACAACTATTATTAACCTAAGAGACACTAGAGTAGAATAATTAATATATTATTAATTAATAATTTAGCTTTGCAAAACTTGTGCATCATCCGTCATCCGTCATTAAATCTA
Source organism: Spicauda simplicius (assembly GCA_949699795.1). NCBI lineage: Eukaryota > Metazoa > Arthropoda > Insecta > Lepidoptera > Hesperiidae > Spicauda > Spicauda simplicius. The sequence goes on along the minus strand of OX453078.1, from coordinate 943,046 downwards.
TAGTTTTATCGTCTGAAACGATTCAACCGAAAATAAATATACATTTACTGTATAGAGAGACCCTAAATGCCGATCTTTGACGACCTAGACGTCGATCGCGTCAACTTATCAATTACGTCAATTCATCATTTGCGTTAACTCGTTAATTACGTCATTTCTTCAAATACGTCTACTTGACAAATGCGTCAATCGGTTAATATTTATAAAACGGCATTCGGAGTCTCCACGGTAACTCGCAATTCGACTAAATTAATACAGTACACCTAATAATAAAACATATTAACACTACTAAACTGGAATGTAAAGCATTATTTTCAAGCGGAATAAAATTAAGCGTTTTTTTTTGAGTTTTTGTTAAATTTAAAGAAATGTAAATTGTGGCTCGCCCGGTACAATAAATAGTAAATAACCCGGCTTCGTCGCTTTCCGAGCAACGTCTCCTTGAGTCATTTTAATATATTTTCATTAAATTAATGATTATTATTATTGCACGTTTTACATTTATAATAAATATATAAATACTTGTAAATTTTATTTTTCCATCTCTGGTAATTTATGTGTACCTATTAGTAATATTTGAAATGTTACAAAACTGTTTTTACATATATTTAAGTATATATTTTTTTACAAAAATCGTAGGGTCGTTAGGACGGCACGATATTATATCTATTCAAGTTCGATGTTTCATCAATAGGTCTTTTTCGGTCGAAGAGTGTGGTATCAGTGGCGTGTCGACGCGGCGAGATTACTATTTATTATTATTTTAATTAAACAACTTTTTTTCTATATACAAATTTCCATTTAAACTAAGACAATTAAAGCCTACTTCGAATAGACGCAGGGACGCATCCATACATTATTAAATAGCAGGTACCGATCAAATATGTTTAGACATCGATTATATTGAACGACATCGTTAGACTAGTAGTTATGCACCATTGTCCCGCGAACGGACCTCGTGCGGAGGTCGCGAGGCGGTAGCGCCGTCCCGCTCGCGCGCGGCGTCTCGCTCGCGGCCCGGCGGCCCCCGCCCCCGCCCCGCTCGCCCTCCTGCCCCGCCCGCCCGGTTGCCCAGAACAGCTGAATCGATTTTCCCCATCTTCTGACTTCGCGTCGGGCGCGTACACCCTCTACGAGCTAAGCGTAATCTGGCTTCTATTCACCAAAATGTTTCTCAAAAACTAACCTACTTTACCGCGCTGGCGGCGTAGGCCACACGCAACCGTACGCCCGCCTCGCCTCGTTCGAGGATGGGCCGTCGAGCCCATCGTACGCCACGTTCGAAAGTTCTCGCGAAGGTCTTTACGTTTATTTTTAAAATTTTATCAAAACCTATCACAGTTTTTGATTAGTTTTCATTCTTACTTAGATTAATATATGATTAAAATATACGTATAGATAATATATATTTTCCAATCTTTAACAATAATATCTATTTATTTGGAGAGAGCGCGTCCGACGGATGTCGGATCGCGCTACAATAGTGAGTAAAGTGAGCGACAGCTAGTCGAAATATTTGGCAAACATCGATTCGTGCCGAGCCGGCCCGCACGTACAATAGTTAAGATATGCTCGCTTACTGGGCGCATAGCATTAAGCTATTATTGCTAATTTACTTTATTTAAAATCGAAACCTATTTTCCGATAACCACAACCTTTCATAAGCCAAGTTGATTGTCATCTTGATTGACTATTATCAATATGTACGGTTGTAATGCTGATGCTACTCGCTAGCATTAAATGCTTTTCCATCTTAATATATTATTGCACGCTCGAGGTAGCTCCTCATTCAGCGTTCGCCATTTTATCCGGACATGCGCACGACTCGTTCCGCCATTTTGATTTCCGTAACACTTAACCCAGATCCTTGCGCAACGATGAACATGGCGAGCGATAAACAAAGAGCTACGAGGGAGCCACTCGATTACAATATCTAGTATACAATTAGCGTACAAAAAGTGACCCGCTGAAGGCGAGTCGTCTAATCGGGAAGACACAGTATGATCAGGTGTATGTGTCGGTTGGCGGCCAAATCGCGTCCGCGGTTTGTCCGCCGCTGGCGGCCGGTGGTAGGCCGCGGTCGTATCGGGTATGTATGGGTGCGCACCTGCAGTGCCGTCCTAGCGTCCAGCTAGGCCGTGTGAGACGATTTAGATGGTCTTTATCTTGTTGGTCTTAAAACTGACCTGCAGCACTCGATTTCCGAGCGTGTACCCGTTCAAGGATTGGATGGCGACCACCGCCTCGTCGTAGTTAGTCATAGTGATGAAGCCATACCCTTTGCATTTGTTCGTCTGCAGGTCGCGAATGACCTTTACGCTCTGGACGGCGCCGAACGGGCCGAACAGTTGCCACAGCACGTTCTCTTCTGTCTCCGGCGCTAGATTGTACACGAAAATGCACCATTCCGATCCCACGGCGCCGGGTAACACGCCTCCGAGCAACTCGCCCGCCAAGGGGCTGTAGCGCTGCAGACCTTTATTGATAGCTAGGAGAGACTTGCCTGAGCTGAATCGTCCGAGGGGCGCCGGGAAGCGCAGAGCCGCCGGCAGATAGGCAGCGAGCGGCGCCAGCGCCTTGCCGTTGTTGCTCGGGTTGTTAGCGAACTTCACCGTGATCGGCTCCGTGGCTCCCTTTGGCACCGTTCCGTTCAGCTCCTGGATCGCTCTCTCCGCCTCCACGCGCTGATCGAAGCGGATGAATCCCACTCCCTTGGACAATCCTTGCTCCCCGCCGGTGAAGGGCCGGCCGCCAGAATTTTCGCAGAGAATGCGAGATGTGATTATGCGTCCGTAGGGGCTGAAGAGGCGCTCCAGTTCCGCCTGCGTCATAGTCTTCGGCAATCCAGACACGTAGAGGTTGGCGCCCTTGATGGCCTCGCTGCTCGGCCGGGCGTAGGACACTTTGATGGTTTTGTTCTGTAGGCGGAGTCCGTTGAGGGTGGCGATGGCCTTCTCCGCATCTTCGGGACGGTGGTAGTTGACGAACGCGTAGCCGAGGCTCTGGCCGCCGCCGTGCAGCGCGTGGTTGAGCGCGTCCGGGAAGGCCGCACCCTTGTTGCGGATCAGCTTGCAGGACTCCACCTCACCGATGCTGGAGAACAGGCTCCGGATCTCCTCTTGCGTCATACTTTGGGGCAGGTAGTTTATGATGAGGTTGGTCTTGGACTCCTCGCCGGAGCCGTTTTGCTGTTCACCGTCGCCTTTCGACATGGTGGCTTAAATCATAAACGGAAAGAACGAAAGGGAAACGAAAAACGCGGTAAAAAGAAAATACGGCACGTCCGTACAGGCCGCGCGCGCGAGCGTTATTGCCAGGCTTCGGGCAGGGGTGCGCGCATGTCGCCCCGTATCGATCCCCGCCTTACATAACTCCGTTCGTTCACCCCTCCCGGTTGGTATAGTGTCCGAAAAAACCAGATACAAGGCAGCGCCATCGATCCCGGGCCCGGGAACGAGCTGAACGTAACCGGGTTCCGCTTTACGCCCTTTATCACAGCGCCCTGGAGTCTCGCGAGGGCGCCACTCGACTTTGAACCTTCTATCCGGCGGCAAGGCGCGAAAATCACACCTCGTTCGACCCGCTACAGCTGTCTCTTTCCGTCGACCTAAAAAGACTTTTGTGATATTTCAGTAAGAAAATCTGACCTCAAGCGTTTGTAGAACGGGGTGGAATAATTTTACTCCGAGACGCAATTACCCAACCTTAATAAAGTGAATGATAAGCTTATCTTTTCGCTTAATTTTGCCAAACTTTCTTGGTGTCAAAACATGAATATTTCAATACGACTTCATTTAGTAGATTATCGGTAAGGAATAGTGGATATCGGTATTGAATTATATGACGCGGGCGAGCGGTTTATTTCAATTACTGTGCCAAAAAAGTTTGGCATCTGTTGAACTATGAATGGCTATAATTCAACGCATGATATAGAGCGTACAGAATAATCCGATACTATATTTCAAAATAGTTAACAAACAACTAAAATAACAGTGAAAATTACTGAATGTACTAAGAGACAGGGTGTCGACGACGTCAGTCTGTCTGTAGGCGCTACTCTCGTTTACTATCAAACAATTTTATGGAAATTTCATTACACACACTTTGCGGGTGATTTATGTATATGAAGCTTATCTGAATATAGCTAAGCAATGTAGATTTTTGTCTTTGATTTGAAAATAAATTTGCATGATCGTAAAGCTCTAGAAATTATTTGTCCTAGTTAATCTCGGATAGGGCTAAATACATTACAGTGACTGGAGATAGTCCTTTGTTTTGACCACACATACTCACAAACAAGACAGCGTACACAAAGAAAACTGCATGTGGGTGTGCAAATAAAAGAAATCTCTACATCGGAAACTGTATATTTTCATAACAATAATACGTATATCCATATGAATTATGTACTGCATTTGGCGTGAATAAATAAAACTACATAAAATTATTCTTTGCCTTTTATATTTCTCAAATAACCATAAACTCACGTGCTAGGTTTCTTTTAAAAAATATTTAACCTATTTTTCAAAATATATATAAATATAAAATATATTAAAAAAAATAAGGTGGTAGAACACATCGTAGAGCCGTGATAGCCTAATGTTTGAAACTTGCTCTCTCAATCAGAAAGTCCGAGGTTCAAACCAAGGCACGAACCACTGCATCATTTACGTATTAGAATTTAATTATCACTGCTTTTCGGTGAAGGAAAACATCGTGAGGAAACCTGCACACCCGAGAGTTCTTTAAGAAAAAGTTCTCGAAGGTGTGTGAAGTCTACCAATACGCATTTGGCCAGCTTGGTGGACTATGGCCTAAAACTCTCTCATTCTGAGAGACGACCCGTGCCCAGCAGTGGGACAATAATGGGTTGACGAGAGAGTAGTACCTATAAGCATTGTTGTGTTCTGGTATGAAGAACGTGATAAGGGAGACATATTGTAGGACTTCTTTTTTATTTAACTGAAGTAGCAAACGAGCATGCAGTCCACTTGATGGTAAGTGATCACTGCCGGCCATGTACATCAGTAAGCAACTTCATACAGACATGGGTTCCATCTGAAGTCAATCACAGATGCGTTGCTACTTCCGAGGAGTATGATGGTCTCCTCATGTGAAAGTGTGCCGGCAACCACCCCCTTCCATCGAAACGAAACTTCTCTGAGGGGTTCTTTAATCCTCATTGGTAGCAACGCATCTGCGAATCTCAGATATTAAAGATGTCCATAGCGGCAGTGGCCACTTACCATCACTACGACTGCTTATCGAATTATGCTAAACTAGCTGAACTCCACAGCTTCGCCCGCGTTCAAAATCGATGTATCGATTGTCCCGTGGGAGTAAGATATTTTCCCACAGTAAAAAGTAGTCTATATGTTAATCCAGAGTATCAGCTAACTCCCTACCAAATTTTATGAAAATCCCTCCAGCCGTTTAGACGTGAAGAAGTAACAAACAAACACACTCACAAACTTTCGCCTTTATAATATTAGTAAGTATGATAATAACGTAAATTAATTAAAACGTAACTCTAAATATAACAAGCAAGCTAAAAATATCTACTAAATTAGCGCCTTAAATTCAAGAACGATTGGATAACACCAAAAGATATTCCTTTGTTCTGATACCCTACATGAATTTATAATCTCGGCTATAGTAGGGTAACGGTGGGGTGAGGCGAGGTGAGGTGAGGTGAGGGGTGAGGGTGGGTGGAACAGGTGACAAAGCATGCGCACTGAGCTAAATGTGTTAGGTATTGACATGTACCTGTGTCGGTGTTTAGTGTGTATTTACACTATCTAGGAATTGATAGGTCGTACCTTGTTTTCATGTTTTTGTTTTAATTGGGAGTATTGATTATGACTTTTATCGTTATAGCATATAGAGTGAAAGCTCCTTATTTGCGGAGGTTAATGGTCCATTTGCCACGAATACAGAAATATTTATTTATTTAAATAAACTTGCCCTCTCAATGGGGAGGTCCGAGGTTCAAACCCAGGCACGCACCACTGATTTATGTGCGTATTATACATTAATTATCACTGCTTTTCGGTGAAGGAAAACATCGTGAGCACACCTGAGGGTTCTTTAAAAAAAAAAAGAAGTTCTCGGAGGTGTGTGAAGTCCACCAATTCGCACTTGGCCAGCGCGGTGGACTACGGCCTAAACTCTCTCATTCCGAGAGAAGACCCGTGCCCAGCAGTGGGACAATAATGGGTTGAAGACAAAAGACAAGACAAATAAATAATGAATGACCTGTAGAGCTCAAAGAACATTGACGTGCAAACAGAACGCTGAATGTTTCTCCGCATACCAACTACAGCTCGAATATTTTTTTTTGTCGTGAATATAAGAAAATAGGTAAGAAAATAGAAAATAGGTAGTTTAATCCGCGAATACTGAAAACGTGACATTAAATATATAAAAACTACACTGCATGCTCGTTTGTCATATGAAAATTTAAATATTTTTTTATTTAAATTTATTAAAAAAACCCGTGAATAAGGAACTTTTACTGTATTTTATAAGTAAGAAATCTCGGTTGTGTAGGTTTCCTTACGATGTTTTCTTTCAACGACAAGCAGTGATAATTAATTTCTAATACGCACATAAATCAGTGGTGCGTGCCTGGGGTTGAATTTCGGACCTCCCGACTGAGAGGGCAAGTTTCAACCATGAGGCTATCACTGCTCATAAAATGATACTATGTACCAGATAAAAAACGGAAATATAGCAAACAAGGAGTGTTCCTTGTCAGTCTAAAATTTCCGTAAAGTAGACAAAATCTAATCTAGAGCAGATTTAATCCACTTAGAACTTTTTTAGACATTAGGTACCAAAGTTTTTCCGTTACTTATCTCTCATTGTAAAAGTATGTAACAATTATTTTTGGCAAATACAGAATAGTACCTACTATCGTTCGCGGAGTGATTCATGCCCTTTTTTTTGTTTTCGAGGGGGAAACCTTCACAGGGTACCCGACGCCGTGGGAGCGACGCAGGGTTATGTGGGATTTTTACCGCACTAAAACCCCCCCCGGTGGCCGTCCTCGGCGCCGAAAAGGAGGACTCCGGGATCTCGAAACGACTTCAACCGGAATCCTCCGAGCGCGTTGCTCCATCGGGTTCCTCCCAAATGGGCGGCTGGGCCCACCGCTCCGTCTAGTCTTTACGACGGTATGCGACCACACATACCGCCGTCCTTCTCGGGATTGCCTGACCGAACGGTTCGAGCTCCCACTCTAGCCGCCTGCAACCCCGGAAGCCCCTTTTAATCGCCTCTTACGACAGGCAGGGGATGCCGTAGCCCTATTCTGATCCCGGAACTACAGGGCGTAGTGATTCATGCCTAGCAGTGGGACAGTAGCTCGTAAACACTTGCAGTACGTACATTACATCGAAAAAGCAGGGTACCAGAATTTCAAGCAATTATACTACTATGCGATTTTGTTCGCGCAGACTATAGTATGTATATGTGTTAAAATAAAATTGAATGCAATTTTATTACACCTTGACTCATTTACTGAAAGTTTAGCTAGGACCTTATGTATTCTAGTAATAAAATTAGCCTATGTTAATCGGGAATAATGTAGCATTCTAATGGTGAAAGATTTTTTAAAGTCGGTTCAGTAGTTTTTAAGTTAATTTATAACAAACATACAAAAATACAAAGTTTTCCTTTTTATAATATTAGTATAGATAACATGTATCGAAGTTCATCTGTATATGCAACCTATATACTAGCACTACTATGAATACTTTTCTAACAAGTAACCCAGTACAATCTGTATAATTATGCACTGTGAATATGTGCATACGGGGTGCTCTAAACAATGACGGGCCGGGAGCGCAGGTGAGTCCCGGCAGACACAAAGACACAAAGCCGCAGGTGTTTGCTATTGTGTCGCCAAGTGTATGCAATTAACCACTGGAATTGAGTATTCAATTAAGTATTTTTATACAATTAAAATAGTAGTTTTCCCAAGTCGAACCAGTGTAGCTCGACCGGGGAGGTACCACGCCTATTTCTAGCGAGAAACATCTCTTTCCTTTCGATAGAAGGGTGTAGTTGCCGGAACACCTTCACATGAGGCGACCATCATAGTCCTCGAAAGTAGCAACGCATCTGTGATTGACTTCAGATGGAACCCATGTTCTGTATGAAGTTGATTACAGATGTCTATGAGCGAAAGTGATCATTTCCCATCAGGTGGACTGCACGCTCGTTTGCTACTTCAGTCAGATTATATAAATTAAAAACTTGCTAATGTACATTTTATATCAGTAAATTAATCTAAAGAATAACAATTAACTATTTTGTAATTTGTTTAATTACTTCAAGTACGAAAGAAGAAAATATACAAAATTATAATCAGCTGTAATCTTATGCAAATTATTTAAAAAAATAAATGTTACTAAAAAAGAAAACAAACATAATTAGTGTCATATATGTACGTCTCTACAGGGTGCTCTAAACAATCCCGGCACGGGAGCGCAGGTGAGTCCCGGCAGGCACAAAACAAAGACACAAAGCCGCAGGTGTTTGCTATTGTGTCGCGAAGTGTGCCTGCAATTATATTTACTGTCTCTAACTACGTATAGTAGGTTAAGACAAAACAATTCATTAGTGGTTTTTCTCACGTTTTTTAACATTTCGTGTTTATTGACAAGGTTTGTATTATTAATAAAACAACTTGTAAATTTATGATAACAGTCAAATTTAGTCAATAAGCAAACCACTTGTCTATGTATATCATGCTAAAATAGCTTTAAATATAGGAGCTGAATGGAATCTATTATGAAAGAAGAAAATATACGTAACTATATGTAATCAATCAAAAAAACGAATTATAGTAATATGTAAACAAACAAAATGATTTTGTATCAAAATATATGGGTCACTTAACCTCATAAAAATAACAGTTAAACTTAACTTTAGGGGTTAACCGTCCACACGGGTATCGTGTGACGGTAATCTTACCCGACTAAGGAACATTTCAATGGGTTTTGTTTATGTTTTAATGACATGGTAACTTTGTGGCTTATTATCACGCTATCCACCAACACATTTGTTTAAAAATGACACAATTATGAATGACACAAAATAGATATCTTTGCGATTCGACTCCAGAAACACCACTGCGACAATGCATCGTCAACCCATCATTGTCCCACTGCTGGGCACGGGTCTTCTCTCAGAATGACAAAGTTTTAGGCCAACGCGCTAGCCAAGTGCAAACTGGCAGACTTCATATCTGAGAACTTTGTATTTTTTAAAGAACTCTCGGGTAGGTTTCCTCACAATCTTTTCCTTTACCGTAAAGCACTTAACTTCTAATACGTACATAATTTTAGAAAAATCAGAGGCGTGCCTGGGATTTGAACCTTGGACTTCTCGATCGAAAGGGCAAGTTACAATGGGCTACCACAGCTCGCCAGCAGCAATAACTATTTCTGACTAATAATAGCAGTGTTTGACCCCTGCTGTGTTATTATTATTATTATTATTTTTATTATAACACAAAAACTCCACAGACTGATTGTCCGTGCCTTTTGTCACAATAGTTCTTCTTTTTTTAACAATAAGTCTTTATTTCTTAGCTCCACGTTAGGCCATCACTGTCACCATCACACTGTCGTGTGCGGTGGTGACAACGTTGGCAATTAAAGAAATCTTACATCATTTTTATTTACGTGGTATGTATAATTCGGTGCATTGTACATAGATGTTTAAGTGTTGTAATTTAGTTTTTTTTTTTTTTTTTTTTACGTATAATGCTAATCTATTGTATATAATTCTAAGGACACTACACTCTAATTACATTGTTATTACTGTAAGTTGCGATTTAATTCTTTCGGGTTATTATTTGATGAGTATGGTATGGAAGAGATGACACGAGGCATTCAGAATTCGTCTTCTCAACATCAGGTATGACGGATCTTAAATGTCATAGATAACGGATGCCCATGGGTGGCAGTGGCCGCTTACCATCAGGTGTACTGCATGCCCGTTTGCCACCTCCACAGTATCTATATATAAGATTATATCTTAGGGTTTTGGAAAATAAACAAATGTGTTGGTTTTGAAAAAAAAATTTTTTAAACAAGAAATACAACCGACTTCCATGCCACATAAAAGTAAAAAATAATTGAAATACTTGTTGGTTTAGAGCAAACACAGTACTTAGTACACAGTCCCGAAGTCGGCGCTCATATAAGATACATGTAGTTTCATCGTGATCTAGCGTAATATGGTGAGGTGTGGTGTGGTTGCCGGTACACTTATTACACTTATATATATATATATATATATATATATATACCGGCAACCACACCCTTCCATCGAAACGCAAGAAATGTTCACGCTAGAAATAGGTGTGGTGATAGTACTTCCCCGGTCGGACTACACTGGCTCTACCACCTTCTTGAATAGCCTATAGTCAGACATATTTTTCGAGTCATTCCGACATATTGCCAGGGGTAGCACCACGTATAGACGCGTGACGCGCTCCTCTGGAGGTGGACACGAGGTCGACGGCAGTAATACAAGTAAATTATACCTGTCTCTTTTTTAAATTATTTGTCTTTTTTTTGTACGGTGTTATTTGTGTCTATTTTTTACTTTTAATTTATGTTATTTTTGTTGTATGTGTTGCATTAACGGAATAAAGCTGTTTTGTTTGTTTGTTTGTTTGTTTGTTTGTTTGTTTGTTTGTTTGTTTGTTTGTTTGTTTGTTTGTTTGTTTGTTTGTTTGTTTGTTTGTTTGTTTGTTAATACTATCTGGGATTATTTACAGATTTTCATAAGAGATACACTTACCGTCGATTGGCCTGCATGTTCTTATACTACTTTAATATTATAAATTTGTTTTTGAAATAAAATGGTTTGTGTAGTAAAAATGTTGTTTTGATGCGTTATATAAATTAATATTTCACGTCATATGCCACTAGAATCCGCTAGGTGGGAGGGCTGTGCTACCATTATTTAGGTAATGGCGGACGGACGCAGTTTTGCAAGTTAAATTGATGTAGAGAGCTCCACTCCGGAGCACTTAGTTAGGGATGCAATACGCTCGTTTAAAAAAAAATTGACATTGATAATTATTTAATAGGTGGTAGAACCAGTGTAGTTCACCCGGGGAAATACCATCGCCACACCAATTTCTAGCGTGAAGCAGTTCTTGCGTTTCGGAAGGGTGTGGTTGCGAGCACACTTTTATAAGCGGCGACCATCTTAGTCCTCGGGAGTAGCGACGCATCTGTGCTTGACTTCAGATAGTTCCCATCCCAACCAATGTTCTATTTTAAGTTGCTTACAGATGGGCGGCAGTGACCACTTACCATCAGGTGGACTGCATGCTCGTTTGCAACTTCAGTCAAAAAAAAAAGTTAGTTGAACATTTTCATGGGTGGCAGTAATCATTTATTATTTATCATCTCATATTCAGCATGATTGTTTGCTTTTCGATATTATATTGAAAAACAGTTTTCCTGGAGATGACAGCCCTATAAAGAGTGGGTGGTGCACCGATTAAAATGCTAATTCCGCGCAGGCTCTTTGAGTGCGGGACCGGGAATTATATAACCTCCTTTGGGATAGGTATCCTAGAATTTTCTAGGGCTCGTATTTTATCAATATAGTCGTATGCTCCATTATCATCAATGTCATTTAAAAAAAACATGCGTGCGTACAAAGTACACATGTCAGAAGTGAAACTTCTTTGGCGAACTAATTTATAAATCTTGTTTATATTTATACAAATCTAAAACTTTAAATTTCCAAGATTAAGAGGAAGGGAAAAAGGCGTGATACGACGTTCGCTCTGTCTCACTTTTTCTCTCAATCTTTCTCACTCGCTTGCTCCCTACTGTTCGTTCGCCCTGTCTTACTCTCTCTCAATCGGTCTCGATCACTCTCTCTCTCTTTTCCGACACTTCCGTTGCATACCGGCGTGACGTTTCATCTGTAAAAATTTTACCCTCATGCGCCTAAAGAAGTTTCACTTCAAAAGAGGAGAGCATCTTAGGCTCAGTTCTGAGTAGGCAGACTATTCGCGGCCGACTGAATTTGCGACGTGTCGGCTTAGTACGCCCTGCCATATATTTGAAAGGGAGTGTCCAAAGTTTGCTAGTTTGCGCTCACTGTACGCCATAACACTGAAAACTGTGTAAACCTATTTCTAGCGTGAAGCAGCTCATGCGTTTCGATGGAAGGGTGTGGTTGCCGGCACACTTTTATATGAGACGGCCCTCATAGTCCTCGGGAGCAGCAACGCATCTGTGATTGACTTCAGATGGAACCCATGTTCTATTAGAAGTTCTGTAAGCAACTTAGAACATGAGTTCTATCTGAAGTCAATCACAGATGCGTTGCTACTCCTGAGGACCATGATAGAACCCATGTTCTGTATAAAGTTGATTACAGATGTCCATGGGCGGCAGTGACCACTTACCATCAGGTGGACTGCATGTTCGTTTGCTACTTCAGTCAGATAAAAAAAGGTAATGTGGTCATGACTTTAATAGTAGTTGCTGGGGGATCCCAGGCAAAATACTTGTTTGTTGGTAACAGTAGTCTTCATGAATAGGAACGATATTATGTCAAACCTTAAGTACAAATGTATTTAACTTTTGTTACCCATGTAAAAATAAGATGACGAATAAAAAAAAAAAGATATACAAAGAAAAAAAGACAAACCCACTGAGTTTCTTGCCGGATCTTCTTAGTTGAGGTCGTGTTCCGATCCGGTGGTAGTGTAAAAAAATATATATATGTAACTGACAATTTGAAAGCGCCCCCAAAGGCCTAAGCAATATAAAGACATTTCATTTCATTTCCGTATCTGGGATCGATTAGTTGTCCATGGGCGGCAGTCGCACCATCAAGTGGACTATATGATCATTTGCCACTTCTATTTTATAATAAAGAGTGTAATCTTCTATATTAGTAGCAAATTTAAGACCTCACTTTGCAATTTAATGTACGAGTTTATTTGTTTGTAGTGTTAATAGTAAACAGACATTTAACAACTTTAAGTATGGAGCCATGCAAGTGTAGCCACTAACGGTTACCCATCCAACAGCGGACGGCGAAACCGTTTAAATTAACTTTCAATTCAAACAACTGATACAAACCCACACACCTTTCCTATGCCTATAGTTATTAAAACGAGACCCTTCTAAACGAAGCCCTTAGTTTCGTGAATTTCACCAGTGCAGTGGAATCAAATCCCCAATTAAGCGGGTCTAATAAGGGCTACTCAAATTAAAAGGTGGGGGATGACCCTTGCATTTGCATGCGAGTGTTTTGATTATATGAACATAGCACACAATCGACGCAAGATAAATAAGTCTTGCAAGTCCTTGGAGACGACTAAAAGGTTTTCTGAACGATTGTAGTTGATCACTATCCCCACCGGACATCTAGACGACTTGAAATATTTAATTAAGTAAATCTTAAGTATTATATTTTTAATCTTATTAGTCACCCGTTGCAACGGCCGGAATTCGACCGTAATTTAAATTAAAAAGCTTAACTTCACATTGTTCAAAGTAGCACCAATATTTCTCTAATTTAAATAAATTACAATAATTTTCAAGTTATTCTGAACGCACCCGTTAAAAGTAAAAAGATGTTTATTAGCTAAGCGGCATTTAAAAGCAATAGTGGGTATTTTGACAAAGATATCTGACACTTTTGATGTTATGTGTTTTCATAGTTAGACATTGAATGTTATATTTCGTTTATTATGTATTTGTTTGTGTCAAATGCAAGGTAGTGTGTGTAATTTGTTTTAATGTTTATTTTATGCATTATATGAAAAAAAAGCATTACGCAATCCTTCTCTACATCAACTATACCCGTGCATAATTCCGTACTCCTTCGCCTGGGGCAAGTATCTTAAAAACGAATCATAAGTGTATGCTTCACATATAATATATTTAAATAGTTCTAGAGAGTAGCAATACATCTGTGATTGACTTCACATAGTACCTACCCCTGTTATGTATGACGTTGATTATTGAAAAAGCTTTAAGACTTCTACATACATAGCTCCATACTAGGATTTTCTCTTTTGGGTACTCACTACTCACCCTGGCACGAATAACTTAAACACTCGGACTCAGAACGGGAATCTAATGCAGAAATATGTCTCATCATTCAGAAAGGTATCTCTTCGGGGATCGAATCCGGAACCCACTGTGTGTCAGTACGGTATGGTGACCGCTTCGCCACGCAGGTTCTCAAAGGGTGGGAAAGATGTCCATTTGTAGCAGAGTGCCTACCATCAGGTGGACTGCATGTTCGTTCTTTGTATAACTTAATTGTATTATTTAATGTTTAACTGAATAATAATTTGACATTTAATTGATATTTATGACTCTAGAATTAATTGTATGGAAAAATTAACATGACATTTTATATAAATGTATTAATATAAGATTGTTATAAGATTATTATAATTTGACTAATTTATTAATATGGAAAATTGCACGCCCTTTGGGCATGTACGGAGAACTATGATTGTAAATATATGATATATCCACATGTATACCTGTACTTACGCAATAAATGACTGATTACTGATTACTGATTTAATTTAATGGCATAAAAAGATCGAAAGTGTGCTCCCCTCAGGAAGAACACCATCCCTATCGATCAATGCCATTGCATCAGACATCATGTATTGAGTACATATGTGCCAGTCTGGGGTTGCTGTTAAGGCTTCTATTGTGCTACCCATCAGATAATTTGATGTACTATAATTTATTTACAAACATTCAAAGCTCCTTATTCGCGGTTTCTGATTTCGCGTTTATGGTATTCGTGGTAAATGGACATGGTGAGTAGTGATAGCCAAATGATTGACACTTGCCCTCTCGATCGGGAGGTCCGAGGTTCAAACCTAGGCACGCACCAGTGATTTTTCTAAAATTATGTGCGTATTAGAAATTAATTATCACTGCTTTTCGGTGAAGGAAAACATCGTGAGAATATACACCCGAGAGTTCTTTTAAAAAAAAAGTTCTCAGAGGTGTGTGAAGTCGACCAATTCGCACTTGGCCAGCGCGGTGGACTTAAACCTATAACTTTCTCATTCAGAGAGAACCCGTGCCCAACAGTGGGACACTAATGGGTTGACGAGAGAGCCTTGTTGAGCCCAGAAGTATTTAAACATTTTCCTGTCTCGCCAACTTGATTGGCATTGAACGCCGATTTATTTTTAGCGCTCCCCAGATCTATCGATTTTCGCTATTTGGGAATATTTCGGTGAAAGAGAAGACATTTATTACAATAGCTATCTATTATAATATCTATATATAAGATAAGATTTCAGACATCGAACCATTCAAATAAAAAATAGTATCACCGTTTAAAGGTTTCATTGCTTTCCACTTCTTCTGAACACCGCCCCTCTCACTTATTTATTAAATAATCTTCACTAACATTACAGGAATGCCTAATTCGTTAGTAAATGCCAAGTGTGTTAGTTTACATATATAAATTACTTTTAATATTTATTCATTATAATTTTAAAGTCGAATTATTTAACATTTATTATACTATTATTACGAGTAACAGTAAATAGAATGTCAAATTAACAATTATGTCAAACAATAATACAGAGAACATTACTTAAAACAATTACATTAAAATAAAAAATATGCAAATTAAAATCCAATGCCAATCTTATGCCTTCAGCGACCCAAGTGGGCGTAATCGCCTGGTTTAAGAAATACCGATTCACCCTTTTTTCACATTAATTAGCAAACGAACAAACATTCCACTTGATGATTGGTGGCCACTGCCGTCCGTGGACATCTGTAAGCAACTTCATACAGAACAGGGGTTATAAGCGAAGTCAGTCACAGATGCATTGCTACTCCCGGCGACTAAGATAGTCTTTACAAATAAAAGTGCAGCTCACTCTTCAACCGAAACGCTTAATCTGCGTTTCGGTGGAAGAGGCGGATTCGCGCTAGACTGCTTTTACTGACTTTTTTCTTTTTCATCTGATTGAAGTGACAAACGACATTGCAGTCCACCTGATGGTAAGTGGTCACTGCCGCCCATGGAACTTCATACAGAACGTGGGTTCCATCTGAAGTCAATCACAGATGCGTTGCCACTCCCGGGGACTATCATGGTCATCTCATATAAAACTGTGCCGGCAACCACACCCGTCCATCAAAACGCAAAAAAATGCTTTACGCTAGAAATAGGTATTGCGATGGTACTTCCCGGTCGAACTACACTGGTTCTACCACCTGACAATAGCAACCTAATAATAGCCTAATTCGTGATCGTTACAGACTATTTGTATCTATACGAAAGTGAAAAAAGCTCATTAAATCTTGAACATGAAAAAGTTCTTCGAATTCTATCATAGATACCAGGATGACTTGTCTCATAGTCATAGGAACAAAAGAGCTTTTGTCCTTTCTGTCTGTCGACGGACGCGACTAAGGGTGTATGCGGGCAGTAAGTAAGCGGGCAGGAAGCTCCAACCGTCCAGGCTGCGACTTCAACAACTACTTTGGTATGTGTGGCTGTATGCCGTGAGCACCCCAAGTCCAGGTGGTAGGACCGGTGTTGTTCAAATGGGCAGGTACCACCGCGACACCTTTTTTGACCATCTTAGTCCCCAGGAGCAACGCATCTGTGATTGACTTTAGATAGAATCTATGTTCTATATAAATTCGCTTACAGAAGTCCATGGGCGGCAGTGACCACTTACCATCAGATGGACTGCATGTTTGTTTACTACATCAGTCAGATAAAAAAAAGTCGTAATGCCTCGGATATTTCTGACACAATAAAGATAGAAACCCAAACAATCAAATCCGAAAACACGTAATTTTGGCAAAAAAAACAGCGCTATTTTCTTCCTTGGTTACAAAAATGTAAGTGTGATCGCAAAAAAACATCCCCAATTCCATTTGCAAAACCATCCCTCAGCGTTATACATTTTATACTTTGGATCCATGAGTGCGAATCAAAAACCACCCTAAAACTACTAGGTAGAGTCTAAATTTGTCAGCGCCTACTCTATCAGATACGAATTTAGAGCAAACAAAATGAAACTCTACTTCAAAACATTGCGGTTTCATTTCGTGAATCATTTTTAATATTTATTTCATGAGCTTAAAACTAAAGGCGAAATTGAGTCTCAGGTGGAAGGAATAGAGTCGAAAATACATCGGGGATGTCTTTATTAGGGGTTGCTTCTGGCTTTTTCAGCCACTGAGGGTGGGGTGCGTTTCCATTGACGCTGAAAATAAAAATAATAAGGCACCTTCGACCAGCACCACCTGTTGGTTTTATGCTGGTTTTTATTTTAAGCACTACTTGAATTTGACCAACTTTGTTTTAATCACAAAACATTTTAACGACTGTTTTGTTATACAGAAATAAGAGCTGTATGCTGTGAAAGTAACAACAAATTATGTACTATAAACTCTTGACTTGTACAATTAGTACTCGTTTTATTTTTAAAGTTTTGATACTAGCACGAAGCACCGCATACGATTCGTGCTATGGATTGTAGAATGAAATAGTTTTTTATCTGACTTAAGTAGCAAACGAGCATGCAGTCCACCTGATGGTAAGTTGTCACTGCCGCCCTGCGACATCTGTAATAAAACTACATACAGAACATGTGTTCCATTTAAAGTCAATCACAGATGCGTTGCTACTCCCTAGGACTATGATGGTCGCTTCATGTGAAAGTGTGCCGGCAACCACACCCTTCTATCGAAACTCAAGAAATCCTTCACGCTAGAAATAGGTATGGGGGTGGTACTTCCCCGGTCGAACCCCCTCTACCACATTGACTTTGGGAAGTGCAGGGAGATGCATAATATGGAAGTTGCAAACCAGCATGCAGTTCGCCTAATGGTAAGTGGCCACTGCCGCTCGTCTTATAAGACGAGTCTTATCTGACATTAGCTGTAAATGCGTTGCTACCTCCAAGGACTCAGGTGAGTTCGGGTAATAAGGACATGGGGTAAAACCGTACGATAAAAATTTTTAGACTTAAGACCATTTTCTCCATTTCTACTCTCTTTTGCTACTTTAATCTTGTAAATAAATTAGGTAGCCAGCAATCACACACTCCGAAACGCCAGAAATGCTTCACGTTAGAAATATTCTCTACGTCAACTATAACCGTGCAAAATTTCATACTCCTCTGTCCTCTGTCTGTCATAAGTCAGTTAAAATTGTACCCCAAGCTTTTGCTTTACGTATTAATATATAGAAGATAATCCCTACTAATATTATAAATGCGAAAGTAACTCTGTCTGTCTGTCTGTCTGTCTGTTACTCTTTCACGCCTAAACTACTGCACCGATTTTTATGAAATTGTGTACACAGATAGTGGTGACCTTGGGATCCATTATAGGCTACTTTTTATTTCAAAAAATGGGTCGAAAATGTTAAAATCGAACATAAATGTTTGTATGGTAGTTCGTTTTTGACAAAGAGCTGTACTTATAATTACAACAAGGGTTATGATAGATTTGATTAAAAACATAGGTGAATAATAAAACATTAAAAAATATTGATTTTGAGTCGACAACATATATTCATAAAACTCGGTATGTCGCGAATTTTTAACCGACTTCCCAAAGGAAAGAGGTTATCTATATATTTTTTTTTTTATGTATGTTCGGGCGAAATGGCTAGAAATCGTCGACCTACCGACACGATTCATACGACATTGTATGCGGCTAGTAACAAATAAAATTAAATTCTTGGGAGGCCTCATTGAGAACTAACAAAGAAAGCTTTATATAAGATCCTTACATTATCCAAACATAAACGTAGTAATACTAAAGAAGAAATAGGGTTTTACCCCAGTTCAAATCTGCAATATTAAACAGGTTGGTTGCAATTCCATAAAACCGTGCCACCCAACCATGAGAACAGACCCCACAGTACCCCCCGCACCCCCGCGGGGTCAACGACCCGGAAGTCCTAGCCAACGTTTGATTGTCGAATTGGATCACTTAAGGCTTTCTGCCTACCTTGTGTATGTATTTGTTATATTGTTTATAGTAGGAAAACATATAAAGAAAATATATCAAGTATGTTTATGTTCGTTTTTTGTTAACAACGTTGTTCATATGAACATTATTGTACGTACAATTAAGTGTTATAATCTTAAGTATTGAAACTCGACCACGATGCATGCCGTGGTGGCCTGTTAGTAAGACAGCATTTAATTTAAGCCTAATGTAGTTTTTAGTTGTAAGTGTAATGTATTGTCTTGTTGGCTGCCGTTTTTAAATAAATAAATAAACATATGAACATGTATATTTCTTTTCATCTCGTGGTTCATGGTTAGCAGTGATAACCCAATATATATATATATATATATATATATATATATATATATATATATATTATCTGATTGAAGTAGCAAACGAGCATGCAGTCCACCTGATCGTAAGTGGCTACTGCCGCCCATGGACATCTATCTGAAATCAATCACAATGCTACTCCCGAGGACTATGATGGTTGCGTCATACAAAAGTGCCGACACCCTTCCATCGAAACGCAAGAATGCTTCATGCTAGAAATAGGTGTGGCCGTGGTACTTCCCCGGTCGAACCACACTGGTTCTACCACCTGTTAGATGATAGAAACTGGGCCGCAAAATTGAGGATTAGCGGTCTGAACAGGCTCCATTGATTTTTCTCAAACGATTATATTAAATATCACTTCTTTACGGTGGCAAAAAACTTGAGAAAACCTACACACCTGACGGTTCTTAAAAAAAAGAACTAGAAGGTGTGAAGATGATGTATACCAAATCAAACATCAGGTGAACTGCATGCTCGTTTGCTACTTTAGTCAGATAAAAAAATGAAATGAAATGTCTTTATTTTGTATAGGCCTGCGGGGGAACTTGCAAATCGTCAGTTACAATTTTTTCTTACACTACCACCGGATCGGAACACGACCGCAACTGAGAAGATCAGACGAGAAATGCAACAGGTTTGTCTTTTTTGTTATTTTATACCTATTTCTATTTACTAGTAAACCCGTAGCATCAGTCGAAATTCGACTGTAATTTAAATTAAAAAACTAAACTTCATATTGTAACTTCATATATAAAAAGAGGTTTAATTAGCTAAGCCGCATTTAAAAGCAATAGCGGTATTTTGACATCTGACATTTTTGACGTTATGTGTTTTCATAGTAAGACATTGAATGTTCTATTTCGTTTACTATGTATGTGTTTGTGACAAATGCACGGTAGTGTGTGTAATGTGTTTTTAGTTGATTTTATGTATGATATATGCATTATTTGAAAAAAATATTAACATTCTGCACTCCTTCTCTACGTCCACTATAGCCGTGCAAAATTTCGTACTAATCCGTCCGCGGCATATTACTTAAAAATCCGTCACAAGATTTTGCTTCACGTATTAATATAATATTTTTTTCTGTAAGAGACTTCATATAAAACACGGGTACTGTAGTCTATCATAGACGCGTTGCTATTCCCGAGAACTAAGATGGTCACCTCATATAAAAGGGATCTGGTAACACACCTACCCTTCCATAGGATCGAAAAATTGCTACACCATATGAAAAGGTGTAGCGTTGGTACCTCCCCGGTCCTACCACACTGCTACACTAATTTAATAAGCACGGTGTGGTTTAACGGTGGAAGAGAATTGAAAGAGGAATTAGGCCATTACCTTTTCTATACTACTGTCGTCAACCCTTCTTTTCCCACCACCCACCCATTCTTGACCCACTACTTGGCACGGGTCTTCTCTCAGAATGAAAGTTTTAGGCCATAGTCCACCGCGCTGGCCTAGTGCGTGTCCACCGCGCTGGTCTATACTACTATTCTATGAATATCTGAGATACCACATGAAATATTCGTTTTTCGTCGCAGTCGTGTTATTTAAGGCATCACAAAGACAGCAATGAATATAGAACAAACATAAATATGCGTTCGTTACATAAATTATACAATCGAAAACCCATTCAAAACATAAAACAAAAAAACTAATTCAAAATTGAAAAGTTGCCAAAATCAGTAAAGCGTAACCCGCCGGGAGTCGAACCCGCTCCACCCCTCGCAAACTTAATATCGGGGATTTTTAATACTGCCGAATAATTCAACACTACATTAATATTTCTTCCACCCTTATTTACATGTGTGCACAGAGTAACTATAGATTAGTTTAAATTGTCTTTTGTAATGTTATTTTTAAGGTAGAATTAATATTGTTTAGAAAATTACTACCGCCACACTTATTTTTGCCCGACTGCGTTGAAGGTATGAAAGAAAGAAAGATCTTTATTTAGTCAATTTTTGGGTTACAATAATATTGATTACGTAAGATGTGATATTACATAAGAAGATATGCCGGTTAAATATATCGCACTCACATACTCGTATTTATCAATAAAAGACTTACAATTAGACACAATATTACAATGCTGATAACTTTAGCAGATTAATATTTTTTGTATTTTTATATTTTTAAATCATCGTTTAAGAATTCGTCATACGTGTAATAGCATTTTTCTATTACTATATTTTTTAATTTTGTGGCACATATATGGTCTTTCTTTGTTTGTTTTAATTGGTAGTTTATTATATAACTTTATGGCCATACAGAGCATGGTTTTTCTCACTACTGCTAGTTTTTTGTTTGGAGGGTATATTAATTTTATGTATTTCTGTGTATCCAATTCTTTGACACGCGCTACGACTCAAAGGGCACTTGTGACATTCGGCATATCATTGGAATCGACAGAGTTTTGCAGAGTAACATAGGCTATATTATTTTTGAATACAGGATACATTGAATATCTATGATCAGATTCCTCTGATGAAGAAGTAAGAGGGATGATTTTCTTATTATAATACTCAACGGGTACTCACGATATGCGGTTTATGAATTCTTATAGAATTCTTTTTGCCGATATTTCCACCCAGTTGCATGGATCGTGGTCACGGCCAAACTGCGGTAGCGGGGAGAAACCGTTGACAAGCACTAGTGGTAAATTAACCTATCTACCCTACGTCTAGTTCGTTTTTCTTTTTTAGGTTCCATATCACGACACACAAAACTAACTGTAAATATCGGCAAAAAGAATTCTATAAGAATTCATAAACCGCATATCGTGAGTACCCGTTAAGTATTATAATGTATCAATTCCGCGATAATACTAGTCTAAAATCAGATTTTCTTATTATCATATTTCTCAAGGTGGTTGAACCAGTGTAGTTCTACCGGGGTGGTACCACCGCCACACCTATTTCTAGCGTGAAGCATTTGTTGCGTTTCGATAGAAGGGTATGATGGCCGGCACACTTTCACATGAGGCGACCGTCATAGTCTTCGGGAGTGGCAACGCATCTGTGATTGACTTCAGATGGAACCCATGTTCTGTATGTAGTTTATTACAGATGTCGCAGGGCGGCAGTGACCACTTACCATCAGGTGAACTGCATGCTCGTTTGTTACTTTAGTTTGATAAAAAAAAAACAATATTAGTATTTTTTCATCACATTGAATTAGGAAACCGAGTATGGCACACTATTACATGAGGCAATCATCTCAGTCCTCAGGAATATTATTACTCGAGTGATTGACTTGTTCTGTACCAAGTTATTTACAGATGGCCTTGGGCGGCAGTGCCTACTTACCGTTAGGTAGACTACATGCTCCTTTGCTGGTCCAATTTTTATATTATTTTTCATATTTATTTTATATTATTATTATCTTATAAAGACCGAAATAGATGTAATAGTTTTAATTCCCTAGTCGAAGTGCATACGTCCTACTTTGTGAACAGTGCAGGAAGTGCAGTCTCTATGTCGTCATTACGCTGTGCACTCCCCGAACACGCGCCACGCATGTGCGGATTTGATATCTCTGACGAACTACAAGCTAGCAACTGTGGAGACGGCTTTCGATACAAATATAATATATTTAATAAATAAATTAGTAAATATTATTTATTATTTTATTACTCTTTATCTTATCTTATTTAATAAATCCTATGAAAGTTTGTGAGAATGTGTGTTTGTTACTCTTTCACACAAAAACTACTGATTTTGATTGATAAATTATTACTTCAATTTTTTTATAGTTATAACTTATATTTACTTTAATAAATAGTTTACACTTTTAAATACTTTGGGTTTACTCTAAAATGTATATATTTATGTAGTTTTGAGTGTATCCAAAGTTTAAAAATGTAAGTGCCAAAAACTTAGTAAAAGTAGGGACTTCGTATAATTTGTTACATGACTTCAACTAACCTCTCGACACAAACTCGATTTTTAATCAATTGACCAATCGTTTTATCGTAAGTTTTAAGCGCGTATACAACACAATAGTTTAAATTCGATTGATTTATTTGACGTAATTTGATGACTCGCGTGGCGGAGTTGCTACCATACGGGTCTGACGCGCAATGGGTCCTGGGTTCGATTCCCGACCAGACAGGTATCTGAATGACGAGTTTAGATTCTTGTTCTGGGTCTAGGTGTTTGTGTGTGTCCATGTTACCCACGACACAGGAGAAAATCCTAGTGTGGGACTATGAGTGTAGAAAGCGTGTGTTTATTCTATAGTACAATGTCACCGAATCATTACGTCAATAGCCTACCAATCAAATATCTTTAATAATAAAATAACGTATAATAAACAAGTGTTCTCCATAAGCAGCACCCAGTTTGGTTCCGCACGCGCTTGCGCAGTTATAATTAGTTTAGTGTCTCTGTCTGCCGCGCGGCGCTGGGGGCTGCCACTAGTCTGGGAGTGCGTTGCGAAACTGTTGAACATGAGCTCGAGGTAATTTATAACATTCATTTTTTTGAAATTGCATTTTGTAGAAACATTATTAAAAACAATTTTAGAGCAATAATATCGCAAATTAATACACTTTGATATGTAACAGGTAGAATAGAATAGAATATTGCACACTATAAACAAATAGAAACATAACAAAAACATACAATATAGATAAATTGTCTGCAATAAGCGGTCTTATCGCTAGGCAGCGATCTCTTCCAGACAACCTGTGCATGGAATAGATAAGGAGAGTAGGAATAAGAAAGTGGGAAGTACTTACTATTTGTGATTTTAATTTTTTTGCCGTTATTTTTACCCAGTTATCATGTCAACCAGTACCCAGTTACCCAGTAGTTCATGGTCTCAAAACTGCGGTAGCGGGAAAGAAACCATTTACTGTTTGTAAATCGTAGGCAGGTGGTAGATTAACCTAGATACCCCACGTCTCGTTTGCTTTTTCTCGTACCACGACTCTTGATTCTACGATCTTGGATAGTAGAAAAATTAAATAGAATCTTTATTTATAATGTAGTAGTTATTGAATTGTAAACTTAATTATAATAATATGAACATTCTCAAATATTTAGTCTTTTCCTATTAACATACTTAGTCAAACCACTATTGTCTTACTGCTGGACACAGGTCTCATTTGACTTTTAGGCAATAGTCTATAGCACTGGCTAAGTGCGATCTAGTAGACATCACACACTTTTAACAACTTCTTTTTAGAGAACTCTCTGTTATGTAAGATTTCTAACGATGTTTTCCTTTACCATATAGCGCATAACAATAATTTATTATTACTACTTCAAATGCGTTTATTGGTAATTTTAAAATTATTAAAAACTTTAACGTCCTTCAAAATATATCCACCAACGTGCGACAATATAACAGAAATATATATGCAACGCTGGCGACATCGAAACCTAACATATATCTCTACAGAAACTATTATATTTCTTGTCTAAGTAGCCAATTAATTATACTTAAAACCAGTTCTCTACAAGATGCTAACAAAACGAGCAACAATTTAGCATATCAACAAAATGCAAAACTCGTTCAGCGCCTGGTCTATAGGGGTGTACACCCTTCATTAGCATTTCAAAACGGGGGCCACTCGAAATGGCGAGCGTTTTGACGGACAAACCCGACCGACCCCTAGAGTATAAAGTACAAAAAGGATTAAAAAGTAAAATGGGCCAAGAGGATCCTTGAATTGGGTTTCGCTGGTGTTTTTATTGTTTTTTGCATTAAATCTTTGTATTTTGCTCTAAATTTGGGCTTTCGTTTTCATAGTGTTACACGGGTCACGAAATATTTCACGTTAGTCCTTTTTTAAAGATAGGCTGGACCTGTTACCTAAACACGAGTTTATTGTTTCATCGACACAAGCATTATAACGCTCATACATTGCAATGTACTTAGAAATGATGATGAAAAGATGATGACGAAAATTAGAACAATTTTATTCTTGTTCCGAAAAAAACATAAAAAACACCTCAAGGGTATTATTATTATACTTTAGTCTAGACTTAAAATTTTGTAGATTTCATAGTTCCACTTCGGATGCAATACTGCCACACAGTGAAATAGATGTGGCGGTGGTACTTCCCCGGTCGAATTACACTGGCTCTACCACCTGATAGGAAGTGGCCATTACCGCCCATGTGCACCTGTAAGGGACTTCACATAACACGGGGAACAATTACCATCAGATGGACGGTATGTTCACTTGATTCTTCAATCTTTTCAAAAATTAATTTTGAAATTGTGAGTTCGATCCCTTTCTGTGTTCATCTCATCCTCCATTGTGCAAAATAGTGTCAGATAATGGTGTCCATTGTTCCCTGGACCCCTGTCATGTCAATGACATGACGCAGCATGTTAACCCTTGGGAACCTATGTAGTTCTGCTATTATCATAAATAACTCTATTATGAGTACAACCCGAAACTAAGCTACTGCCGCGGGTGCGTCCGCTTTGATTTTTTTTTATATCTGATTGAAGTTGCAAACGAGCATGCCGTCCACCTGATGTTAAGTGGTCACTGTAACATGGTCACTGCCGCCCATGGACATCTGTAAGCAACTTCATATAGAACATGGGTTCTATCTGAAGTCAATCACAGATGCGTTGCTAATTCCAAGGACTATGACTATGTCATATAAAAGTGTGCCAACAATGACAACCTTCCATAGAAACGCAAGAAATGCATCGCGCTAGATAGATAGGTGTGGCGGGATACTTCCCCGGTCGAACTACACTGGTTCTACCACCTTCAAAATGATTACGTTTGACATAGTAATAAGTAATCAAGATCATAAACTATCAACTACCAAATTTCACCGAATTAGTTACATATTAATTGTGTAGACCTAAAACCTCACACATTCTCAATAAATACTAGCATTTACATGCAGCGTCGCTCGCATTGAAGACTAAATTTTCAGGCACAATCATGCCTGCCAATATTTTTCTTAAAAGATATATATTTTTATATATATTTGGCAAAGGGAGATCTCCCACCAGGCTAGGTTATCATGCCTGGGTAGTGGCCGTGCTCCGATAGTCGTTTTTCGGAACTTATCAGGATTCTGAGAACACTTCGATAGCGTGTTTCAGAATACTAGTAGCGCCATCTCTTAATGAGTAGCGGGAGGTCGCCACATTACCCCCTGCTCAGACTGGAGGTCGATATGTTCCGCGAGTCTTCGCTGCAAGCTTTTTTAGTAAGAATTATCCAACGTTTTTTTTCTTATATGGCCAAAATATATACAATCGGTTATTATATAATCGGTTGAGTCGACCAATTTTATAGAAAAGTATAATGTAATCGGTTACATTATACATATTTTTTTTTTAATACTGGGTGAAATTAATAAGAGAATTATGTGTATTTTGAGATTTTCTTTATAGTTGAGATGTCATTTCACGCGTGTTTCTAATGTAAAACGAGCATGGTTCGGCCGAAGAGGTACCACTGCTTCTAGCGTAAAGAAGTTAATGCGTTTTTGGTAGAAGATGTAGTTGCTAGCTAACTTTCTTCGGCGACTATATTTGTCCTCGGGAGTAGCAACGCATCTGTAATTGACTTTAGATATAACTTCATGTTCTATTTATTTATTTATTTATTTAGTTACACAAACAAAATGAACACTTGCACATTTAAAACGTTGGATATTACACACACAGATACTAAACCTAAGTGTCACCTCAATTATAGGTGTAAACTACGTGCTACGACAATAATTAATTTAAATGATTTATAAGAGATAAAATTATAAAATTAGGTTAACATTAAAATCATTAAGAACAACATTAAGTTTACATTCTATATGAAGTTGCTTACAGGAGTCCTTGGGCGGCAGTGACCACTTACCATCAGGTGGACTGCATGCTCGTTTGCTACTTCAATCTTATAAAAAAGGCTATATTAGGTCACAGGTGTGCCGGTGTTGAAACACCTTATACTAAGGGTTACAAGGGTGAACTTAATGCCTAATGGCATTCTCTACCAGGCTCACAGGCCTACAGGAGCACAGGTAAATTATCAGATTCATTTTTCATACACTTCAACCGGATCGAAACAAGATCTCAACTGATAAGATCCCGCAAAAAACTCGACGTTTGTCTTTTATGTTTGTATATATTCTTTTGTATTATTCGATTGTTATTAGAAAAAAAGGAAGAAATAAAGACATCGTATTTATTCACGATGAATGATACACAATAAACTTAGAAAACTAAACATAAAGATAAGCTAAGTAATACCAACAAGAACAGGGTAACAATACAGTTTAGTGTTCAAGTAACACGTTCTGTGACATAATAGCATCATGAAATGGACGAGAATCAGCTATCGCCATGGACACACGAAACCACGGCGCTGGTTTTCATTCTCGCCCGAACCATGGCCTCGGACGGCTGTCAGTGCAAAACAAATCGTTGCATAAATGCTATATATGTTGTATTATATATGTATGTATCTGAATATGCATAACTAGCTTTGCCCGCGACTTCGTCCGCGTGGAATGGTTTTCATATATATATTTTTGGTATCTTGAACCGTTTTCGCAGTGAAGCCCTCATGGATACTTTTCCTTGTTTTTTTTTACGTTATATAGCTTAAAACCTTCCTCGATTAATGGTCTATTCAACATAAAAATATTTTTTCTATTCGAAAAAGTAGTTCCTGAGATTAGTGCGTTCAAACAAACAAACAAACTCTTCCGCTTTATAATATTAGTATAGATGTATACGCAGATATAAGTAAACTATTAATTTGTATATATTTTTGTTTCGGGTCTGTTTGTAATTGTTTCGGCATCCACAAATAACTGTTACAGTTAATTATCATCAGTGAAATCAATCGGCACCACGAAAAATATTTGTCGCAAAAGACCATACGTAATTCACAGTGGTAATTTGGGTTCTTTGCCAAGTACTACTCACATAACTCGTAGATACTAGAAATAGAGTAAGTCCAGTGGCACAATTACTACCAACCATGACCACGGTTTATATCTGAGAGAGAACTATTGTGGAGACTTTTGTGGTAGGTACAACGGAATCCATCCATCCATCAGTACAACGGAATACAAAGGAGTAAGGCTAAGGGGGACATACCTACTTATTCGGGTCCTAACTTAGTTCGCATAGTTTTTTTTTATCCGACTGTAGTAGCAAACGAGCATACAGTCCACCTGAGGGTCTAAGTGGTCACTGCCGCCCAATGACATTTGTAATCAACTTCATGCAGAACATGGGTTCCATCTGAAGCCAACCGCAGATGCTTTGCTACTTCCGAGGACTGATATGGTCGCCTCATATAAAAGTATGTCGGAAACCACACCCGTCCATCGAAACGTAAGAGATGATTCACGCTAGAAATAGGTGTGGCGGTGGTACTTCCCGGGCGAACTACATTGGATCTACCACTTGGTAAATTTCAAGCTAAGGTACCATCTCAAGTTAACTTGAGGATTCTTTTGTTAATAACCGATGTACATAGGCAATACATTGGGCGTCAGTAACCACTAATTTGGTGGAAACTGGTGGACGGAATACTGCTGAATGGAAAATTGATAAATGTAAACAGCTCAAATGTATATAGATTATTCGTACTATAATAAGACAAGGATTGTTTAAATATAAATAATGAAATATAATAGGCTTTATCCAAATTGTTATAATTTGGAAGCTTTCCAAACGCTGTCGACATATATTTTTTTTACTTTATTGGGGACAACAAACAGTTAACAACAAGGTTTACTTAACGACTAAATAACAAAAAAGTCTTATTATATTGCCAACCAGCACCGTAAACCACGTAGATATTACCTCATTAAATAGAAAAGCTGTTGCATATGTTTTTATTAATTAAATATAGTTTTACTTTTTAATATGTAACAGGTAAGTCGAATATATGGTTTTTAAATTATTTTGCTGGTATTGGTAAAAAATGGAATAATAATTTAAAAACCGCTCATCTTGAGTTCACATTCCGTATTACAATGCAATAATTTCGGAAATATCAGTTTAAAATCATACAATACTTTTCACATGTCATTATTGATTCTCAGTACGAATTGACTCGATGAACTTTCGATAATTGATTCTATATTTAAGAGCTGCATGACGCGGTGCACTTTTGGCACCGAACGCTTCCTCATAGCTAACGATGTGCACAAAATTCACAGCTGCCAATAGAAAAACAACTCTTTCACCACTCTCTAGGCTTTGAATTCCTGTGTTACATTCCCCGTACTGACATTTCATACCATCACACGTGGAAATTTCACCGACAAGAATAAAACTGACACAGAAAACGGTCAGATGAACGCTGATTTTTGGATAGCTCAGTCGGCGTATAGTATTTGATATTCAAATTGACTGATAAAGTAGTGCTTGTTTAGAATAGTTTTACAATGAATAAGAAAAACAAAAATAAAAACCGTAGTAAGCCCGCTAACCCAGTGCCTTCACCTCAGAAAGTAGACGCACCAGTTGTAGAAGGAACCGCTGTGCTTGAGTCTGAAAAACCTGCTGAGATATCTGAAAGTTTAGTTAAGGAATGTGAAAGTGTTGTTGAAACCGTAAGTGAAGTGACGTCGCCGACTACAGAGGAGAATGATACAACCAGTGATACCCCTAAGAAACCTAAAAGAAATAAGGCTAAGAAGAAGAAGCAAGAAGAACCCAATTTAGATGAAATTAAATTGACTTCCGTTGAAGTTCCTACTTCGGAGCCACTTCCTGAACCTGGAAGGGAAGTGATAGATGAAGGTAAAGTAGAAATGAAAGAGTCCATAGTTGAAGAAGAGAATATTAAGGTCGAAGAGAATATAACGCCAAATGTTCGTAAAAAGAAAAACAAGAAGAAACAAAGCGAACAACAAAAAGTTGAAGAACCGGTCAAAAAAGTTGTAGTAGAAAAGTCGGATGACGTTAAAAAAGAGGAAACTATTATTGATACAACAATCGTCACCGAGACAATTAAGCCAGAAACTACAGAACCGGAAACAAGGTCAAAAAAGAAAAATAAAAAGAAAAAACATCGCCATGATTCTGAAAAATCGGACAAAGCCGAAGAAGTTGTATCATGCACGGCTGCGTTCCAAAAATTAATAAGTTCCACGGATAATGAGGATGTTGTAAAATCAACAGAAGACACAGAAGCATCTCAAGATATTGTTGATGGAAAACAGGAAACACCTAAAGAAGAAACTCTTAAAGAATTAATAGAAAGTGTATTATTGTCTGAAGAAATACCAGAAACGGAGAAAGAACAAATAAAAGATGAACCATCAAAGGGTAAAAAGAAGCATAAAAAAGACAAAAAGCAACAACACAAAGAAGATATTGAGACTAAAACCGTAGACGATGTTCCGATACCTCAAGAAGTGCCTGTAGAGTGTAGTACTGATAAGTTAATCGAAGAAATTGTTAAAGATGAAGGCATGAAGGGGGAATCGTTATCTTTAATAGAAAACGTAGAACTCGAATCAATGGATACTGCAAAACCCAAAGCTAAAATTGCAAAGCCTGTAGAGAAAAAACGTAAAGGAAAACCAGAACCCTCGGAAAGCTGTGCAAAAGCTTCTGCTGATATTATACCACCTGAAATAGCGAAAGATACTGAACGTGACATACAAGAAGAAAAACCAACAGAAAGGAAAGTAGAAAGTACAACCTCAGAAGTTAAATTAGCGGAAAGTATTCCTAGCAATTTAGAACATATTAGTCCTCGGCCAACAGATGAGACTACAAAAGCTGAAGAAGACCAAAAACTTATTACTGATATTGTATTTGATGTACCTGCTGACACTATTCTTACTGATATTACCAGCACATCAGTAGAAACGCCAATTACAGAAAATATTTCTGAAAAAACTGTAAAGACTATTGATGATAAGATGGTTGAAGAAGTTATTCAACCAACGGCTATCGAAACAACAGATTTACTACCACCACAAATTCATATAAAACCAGAAACATCTATTCTATTAGACGTAATGCAGGAAAGTGAGAAGGACATGTCTGTATCACCGGAACCATATAAAACAGTTGAAAAGAAAAAGAAAAAACATCATAAGAAAATAGATATCACTAATGTTCCCGCCGAGAAAACGCCTGAACATAAAGTCTTAGTTACGCCAGAATCGGAACAACTAAAAGAAGAACCACAACCACAAAAACAATCGGAGGAAATATTTGACTTACCGTCTTCTGGCGATGTAGAGATAAGCAGCTTAAAAATAGACGACACAGAGGGTTCCTCTGAAGTTACTCCAGATTTCATACATCATCCACTTGCAACTAGCCAACAGTTTATAGATGATAATAATAATATGCTGATAACAGAAATAACTTCGGCAGAAGAAAAACTACCACCTCCCTTATTGTTTCCAAGTGAACCCATCATTCGAGGGTCTGGTGAAACACCTGAACCTTTTGAAAAAATGTCGTTCACACCCACAATAATACGAGAGAAAAGTAAGACAGATGAACCAGAAAAGACAGACTTAAAATCCAAGATGATGGAAGTTAGTCAAGATATGGAAGAACTTAGACTATCCATTGAAAGGTCATTAGCAGAACTAACGTCAATGGAAAAAACTGAGCAGGAAGTAGAAATAAAGTTTGAGGCACCTGAAGCTCCTACGTCAGAAATTATAAAAAAATCGGAACTTTGTGCTGAGAAAGTAACAGAAAAACTTGAAGATAATATCATGAACA
Source organism: Spicauda simplicius (assembly GCA_949699795.1). Lineage (NCBI taxonomy): Eukaryota > Metazoa > Arthropoda > Insecta > Lepidoptera > Hesperiidae > Spicauda > Spicauda simplicius. Next base: position 910,974 of record OX453078.1, on the reverse strand, counting down.
TTGCAACGGAACCCATAACTACGAAAGAAGTACCAGAGGAAAGAAAAGCTGAAAGTGAAAATATATCAAGTGTAATGATACCTCCAATAATAGAAGAAACTAATATATCTCAGGTTACGCCTGAGGATACAACACCAAAAATTGAAGAACCAATGACATTACCTGATAAAACGGTAATTATAGAGACTGAAAAAGTAGAACCGTCTACTACAGTGAAACCGGATGAGGACAAAAAAGCCACGGAGGTAAAAGAAACAGCACCAGTTGCTCCCACTCGAAAAGAGCATAAGGGCAAAGGTAAAGGTAAAAGAAAAGGTAAACAAGATCCTCAATCTCAACAAACTACCACTATACCTGAATCTTCTACCACTACAGCAGAAAGTACTACACAACAAGGTAAAAAAGAAGAAAAATCTGAACAAAAACAAGAGTCATCTGAATCAGACAAAAATAAAGGCAAACAACAATCAATGCAACTTGAAAATGGTTGCAATGGATCCCAAGATGTACCACAAGACACTTCATCAAATATTGATTTATCCTTCGAACCGATAGAAAATTTCGAAGACGCCCTAACTTCCAGTGTAGATGACGTTAATAAGACATTTGAAATGATCGCCAATGAGGTGAACACACCGGAATATACATTTCAGAATCCAGAAATAAACATTATAGCGCCTGACGATTCAGAAACGGCAAAGTCAAAAGAAAATCCCGTTTCGCCGCCAAAAAACTTGTTGGGCCATCCCGATATTCCTGTACCATCGAATAGGCCCGATTACAAAAAGGAGAAAAATAAACAACCGAATATGAGACAAGCGAAAGTCAAAATAAAAGACGCTGTCGACATCGAGAGAGTAGATAAGTCGAAACAATCGAAGGAATCGCAAACAGAAAATAAAAGGAAAACAAACAAGAATATGTTAGAATCTTTCTCCTACATGACGAATGGCGACTCTGAATACGTGTACAAGTATAGTTTTCGGAAAGTATTTCTTCAAAGTCTATGCCATGTCTGTAGAAAGGAGTTGTCTCAAAGAATCCCTTGTCAGTTCTGTTCTCTGGTGTTCTATTGTAGCCAGAAGCACAAAGATGAAGATTGGCCTCAGCATCAGTCCCTTTGCTTCGCTGTTTGCACTATTGTTCATTTGAAAGGTAATTTACATACATACATTTGCTTCGGAAATCACTAATTTAATATGTCGTCCTTTTATTTCATCACGGACCTGGTGTAATTTTCCTTTACCTACTTGTTTTTCTCATTAGCACATTTTTAGACCTTATACATATATTGCAAGGTATTGGTTATAATGGGTTTTTAGCTTCAAATATAATATAACAATGGGTTAATAACGGGTGGTAAGGTTGTTACAATGTCCTAAATGGATTGCATTCTAACCCTAAAAAGGTGGTACAACGAATATAGTTCAATCCGTAGAGGTATCGCTGCGACACGTAATTCTATCGCAAAGCAGTTTTGCGTTTCGATGGAAGGGTGTGGTTGCCGGCACACTTTTATATGAGTGCGACCATCTTAGTCCACGGGAGTAGCAATGTGTCTGCGATAGATTTGAGATAGAACCCTTGTTCTGTATGATGTTGCCAATAGATGTTTATGAACAGTAGTGACCACTTATCAGGTGGACTGCAGAGTCACACTTTAATCTTATGAAAAAAGGGGCGATGATACACAGACAAAAGTTAAGGATTTCAATTATTATCACTTATTTACAGTCCTTCAAAATAATTTTATTGTAAATATATACAATGTGAAAACACGCAGAAATTTTATTTCTGCGTGTTTTCACATTGAATGTGAATTAATAATTCACCTTTACAACATTTTTCGTGAACATTCCACAGAACAGAAACACATCTTTGCCGACGCAAAGAACATATCAGGCCACAACTACCGACTACTGAGGATGCAGATGATTGTATCCTGCGAGAAGGTGCTGAAGAGGAAGCTGGTGCCCTGGGAGCAGGAGACCTTCCTCTATCCCAGGATTTGTGCTGACATACGTTGCAGGGAGTGGAGACAGTCCAAACTAGCTGATTGTGCGGGCTGTGGACAGGTAACGATATCTATCTATATATAACACATAAAAAAGGGTAAACTGACTTAATTATTGACATATCAACGCACAGCCTAAACTAATGCACCTAGAAACTTGAAATTTAGTACAGAGATTCTTTGTTATTGTAAGTGAGCACTAAGAAAGGATTTTTTATTTGGCTTTTTGGTTTGATAAAATTGAAAACATGTTTCACTATTTTATCCTAAGGTTCTTTGAGCAATCCGTCGAATTCGATGCAAGCAATCTGAAACTTGATAATTAGCTTCGTGGTTTTACAAAATGAAATATTTGTTTAACAACTTTTTCTCAGTTGAGATCGCGTTCCGATGGTAGTGTAAGAAAAAAATATATATGTTGGTAACCGACAAATATATTTGAAGTGAAACTTCTTTTTCGGGGTTGGAAAAAAATTTAGTGTAACATTTTTTCGTTACGCGCCATCTTTTTCCGTTACGCGCCATCTTTTTTTTCCGTTACGCGCCATCTTTTTCTTATCCCTACCACGCGTGATATTAGATAGATTATTATAGATTAGATTATTAGATAAAGTTGAATAAAAGCCTTTTATTAAACTTTATCTAATTTAACTTTATTTAACCAATTTCTGTAAAGTTGCATATAGTAAATTATTTTTTGAAAAATAACGTCATAAAGAAGTTTCACTTCTTATGAGTGTACGCTAGTACACGCACACATTTTATTATTTTTCTTACACTACCTCCGTAAGCCTATGCAAAATAAAGACATTTCATTCCAAATAGGTGTATGTACTAAAATCCAGAGTTTTTTATGGAAATTGCATGTCTGCAGCATAGTTCACTGAATAAAAACCGGGTAGACTTCCTGTCATAATACCAGGAGGCGTTAAAACGAGTCCTTAAGGGCTATCATTGGCCGAATGTAGATTTTCCTGACCAAAGGTTTTCCTGACCAGAAATCAAATTCTTAACGTAGAGGAGCAGTAAAGCTTTAGTGTAAACCTAATTATACCGAATCGAAAAATCCATATTATATCATAAAAAACAACATGGAAAGAATGAAATGAAACCCTTTTCACAGTGCTGTTACGTGAAAATGAAAACATCCTTTTATTCAAATGTTTTCATGAATAATTTATAAGGCTGTGAAATAACTTTGCGGTGGAATACTCGATGAGAAATGTGTTCCAGCGAGTGTTACAGAAATACAAACTAATAAACATAATTATAAATAGTTAAAACCTAGTACTAGCAGGGGGAGGGTTTTGGATATAATATTGAAATATGAACTATTACAATGAAGCATGTGGATTGCCTCTCATAAAAATATCAAGATGGTAGAACCAGTGCCACGCTTATTTCTAGCGTGAAGCATTTCTTGCGCGAGATGGAAGGCTGTGGTTGCCGGCACACTTTCACATGAGGCGACCATCATATTCCTCGGGAGTAGCAACGCATCTGTGATTGACTTCAGATGGAAACCTTGTTCTGTATGAAGTTGATTACAGATGTCCATGAGCGGCAGTGACCACTTACCATCAGGTGAACTGCTCGTTTGCTACTTCAGTCAAATAAAAAAAAACTGCTCCCATTAATTAGCTTAAATGCACTCAAGGTGGTAGAGTGTATAGTGTTCGCTCAATCACCACCACCACATCTATTTTTTTTTAAAGAGAAGCCAAAATCTGGCTAAACCCCGTGAGTATAAAGTCCGACCTCTCATTTTATACGTTATCATGTTCGCATGCCAGAAATGCGTCTCCGATCTCTCTTGTCAACCCATTATTGACCTACTGCTGGGCACGGGTCTTCTCACAGAATGAGAGTGTTTAGGCCATAGTCCACAATGCTGGCCAAGTGCGGATTTTTCTGCAATCATTGGTCAATTAAAAGCTTTTACTGAAGTTTCCTTGCTAGTTAGTGTATTCGTTCCAATGAAGTCTTCAGGGATCTGTAAGCTAGTCAGGTAAGCCTGATCTTATTTGGAGGTGATCACTAATGTTCTCGATGCAATTAAGTGGACTGCATGCCCATTTGCTGCCTCTATATTATTAAAAAGACTAAGATGGAATACTTTTGCCAGGTGGTAGAGTCAGTGTATTTCGAAAATGTCATCGCCAAACTTATTTTTTAGCTTGAAGCAGTTCTTGCGTTTCTTTGGAAGAATATGGATTGAAGGCTAATAAGGCAACAATCTTAGATTAGCAATGCACCTGTGATTGATTTAAAATATTCTACTTGTTTCGCTTAAAATGTCTATGGGAAGCAGTGACCAGTTACCATCTGGCTGGATTGCATGCTCATTTGCTATCCATATTATAAAAAAAGATCAAATAAAATGAAATGAAATGTCTTTATTTTTGCATAGGCTTACGGGAGCGCTTACAAATTGTCAGTTACATTTTTTTTACACTACCACCGGATCGGAACACGACCATAACTGAGAAGATCCGGAAGAAACTCAGTGGGTTTGTCTTTTTTCTTTATATATCCTTTTGCGATCTTTTTTTACATGGGTAATAAAAGTTGGCTCCAGTATCTTGCCTTGCCAAGCCAAGATGGAATACTTCGTATAAATCTGAATTACCTACTTCAATCTAATTCAGGCAAGTATCCAACACTAACAATTGTGAACATTTCAGATATCCTACTGTTCTGAACATCCAGACCACCTACCACCAACCCACCAGCGTTGGTGCAGGTCATATGCCCTCTATCAGAAGCTGGTGCATCACCAGCAGACCAAGGGTCGTGTGGAGCCGAAGATGCCGACCAGGATCCTGCCCGAAGGATACAGGATCCCAGATAAGATAAACGAGGCTCTTGCTGCTATGTATGATGAGAAGATAGGTAAGTTTTAAGGTATAGAACGTATGGTATGACGGTGGTCATGCCGATTGCGTTCAGTACAAAGAATTTTGGATGACTTGTTTTATGTTGCGAAATATTTACTTAATGCATCTCTCTCTCGTCAACCTATTATTGTCCCACTGCTGGGCACGGGTCTTCTCTCAGAATGAGAGAGTTTAGGCCATAGTCCACCGCGCTGGCCAAGTGCGAATTGGTGGACTTCACACACCTCCGAGAACTTTTTTTTTATAGAACTCTCGGGTGTGCAGGTTTCCTCACGATGTTTTCCTTCATGCACTTAATGCATATAAAACATATATATTATAATAAATAAGTTCCGCGTGTCTGTCTCTTCGCTAATTCAATTTTTTTATATTATTCTAATATAAGAGTTCAATTAATTGCTATTCATAATCTGTATATACTCTATCCACCTACTGAATCAAAATTATAGGTTGCAATTTACATTTACTTTACACATTTGAACTCGGAAAACTCCTGAAACTGTGGGGCACTCTATAGAATTAAATTTAAAAATATATACTATTCTTTTGTTACTTACAAGGTGGTAGAGCAATAGTTCGACCAGAGAGGGTTACCATCCCCACACCTATTTCTAGCGTGAAGTAATTCTTGCGTTTCGATGGAAGGGTGTGGCAGCCGGTACACTTTTCTATGAGGCGACCATCATAGTCCTCGGGAGTAGCAACCTGTGATTGACTTAAGATTGAACCTTTGTTCTGTATCAAGTTGCTTACATGCGTAATGGGACGCAGTGACCACTTACTATAATGTGGGCCGCGTGCTCGTTTGCTACTTTCATCTTATAAAAAAAACTTATTTCGCAAAAGTATGCGATGTACATGAAACAAATTACTTAACCTTGTTTTAATTAGTAATTTTCAATATAAGGTACTTCAATAACCTCCCACATATTCTCAAAATAATAATTATACTGAATCATATGCTTATTAATACCTAAATTATTTCTGTTAGTCTAAATATACACTGTGACTCAGTTATTTCTAGCGTTCTAATAATGCTGTGAAATATGATTCGATTTTCATTGTGCTAAAGATTTCCTTATGATTTTGAAATCGGTCCAAATATACTCTCAACCAATTATTGTCCCACTGCTGGGCACGGGTCTTCTCTCAGAATGAGAGAGTTTTAGGCCATAGTCCACCGCGCTGGCCAAGTGCGAATTGGTGGACAAAATATACTAATGTTCATTAATTACTATGGATTCCATTAATTTATTACATTTTACGATTCTTAGAAACTAAATGTCACAATTTTACTTTTCGAAACTATTTAACATATATTGTTTGCTATTAAATACAGTGGATACTAATCAATACTTCAAATTGATTAGTTAAGGTTATCACTACATAGTACAAAACAAAGTCGCTTCCCGCTGTCTGTCCCTATGTAAGTATACTTAGATCTTTAAAACTACGCTACGGATTTTTCAGTTTTTTTCATTAGATCGAGTGATTTAAAAGGAAGGTTTTTTATGTATTATACATGTATAATGTAGTAGAGAAACACTGATAATTTTAGATTTTTGACTTTAAAGCGGAACGAAGTTTGCTGGGTCAACTAGGTAACTATATAAAAGGTCATAAAAAGATTTAATAGAGTAAAACTTTATAGAGCTGTTAAATTCTCAGATATGACTGACACGGAGTACGCAGCGCTGACTCAGCTCGCTACAGCGCCGCTCACAGCTGCATACGGCCACCAGCAGGCCACGATGGCCCATGCTAATGGGATGTCTAAGGTGAGTACATACACAACCAGGCGGTTCAGTTTTCGAGGTGGTAGAACCAGTGTAGTTCGACCGGACAAGTACCACCGCCACACGTTTCGATGGAAGGGTGTGGTTGCCGGCACTCTTTTATATGAGGCGACCATCATAGTCCTCGGGAGTAGCAACGCATCTGTTATTGACTTCAGATAGAACCCATGTTCTGTATGAAGTTGCTTACAGATGTCGCAGGGTGGCAGTGGACTTACCATCAGGTGGACTGCATGCTCGTTTGCTACTTCAGTTAGATAAAAAAGAAGTAAATGAACGTTTATTCTCACTAGGATTTTTTCAGTACGTATTTCAACAACTACTTGGCGCCTAATAAACTAAATTATTATATTATCGTGTGCAACTGCCAAGTGTTGGCTTACTCAGCATATCAACTGACCCTGACCTTATTTAACTTCCTGCCTACAACATAACCCCTCCCCCTGCCTGCCTACTACATACTACTGTATACAATCAATTCTGCTGATGAGCCACGTGTGATTCCGCGAACGAAACGCAAATATTATGGGTTTTCTTAATAAAATACCGTTAAAATACTCTTCAAGAAAGGTGCAAAAAGAGCTCTCCTTCAAGGCCGGCGATACTTTGGCGACTCCTCTGGTGTTGTAAATGTCCATATGCGACTGTAACCACTTTCTATTAGATGGCCCGTCTGCCTTATCGTTAGGGACAAATATAAAAAAAAAAAAAAAAAAAAAACAGCAAATGCTGCGGCTCCGCCCGCGATGGAAAGTAGTCATCATTCTCGTCAACTCATTATTGTCCCACGGGCACGGGTCTTCTCTCAGAATGAGAGAGTTTTAGGCCATAGACCACCGCGCTGGTCAAGTGCGAATTGGGTTTATTACAGATGGAGAAACCCTGCAGTGCCCATTTACTGACAGATAAACTGCGTCTTAGTAAAGTACTTTCAAATCAAAAATAAATGTCAAAACTCCTGACCTATTTATATTATATTTATAGTTTTTGTAGTTTTTTTTTTGAGATTTTGATGATGTATTCCATTAACTACAATGAAACTTTTCGTAAAAGTATTTTTTCGTGACTACGTTTAAATTCATTTGATTAATTTATAGTACATTAACTTTGAATTTATTAAAAAAAGAACTAAAATAAAAATCCAATGATTTTTATTTAAGTCTACGGGAATGTTTATATATTGTCGGTTACAATAAGTATTTTCTTTTACACTACTACTGAGAAGATCCGACAAGAAACTCAGCGAATAATTTTTTTCTTAGTAATCAATTCATACGTATTCTTTTTTTTGTACAATCGTTGACACACGTAACACAAGAGCTGCCAGTACCTTATATTGTATTACAGGAGGCTTGTTTTGATATCCATATATCTCTATATATTAATACGTGAAGCAAAAACTTGTGATTCGTTTTTAAGATACTTGCCGCAGACGGAGGAGGATGACATTATGCATGGTTACAGTTGATGTAGAGAAGGATTGCGCAATGCTAATATTTTTTTCAAATAATGCATAAAACATAGTTACATAAAATCAACTAAATACACATTACACAGTGTGTGTAATGTGTTTTTGGATTAAACTCTCTGATTCTGTGAGAAGACCCGTGCCCAGCAGTGGGACAATAATGGGTTGACGAGCAGGTAATGCGTTTTTAGTTGATTTGCACTTTGTATTTCACACAAACACATACATAAACGAAATAGAACATTCAACGTCTTACTATGAAAACACATAACGTCAAAAATGTCAGATGCCTTTGTCAAAATACCCGCTATTGCTTTTAAATGCAGCTACTATCTATATTGAACTAGCATTTAACTCGTAATAATTTGTACAATTGCTGCGAGCAGGAAGTTCAAAGAAGGTCAGGGCTGATTGTTGTGCTGAGTCAGCCAGCTGATTGCCAATTGCATATTGTATTGTACAAATGCGGATATGCGATTTGCTTCATTTTGCGTTTGCGACCCGCGTGACTGACTTGCAGAGGTTTTAGGTTCGAATCCCGGGCGTAAAATTAGGGCGAGAATGATTGTAACTGTTCTAGCTAATATACATTTTTTCATGATTATACTTGAATAGTAATAAAAACACATTTAATTGATTAAATAATTAGTCAAAAAATTTTAAATTAGCCAAATAGCTTAATTAGCCAAAAAAATCGACCAAATATGTCATCATTTTATATATAAAGATTCTGATAAATATAATAAAATCGAAATACAAAAAGAAGACAGTTGTATCACGAAAAATATGCCTTTCGCTCCTTCATAAAAAAGCAAGCCAGCTTTCCATTTTTAATTTATTATTGAAACAAATTGTACGAATTTCTCCGTCTAATTTAATGTAAAATATATGTACTTAATAGTAACTACTACTGCTACTACTTAACATAATTATAATCATAATCTGCAGTTGATTACATTCCACGAGCGGACGAGGCCACTTAAAAGTCTTGCTCGGTTCCATCCATCCATCAGCCTTTTGATGTCCACTGCCGAACATAGTCCTCCCCTAAATGGCACCACTCCAACCGGTCCTGTGCCCTCTGAATCTAACGGTTTCCCGCTGTCTTCTTCAGGTCAACGGTCTTGCTCGGTTGCTACTTCTTTAAAAAGAAGAGTTTAACATTAACATCTTTTCTGAACAGAAGACAGCTTTCGTGATCCACGTGGTGGGAGCGGAGTTGCAGTTCGAAGCTGACGTTTTGTACAAATGGGAGGTGTTCTTCCTGCACCTGAAGCCAGACGTGAAGGAGCTCAGGGTGGTCCTCATCAGCCCGGACTTGAACCCTTCCCAACTGCCCCTGGATCTGCTCGGGAAAGTCAAGTAAGCCTTCCTTTTTCTTCAATTGGTAAAGAGTTTTTAGTTACCAAGCTTTGTAGACCTTAGGACGCTTTCTACACTCATAGCCGCACAGTAGGATTTTCTCCTGTTCGTGGGTGCCATGGACACACACAAAGACAAATATATAAACACCCAGACCCAGAACAAGAATCTAAACTTGTAATTCAGATACCTGGTCTGGTCGGGAATCGAACCCAGGACCCAATGCTTGTACCGGTATGGTAACCGCTACGCCACGCGGGTCGTCAAGCTACTATCCTTTTGTGTAAGACTGGAATAGTAAACGAGCAAGCAGTCTACCTGATGGTAGTGGTCGCTGCCGCCCATGAACTTTTTTGAGCCACTTCATGTAAAACATTAGTTTGATATAAAGTCAATCACAGATGCGTTGCTTCTGATGAGGAGTAAGATCTCGTCAACCCATGGCACAGGTGTTCTCTCAGAACGAGAGAGTAATAGGCCATAGTCCACCGCGCTGGACTTACCACACCCTTCAGAATCGCTTCACACTGCTATCAGGTGGATTAATAAAACATCTTATTGTCCCACTGCTGGGCACGGGTCTTCTCTCAGTATGAGAGAGTTTAGGCCATAGTCCACCGCGCTGGCCAAGTGCGAATTGGTGAACGTCACACACCTCCGAGAACTTTTTTTTAAGGATCTCTCGGGTGTATAGGTTTCTTCACGATATTTTCCTTAGTCGAAAAGCAGTGATAATTAATTTCTCACATAAATCAAAAGCCTGGGTTTGAACCTCGGACCTCCCGATTGAGAGTGCCAGTTTCAACCATTAGGTTTTCACTGCTCGAAATCAATACTAAACCATATATATAAATTATAACGAGAATGGATCTGTTTTTACTATCATAATAATTAATATCAAAGAAAGCCACAAGGAAATACGACCGGAGCTAGTAAGTTACATAAATTATTATAAGTGGCTACTTTTGCTGCTTTACATAATGCTGACGTTGCCATTATTCAAGACGACTTGAGACTTTAAAACGAACTCACATGCGCTCTCGACCTTTGAACTAGAAATGAGGTTAATTTTATAAGAATCATTTCTGCTCTAGTCTGCGAGGAGTAAGAGGGCCATCTTATATCAAAATTGAATAAAACATAAGTACCTACTACTTCACGTACTGCTGAAGGAAAACAATGTGAGGAAACCTACACATCCGAGAGTGCTTTAAAAAAAAAGTTCTCGGAGATTGTGTGAGGTCAACCAATTCGTACTTGGCCAGCGCGGTGGACTATGGTCTAAAACTCTCTCATTCCGAGAGAAGACCTATGCCCAGCAGTGGGACAATAATGGGTTGACGACGATGACGTTTATTATTAACTAGACAAATCCCGCACCTTCGTCCTCGTTAACAAAAATCGATTGTCCCGTGGGAAAAGATTTTATCCCACAGTAAAAAGTAGCCTATATGTTAATCCAGAGTATCAGCTAACTCCCTACCAAATTTTATGAGAATTACTCCAGTCGTTTACATGCGTAGAAGTAACAAACATACACACTCACAAACTTTCGCCTTTATAATATCAAGTATGATTTCAATATTGTATTAGCACGTGTTACTGCATCTGGTAGTAAATGACAACTGAAAATATTTTGAGGTAGTAGAACTTTTTGTGATTCGGCTCCGGAAGCACCACTGTCACATTATTTTAGCCTAATGACGGGAGAGTTAAGCATTGCTACTGTCTAGTTTGAAGGGTGTGGTAAAAAAGAGGTATATATACAAAACAATCCAACTGAGGCGACCATCTTAGTACTAAGAAGTAGCAACGCATCTGTAATTGACTTCAGATAGATCCCATGTCCTGTATGAAATTGCTTACAGATGTCCATGGGCGGCAGTGACCACTTACCATCAGGTGGACGGCATACGCGTTTGCTACTTCATTATTGTAAAAAACTTAGTCCACAGTGGTAACATCGCATCTGTGTCTGACCTTAGGTAAAATGTTGGTTCGTAAATTTACCAGGTTTTTTTTTATTTGACTGAAGTAGCAAACGAGCATGCAGCCCACCTGATGGTAAGTGGTCACTGCCGCTCATGGACATCTGTAATCAACTTCATACAAAACATGGGTTCTATCTGAAGTCAAACACAGATGCGTTGCTACTCCCGAGGACTATGATGGTCGCCTCATGTAAAAGTGTGCCGGCAACCACACCCTTCTATCGAAACGCAAGAAAGAAATACAATGGTTCTACCAAGTGGTAGAATCAGTGTAATTCGACCTGAAGGTACCACCGCCACACCTATTTCTAGCGTGAAGCATTACTTGCGTTTCGATGGAAGGGTGTGGTTGCCGGCACACTTTTACATGAGGCGACCAACTCAGACATCGTGAGTACCAACGCATCTGTATTTGACTTCAGATAGAACCTATGTTCTATATAAAGTTACTTGCAGATGGGCGGCAGTGACCACTTACCATCAGGTGGACTGAATGCTTATTTGCTACTTCAATATTATAAGAAAAAACCGGATAGCAGCGGTCACTTATCATCAGGGGGACTACATGATCGTTTGCTACTTTAAAAATATAAAAAACAAATTCTCTGTCATAGTTTGTGGTCACTGATACATGGACATTCTATCCAATCTACTTACCATCAGGTGGATTGCATGCCCGTTTGCTACTTCAGTCAGATAAAAAAAATAATCTAGATAAGACCTACACTTTGCTAAAATTACACACATTGAATACTCTTTATATTTTTCCAAAATTGCACGCAATAACTTATGCATATTTCGTAGAAAGGCAATAACTGAATTTAAGAAGTGAATGCATCTAATATCTTAAACTTGTCGCGACAAAACACTCAAGGCTAGACGTGTTTTAGTACTACATTTAGGTACATAGCAGATAGCTAGCGGGTAACGACTAGCGAGGAAAACGAGCTGTATAGAAAATTTGGTAGAGTTTTAAAAAATCTAAAATAATGTTTCTTGTTATTATTATTAATAATATCCATACTCCATACTATATAGTTACCTATACTATAATATTATTAATGTGAAAGTGTGTTTGTTTGTTCCTCATTCACGTCGCCACATAGCTATTATATGATATGGTTTATATGCTGGGAGATAGGAAGGCGGAGTGTGAGGTAGGCTACTTTTTACCGCGCTCTCTCACATTCACATGAGAATATCGAAGTTTTGTTAGTTGATATATATTCCTTAGTTCCAAACGTAGTTAGTAGATGGCCTTAGTAAAATTCATTTACAAGTTCTGAATCACGCTATCAAATGCTAATGTTAATTCTAATGCTTGCAGTAAGTACATAAACTCCACAGACTGATCGCCCGTGCCTTTTTCACAATAGTTCTTTTTTAACTTAATTAGTCTTTATTTCTTAACTCCACGTTAGACCATAACTGTGACCATCACAATGTCCTGTGCGGTGGAGGCAACGTTAAAAATATATGATTTAAGCTGGTACTGGTTTAAGCCTAATGTATCTGGTTAATTAAGAGATAGGCTAACACTATCCCTTAATTAAGCAGTAATAAGAGATTATGCTTAATTTAATTCTTTACGCTGATAGACATACATTTAGTATATTCTCTTCGGTAGGGTTCTGCTAGACAAGGTTTTTTCTTTTATGTGATTGGAAAAGAAAACGTGCATGCACTCAACGGTTCTGTCTGAAGTTAATCAAAAATATGTTGCTACTTCTGAGTGGTCGTCTGAAGATGGTCGCATCATGAGAAAGTGAGCCGGTAACCACATCTTTTATTATATGATTGAAGTAGCAAACGAGCATGCAGTCCACCTGATGGTAAGTGGTCACTGCCGCTTATGGACATCAATATTCAAGTTCATACAGAACATGGGTTCCATCTGAAGTCAATCACAGATGCGTTGCTACTCTCGAGGACTATAATGGTCGCCCCATGTGAAAGTGTGCCGGCAACCACACCCTTCCATCAAAACGCAAGAAATGCTTAACGCTAGAAATAGGTTAGTCGGTGGTGCTTCCCCGGTCGAAATACGCTGGTCCTACATCCTTGCAAATAAGTTTTTTTAACCACACTTTAGAAGATCAGTACCCAGGAGTGCGACAATTGGTTGACGACAATCCTTTCATTTATCTATATCATCTCATCAAAACAGCTTCTATCAAATATACCATTTATCTATCTTTACCCGATGCAGCAAATTGGCTTAGATAAGTTGATTTGATAAAAGGGTACTTTGAACCCTGTTTATCTAAATAAGAGCACGTAAAGCAACAAATCTTCTAATTTAAACATACTTTATTGCAGTATAAAACAATAAGTTTATAACGTTAACATAATAACAATTTAACATAAAAGTTAATTTACTAAAATTTTCAATTAGAATAGATAGAATAAATGAGCCAAATCGCTGCCCCGTGGAAATGTGCCCAAGACACTAGCAGCCTTACCTCGCTGAATTGCTAAACCTATTTGTTGACCGAGGTAAGCTCCAGCTCTCGGGTCACCGGAGGCGTCAAATCTTTTAATTGAATATAATTCTTAAGCTAATCTACTAAATTTATGGGTAATCAGTCTTTGTACTAGAGTTTTTTGACAGAAAGTGGCTAACAAATCTTTTATTTTTTATTTGACGGAAGTAGCAAACGAGCATGCAGTCCACCTGATCGCTGCCCCTCGTGGACATCTGTAATCAACTTCATACAGAACATGGGTTCTATCTGAAGTCAAACACAGATGCGTTGCTACTCCCGAGGACTATGATGGTCGCCTCATGTAAAAGTGTGCCGGCAACCACACCTTTCCATCGAAACGCAAGAAATGCTTCACGCTAGAAATAGGTGTGGCGGTGGTACTTCCCCGGTCGAACTACACTGGTTCTATCACCTTCGAACTCCTCTGAAACAATATTGAATTTGTCTTTAGATTTCAATTAATGAGGTCAGTCAATTTTGTGTTGCTTTTCAGTAGTGGTATTTTGCTATTTCGTCATAAATATCTAACAGGAGTATTTGAGTTGTTGTTCTTATTTGTAACTAGTTAACCCAGTGAACTTCGTTCCGCCTAAATAATGTTAACTTTTTAATTAGGTATGACTGAGAGTGTTATAAACGTAAGAGCAGACAAATATAATCAGAAAGCTTCGAACTGCTAAGCTATCGGGAGTTACATGTGTTATTGTAAGTTAACCATAAAAGATAGACATAATTAGGGTGTCGTGGGATATTTTTTATATAATTTTAAGGAGAAAATATCCGTTATACATGATTTCTGTGTAGCTATAACCATTAGGGTTGCACGCGCGGCGGACGCTTAAAAAATGGAGTAATTTCTCCCGTTTTCCTAACATCTCCCTTTACTGCTCTGCTCCTATTTATTGTAGCGTGATGAAATGTATACTACAACCAGCTCAGGAGTATGAAGAATAATCGTACCAAGTTTCGTAAAAATCCGTAGAGTAGTTTTTGTTTCTATAACAGTTATACAAACATACAGACAAAAATTTTACTGATTGCATTTTTGGCATTAGTATCGATCCCTAATCACCCCTGATAGTTATTTTGGAAATATATTTAATGCACAGAATTGACGTCTCCACAATAAGTTGAAATCAGGCAAGTCGTCGTCAACCCCTTATTGTCCCACTGATGGGCACAGGTTATATCTCAGAATGAGAGAGTTTTGGACCACAGTTGTAGACCACACCGCACTGGCCAATTGGCAAATGCTAGATTTTACATATGTTTAAAAATAGTTCTTAACTTTGTTAAGGATTCTTAGGTGACCATCTCAGTTTTTGGGGAGTATCAACGCATCTGTTTTTCTTCGGCTTCGGCTTCGGTAGTTCTATAGTCTTCTCTCTATACGAAGATGGTTGCAGGTGTACATATATGGGCGGAAGAAACCATTTACAATTAAATACTTGAACTTTAACAAATCTAGCTGGCTGAGGATCGAACCTGGGACACACCGCTTGCTAGACGGGTGAGATGTCCTCTTCGTCACTTGGTTCGTAGAACTAAATACTATGTTTATTTCCACAGCTTATGCGAGAGTTGTAATGCTGAGGCGCGTCGTGTGCTCTTCAGCTTTCAAGACAAGAAGACCTATTACGAGTATTGGTCCAGCGATGAGTTCGCCCCTCCTGATATTGGTAACAAATTATTATTGTTTTTTTAATAAGTGAAATGGATTCTATCTGAAGTCAATCACAGATGCATTGCCACTCCCGATGACTATGATGGTCGCCTCATGTGAAAGTGTGCCGGCAACCACACCCTTCTATCGAAACGCAAGAAATGCTTCACGCTAGAAATATTAAATAAATATTATATTATTGTTTTACTGCTAGACACGGATCTTTCAGAATAAGAATTTTAGACTATAGGTCAACGATCTGGACAAATGCAAGTTGGTAGAGTTAAAACACCTTTAAGAACTTTTTTATTCGAAATTTTACTATTAAAAAAATAACATAAATGTCCTTAAATAATAAGTAGATGGATTTTATTATTATAGATAGTAAATTTTGAATGAAGATGTAAAATATGAATATATTTTCAATTCTTTGAATAAGATCAGTAGTTTTCGTTTGATGTGATTTCAATCCAACTATTTCATGTAAAAAAATTAAACTTCTTAACATTGACAGAAGTCTTTTACAAATGCATGGCTACTCTTGAGGACTTAAATGGTCGCTTCATAAGTGAGTCGGCAAACTTTTCTACCGAAACGTAATGCTTTGTGCCTTGTTCGAACCATACCTTTGGAACTTAATTATCATTACAGTTTGCGCTTTCAACCCAAGCATACAAAGATCCTCTATATACAACGGCAAGGACACCTGGCCGGTTACTATCAGCTGCATCCTGAAGCTCAAGACGCCCTTCATCATCAGCTCTTACTCCCTCAACGAGCTGTACCGCGACATGAGGAGGATCAAGGAGTGCTCTGATCACTCCGGAGTTAACTTTAAGACCATAATCGACCCTAGAAGCAACCCCTTCGCCAGTGTGAGGCCCGATAGGAACTTTATCACTGATGATGAAATTCCTCTGCTCTTCAAAAACTACTGTTTTGCAGTCCTGTGTGGTGTTTAGTTGTTTTTCGACTGTTCCCTTCTGTATGATTTTAATAAATGTTCCGTATTAAGTTTGGTGTTTCATTTAAACCCAAAGAAGGTAAAACTCTATAGAGCTTTAGAAACACTTATATTTTGAACCATATTAAATAAAAAAAAATCAGGAAAATAAGGCTAAAGTCAAAAAATGTATCATATAACATTACAAACTGCTTAAAAAGTTAAAATTAAAAACTTTATAAATGTCACATGAGTAAGTGCATAATTTGTGCCTGTAAATATAAAAAAATATGTACGTGATAAATAGACAACCTTTAAAAACGGTTAATCACGATTCCACATTTTTAATAAATAACATTCACATTTCGTACGTACAAAATCCTGAATCTCCTGCTAAATCACTTGTAAACAATGAAAAACAAATGAGATGAAGAACAAAATAATGAAGAACAAGGAAGAACAATTGATCTATTATAATCGTCACCACATTTTTTACAATATAGAAGTAGCAAACAATCAAGCAGTCCACTAAATGTTAAATTGCTACAGTCACCTGTGAACGGACACATTTAATCAACTCTGGATAAGTAATAACGTATGCAGTCTTGAATGAAATTGATCACATATGCGTTGCTACTCCTGATGACTAAGCCGGAACTTCTTAGACCTGAGGCGTTCCAACTACTCCGCAAACCGCTCATACCAAGACTAGCGTTTGAAATGGTAATGAGAGTATAAATAGGCGTTGGTACTACCAGAGTCAGACCTCAAGATATCGTCAACCCATTATTGTCCCACTGCTGGGCACGGAATGAGAGAGTTTTAGGCCATAGTCCACCGCGCCAGCCAAGTGCGAATTGGTGGACTTCACACACCTCCGAGAACATTTTTTTTCTAAAGAACTTTTGGGTGTGTAGGTTTCCTCACGATGTTTTCCTTCACCGAAAAGCAGTGATAATTAATTTCTAATACGCATATAAATTAGTGGTGCGTGTCTAGGTTTGAACCTCAAACCTCCCGATTGAGAGGGTAAGTTTCAACCATTAGGCTATCCCTGACCTCAACGTATTCAACCACAATCTCATGCTAATTTACCAATAAAGAAACCACAAAATAATTTAACATAAAAATATATTTCTCTTCACTGATTATATTAACAGTAGGTGTAATATTTACAAATACTTATTCAGTTGTATATCACAGATAGTATTAAACATTATAAGAATAACATCAACAGTACACGTTTGTGATAAACATACATACTTTGTAATACATAGTTATTAAGATCCCCAAAATTGAAGCACAGTTAGAAACAAAGACCAGAAGCATCACACACACATTTAAACACCCAGAAGAAGTAGAAAATAATATAAATGAAGGATTTTGAAGCGAACGCCCTGTCGACGGTGCCATTTACCTAGACAGAAAAAGGTTAATACATATTGATATCCCAGAAGCCAAGGGTAACATACAAGACAATACAGTTACCATATATTCACATTAATCGCAAGCCAAAACTATAAACAAAGATCACTAAGTTTTAGTACCCTGTACTCATTTTAAATTTAATTCTCAAAACAAAAACTGTAAATTGTAGCATTTCATCAGAAAAATATAATATTCCTGTATAGAAATACGAATGTTATTTATCCATTTGATTACGTAACTAAATAATCAATATCTTGTTTTAATATCAATACTATTCTTAGTCCATCAGCGGCGCATTCAAATGACCATTTTTATTAAGAAGGGCAAAGAAATTGTTAAATTTAGTTGATTCATGGTAACTAAACAAAGTTGTTTGGAAATTTGTGCCACTGTTACTAAAATTAAACTAAATATCAGACGATAAACAGTAAAAATAGAACAGACACAGAAGTAAAAGTACAAAAGTGCAAAGCTAGATAACTACATAGAAGACATATTGTAAGTGTTATTTATATAAGACACGTTAGTGAATTAAGTAAAGATGATTACAAATTAGTATCATGCAAAACGTGTGCAACATCATTAGTAACAACAACAAAGTAAAAACAACACAACAAACATATAATTAAGTTTAGACAATTAGTTTTAAATAAGTGTACTAGAAAAGCAAAAGTTCATTACGAATAGTCATTAGGTGGTAGGTACGCTTAAAATAGATGAGCTAATACTTTGCAACATTGTTGCAACTGCAAGAGTAAATTCAAAAATGAAAAAGAGCCTTCACATACTATAAATGATATAGATACTATTACACGTTATAAATATCATCAATAAACTATCGTGCATCAGCATTTTATAGTCCGCTGTAAAAAATAAGCCTTCGCTAATTAGGATTTTTCCTCACTCTTGCAGGGGACGTTAATTTTACATAGTAAGATGCTACTGCCCATTTCCTAGATTTTGTACTGTAAGCGCCTTCTAACATCAAGAAAACAGGAATTAATGTTATTCATGATCGACACGACACTATTGAGTGGAGATCGGTGGGAAACTACAAATAATTCGTAGTCAAGAAATGAGGACTTTGCCTCATTTCTTGACTATTTATATTAGCAGTCATCTCTTTTATGTTACCACTAGATGACACGGGGAACTTCGTTCCGCCTTAAAGTCAAAACTCTAAAATTATCAGTGTAATATATTGGAGGACCAATATATTATGAATGTATTATTCATACAAACCTGCTTCTTGAATCACTCTATATATTAAAAAAACTGCATTAAAATCCGTAGCAAAATTTTTAAGATCTAAGCATGCATAGGGACAGACAGCGGGAAGCGACTTTGTTTTATACAATGTAGTGATGTGCCGGGTTAAGTATTTTTTAATTAAGATATGAATTCATTTTTCCTACGTTATAACGACAGCTGTAATTCTATGAAATAAATATAACGTAACTATGGACAACAGTTTTAAAATATTTATCTGTACTCTATCACGCCTTTCCGCGTTGGCACATTCATTTATTTGAAGGTTTGTGGAAAAGCAAAAACAAGATATTCTTCCAACGGCTTGTTGCAACGTTGTCAACAGTTTGATATAGCCCTCCGGAAACAGAAATTTTGAATTTACCCTTGCAATCAGTGCAAACATTAACAAAAAATCGGGATTCTAACTTAATTACTATGCGGATAAATGCAAACATACCTATAAAGTTATTTACAGACTGTTAGAAATATCTACACATCTAGTTTCTACACAACGAACAGTGCAAATAAAAGGGACCCAATTTAAAATTTATAAAATGAGTTGAATACTTTAAAACTAATCAAAGATAGCCTATCGTCTAACGAATTAAATTGATATTTTTACAGTACAGAACGTAAATCTTACATCACTTTGATACCCGCAGTTTTCAAAAACTCCCTATAATGTGTACACAATTTTGTTTCTACAAAATTCAAAACTGGCCCCTTTTATTTTCACTTTAATATCTACTGGTACAAATGCTATGATATATAAATAACCTCTTGATCCGTTTCAGTAGGAGATAACTTAGTAGAATTTAGAACTTTAGTATGTTCTTTCTTAAATTTCTTCATATAATCAGTGCTTTCTGTGATGAAATCTGCAGTATTTTGAGTTCCTGTTTCCGTACTTTCAATAATTGTACTATCTACATCAATAAAACTGGAAAATGTTTCTTCATTCTCTGTCGTATCTTCTAAATTATCTAGAATATCATCATTATTTAAAAATAATGGGTAATTAGTTACAGGGTTTGAATATTCTGCAGTAGTGGACACTACAGCACTGTCTGTAGTACTTTCTTTCGAAACATCGGTATTATCTGTGTTAGGATCTGCTTTACCATCTATTATAACATCTGTATTTTCATCTATGGTAACAATTGTAGGATCTGTGGTAACATAAGTTTCACTATTTTTGGTTATATCTGTCGTATCATTTTCATTTAAATCACTGTCAAGGTATGTATTGCTATCTGTTTTAGTGTCTTTGGTAGCATGTTTATCATCTGTGTTGATATCTGTAGTGTAATCCATGTTAAAGTCTATAGAACTAACTTTGGTAATATCGGTATTATCGTTCGTGTTAACGTGCTCTGCATCGTTTGTGTTCACATCTGGATTATCATCTGTAATACTGTGAAGGGTAACATCTGTCTTATCTGTGTTAAGACTTACAGTATCCTCGGCGGTAATATCTGTAGTACTATCTAAGTTATCATCTGTAATATCTACTATGGAAACATATTCAGTTGTAGTAACATCCATCTTATCTTCCGTAGTATCTAATTTTACATCCTTGGGATCAAATAAAGTTTCGCTGCTTATTAGAATTTCTTCAGTATCATATTTATGAAAGTTATCACTATTTGTTAGCGTTATAGGAATTTCACTTTCAGAGACTTCTTTTATATATTCCGTAGTTTGTAATAGGTTTGATTCACTTGTTATTTCCTCGTTTCTACTTACGTTAACATGCTCCAATGGATTTTTTGTGACTAAATTAGTTAGAAATGGTTGTTCTGTTATCAAATTATAATTATTAGTAGATGTAGGTATGTTAGCAGCTGGAGCATTTAATTGTGTTGTATTACTCACTAATTTTTGATGAAAGCTGTCTGCTGAGGAACTATTATTTATATTACTTATTAAATTTGAATGTAAAAGGCCGTTCATGATTATTTCTATAAGTAAACTTTCATTCAGACTAGTAATCATCTTATTGTCCGCTTCAGTTTCATTGTATTCGCCCTTTTTTATTAATTCTTCTTCTACAAAATGCGATATTTCTTGAGAATAATTTTTTGGGTGACTCCAAGGGATTTTGGGATCAATTGGTATAAATCTGGTATTTACTACTGTATCGTTTTCTACGCTAACATTTGGTTTAAATGTAGATGTAACATCTATAGAGGGAACTGTCATCTCATCGTTTCTTACACTATTAGCATGCTTAGTATATTTTGCAATAGCCGGTCCCAGTATATTTTGCACATAGGTTAGAAGCTTCATACATTTATCTACAGTGTTGACGTCATTCGAACTTCCCCAAATAATTATACCGGAAGCATTTGATTTGTATAATTCTTGTAGAGCTGTAGATAAGTCCGCCTGAAAACACGAATAATACATAAATTAATATAGGTACTATAAATCTTATTATACATTATTCATATACAGCACAGAAACCGTGAATGACCGGCAATATTCAAAGATAGCGGACGCGAAACAGTAGGCGCGGACACTTTTACTCTTTTTTCATTTTTAATTCACGATTAAATAACAATTTATCTGTGAATACAAGAAAACAAACTTTTAAACATAAATGTCGAAGCCGTGAATAAAGAGCTTTGACTATACAAATAGATGAGGGAATTTTGGAATAAAAACTATTTAATGCTTTTTAATCTTTTGAAGTCTATAGTAGTAGTGTGTGTATATTTTAAAACTGTAAAACATTTTTAAGAGTACACTTGCATGTGGCATAGTTATTTTTAGGCACTAACATTGTCGTGTCAATTGCCATAAACATACACACATAAGTATAACTCAGCGATAGCACCATATTTCCCGTAAAGGACGACGTCGTAAAGACTAGATGGAGCGATGGGCCCAGCCGTCCATCTGGGAGGAGCCTGATGGGGCAACGCGTTTAGAGGATTCCGGTTGCGTTCCTTTGGAGATCCCGGAGTCCTCTATGTAACATCGAGGACGGCCACCGAGGGGGGTTTTAGTGCGGTAAAAATCCTACATAACCCTGCGTCGCACCCACGGCGTCGGGAACCTTTTGCAGGTTTCCCCCTCGAGAACAAAAAAAAAGCACCATATTGAAGAAAAACACTTAAACATATGCCATTTTTTTAGATGACGAATGGAAAAAAATCATCTAGATGAATCCCGCGACTCCACGATCGATACAAAAATATAACGTTAATTACATAACATTATTATTTTGAACGGATCAGTTGAAATCTTAATTATTAAACTACAAATCTGGCGATATTTTATTATGTAGGCTACAAGATTTACAATTTTTGCGTCGATATAAAACGTATGATCTTTAGGACTCGAAAGGTAGTCGACATTAATATCAGTGTAGTCACACCTATTTCTAGCGTGAAGCATTTCTTGCGTTTCGATAGCAGGGTGTGGTTGTCGTCACACTTTTATGTGAGGCGACCATCATAGTCCTCGGGAGTAGCAACGCATCTGTGTTTGACTTCAGATAGAACCCATGCTCTGTATGAAGGTGATTACAGATGTCTATCAGCGACAGTGACCACTTACCATCAGGTGGATTGCATATTCTGTTGCTGCTTCAGTCAAATAAAATAAAAAACAACATTATCATTATTAACAATCAACATAATAAAGTTCTTACCTGACTCATATACCCTCCTTCTCTATACCGGAACCAGAAGTAGGGGAGTACCATCGACAACTTCCTTCTCACACGAAGAGCCTCTCTCACTCTTCCCCGGATGAGACTTGCCAGTTGCCGGGTGGAAAGGTCCCGGGAGCTGTATACTGATGGGAATAATGCTGAACTTTCAGCCCATAACCAGTAAGAGCTGAAATGAGAGAACTTGAAATGAAGTTTCATAAAAGATTTTCTAGTGTGTTCACAACTATTTCTAGCGTGAAGCATTTCTTGCGTTACGATAGAACGGTGTGGTTGCCGGCACACTTTCACATGAGGCGACCATCATAGTCCTCGGGAGTAACATCTGTGTTTGACTTCATATGAAACCCATGTTCTGTATGTAGTTGATTACAGATGTCCACTTACCACTAACATCAGGTGGACTGCATGCTCGTTTGCTACTTCAGTCAGATAAAAAAAAAAATCGTAGGTAATTTTGTATTAGTCTTCATGTAACCAGGCTTGCCTGGTTGCCTAAATTTTTGACAATCGACACAATCATACCTTGGTATGATTGTGTCGATTGTCAAAAAATTGATGAAAGTGAAATTCCTATAACGCTAACAAATAGTGATAACTTTAATAAATGTGATGCTGAAGAAATTCTAATAAGCAGCGAAACTTTATTTGATCCCAAGGATATAAAATTAGACACTACAGAAGATAACATGGATGTTACTACAACTGAATATGTTTCTATAATACATATTACAGATGATAACTTAGATAGTAGTACAGATATTACCGCCGAGGATACTGTAAGTGTTAACACAGATAAGACAGATGTTACCCTTCATAGTATTACAGATGATAATTCAGATGTCAACACAAATAATGTTTGCTACTTCAGTGAGATAAAAAAAAATCGTAGGTACTTTTGTATTAGTCTTCATGTAACCAGGCTTGCCTGGTTGCCTAAATTTTTTGACAATCGACACAATCATACCTTGGTATGATTGTGTCGATTGTCAAAAAATTTACGATATTATCTATTTAAGAATTTTTTATTTAACTTAATTCATTTAATAATTGCATTATTAGCGAGGTTATAAAAATATTGATTTGCCATGTTGATAGAAATGACAAATCCAGCATACTAGTTTAAATAAATTCCTTACTTATCATTTTCTTTCTTGACGTTATCAGAACAATTCTCGACTAAATTGTTCGCACCCATATTGAAGCAATAGGGGAATCCGTAGTAGCCCCATAGCGCTTTTGGTCGCATCTGCTTCGCTATGGAGAGTGTGGTCTGCATGAAGGCTCTCGCTGCTGACTCGTAGCGCTGCTTCGCCTGAAACAGGTTTAAAGGTGGTAGAATCCGATGACATAACGAGGTGGGAGCCAGTGCCGGATTAAGCCAATGCGGGACCTGTAGCAAATTCTGACAGGAGACCTATAGTTTGCCTGAAGTAGGAGTATTAAATAAAACAAAATTGTTACTACTGTGGTAGGGGTTTCCTGAAAATCAGCAGTCGTGGGTTCCACGGCACAGGCTGAGTGCAACCCCTTTTTCGGTCCCCATCGATATAATTATGTTATTTTGTTTTTAATTTATTTCTTTGTGAGTCTTTCAACGTTACTGATTCATTTTAATTCTTTTTTATTGTTTCAGGTTTAGCGGATTTTTGTTTTTAATTTTTTTTTCGAATATTGTTATTTTTAACCACATTTCTAATTTAAATGTATGTGCCTATTCTATCTTAGTGTCGATGGACCGAAATAAATGTTTTTCTTTCTTTTCTTTCTTACTAGTGAACTGTGTTTGTGGATTTAATCTGGGAAAATTTAGAGATGACACTTTCTATATCTACTTTCTATACCTTTTTTCAGTTTAGGATTTTTAGGATAGCAAAAATAGTGAAATATAAATAGCAGGAAGGTGTTGAGCCGCGGGGCCTCTCTAGTCGCGGGGCCCGTAGCATTTGCTACTCTTGCTATGTGACTAATCCGGTACTGGTGGGCACAGATGAGCACATGTCGGCCGGCACGTTGCATGCGGTATGTTTGTGAGGAAAACTTCGAAATTCGACTTTTGCCACAAAATGCTACTTTCAGGGGACGGCAAAATGTTGCAATATGGCATTTCGCCATTTCGCCAACTAAAATGTTCGGTTCTGGAAGCAGCATTACTTCACCATTTCTGCCTCATAACAGCAGCGTTCAGTGCTACTTGCTTCAAATGGCATAGGAAGCGAGACTTACTTATTAGAAGAGTTCCAACCTAGCGCACGTTTTTTTTTTAACTGACTTAAGTAGCAAACTAGCATGCAGTCCACCTGATGGTAAGTGGCCACTGCCGCCCTGCGACATCTGTAATCAACTTCATACGGAACATGGGTTCCATCTGAAGTCAATCACAGATGCGTTGCTACTCCCGACGACTATGCTGGTCGCCTCATGTGAAAGTGTGCCGGCAACCACACCCTTCTATCAAAACGCAAGGAATGCTTCACGCTAGAAATAGGTGTGGCGGTGGTACTTCCCCGGTCGAACTACACTGGTTCTACCACCTTGAAAAGTAGTAGCAAGGAATATTCAACAACAGGTAAGAGTATGATTAATCTTTTCGTTTCATCACACAGGCAATTAAGCGGTATTGGCCACTTGCCAGCAGGTGGACTGCATGCATGTTTACAACTTCAATCGCTGTTACTCCCTTACTACACCTTCAAATCAGAATATAGCAATGGTCAAACACTAATAAATTGCAAAAAGTACTCGACCACTATTTCAAGGTGGTTTCAAGGAACCAGTGTAGTTCGACCGATGAAGTACCACCACCACACCTATTTCTAGCGTGAAGCATTTCTTGCGTTTCGATAGAAGGTTGCCGGCACGCTTTGTTATGAGGCGACCATCTTAGTCCTCTGGAGTAGCAACACATCTGTGATTGACTTCAGATAGAACCCATGTTCTGTTTGAACTTGCTTACAGATGTCCATGGGCGGCAGTGACCACTTACCATCAGGTGGACTGCATGTTCGTTTGCTACTAAAAACTCGACCACTAATTCTAACTCGCGGTAAAGCATTTTATAATTTTAGATTTCATTACATTATTTCTTTTTTATTGGATTTGTTTTGTCATTATCACTAATAATAATAGGCGGGAATATCATACTTATCACTAACTAGCTTAACCCCGCAGCTTCGCCCGCGTTGAAAAATCGATGTATCGATTGTCTCGTGGGAATAAAATCTTTTCCCACATAATAAAGTAGCCTATATGTTAATCCAGAGTATCAGTTAACTCCCTTCGAAATTTTACGAAAATCGCCCCAGCCGTTTAGACGTGAAGAAGTAACAAACATACACACTCACAAACTTTCGCCTTTATAATATTAGTATGAAAAGTATAATAATAGGCAGAAAAAAAGATGATTATTATTTTATAGAGCTATGACTATTTTAATAGGCGATTACAACAATAGACCAGATAGGCGTAGCGGAAGACACCACATGATTCAATGATGGAAATAAATGTTACGCAACACGCCCGGGGACGTTGCGTAAACATTTAATTAGAGCACAATCCTTTGAGTTCACACTTGTCTAACGCTAACTTTGGATGATAAGGAACTGTTTCGTACAGTTGACAACGTAACGTAACTACTCACAACAATTAAGAGATATTAAAGTAATATCAAAATTCTTGGGTGATTATCAATACTTTACTTACTTTATTGTTTCATAATTGTACTTATTATTATTTTTAATTGACTAATTTTATTAATTTAAATGACTATTTTTATTATTTTATTTCACTAATCAATTTGAATCAATTTATTTTTATATATCGATGATTTCATTTACCACCGTTTTACTACTGACATTGTAATTTTATTTTAAATTAGCTGATATAATTTGTAATTTATAAAAATCTGTAGTTAATTTGTAATAATTTGTATTTATTTTCTCACTAGTTTTCTGTGCATGCAGTCTACACCTTTAATTATAATGACACTTGTCTTTCTAATGTTATCTTCTGCTTATTGTTGGTGTTCAAATAAATAAATAAATACCTTTTTTTTTGTTATCGAGGGGGAAACCTTCAAAAGGTACCCAACGCCGTGGGAGCAACGCCGGCAATGTGGGATTTTAACTCACTAAAACCCCCGGTGGCCGTCCTCAGCGCTACACGTTAAAGCGGACTCCGAGATCTCGAAACGATCTCATTATCAATACATAAAGGATATTTTAGAAAAAATGGTCGCGCTGTAAAATTTAAAAAGTAAATTTGTAGCTTCAAGTCTCTAGTTATCAGATTTGGACTGTATTTTCTTCGTATTTTTTAAAATATTTAGTATGTGGTCTTCAATTTTTTTTTGATCACGCGACCATAAAATTATCTTATAAAATAAAATCAGCTTCAAGTTCTTATTTAAGATATTTTCTTTTTAGTTCTGAATTTCTCCTCCTCATTTTAATATCCTTTAGTTTTTGTGAACAGTGTATGAATTATAAATAAGTAATTAAAAGGGCAAGATTATTCCAGCGATCCTTTATATTATGATTTAGGTATACCTAATGTATCGTCCCTGTAGTTCCGGGATCAGAATAGGGCTACGGCATCCCCTGCCTGTCGTAAGAGGCGACTAAAAGGGGCTTCCGGGGTTGCAGGCGGCTAGAGTGGGAGCTCGAACCGTTCGGTCAGGCGATCCCGGGAAGGACGGCGGTATATGTGGTCGCATACCGTCGTAAAGACAAGACGGAGCGGTGGGCCCAGCCACCCATCTGGGAGGAGCCCGATGGGGCAACGCGCTCAGAGGATTCCGGTTGCGGTCGGACCGAGTACCCGAAGTCCTCTCTATAGCGCCGAGGACGGCCACCGGGGGGGTTTTAGTGCGGTAAAAATCCCACATAAACCCGCGTCGCTCCCACGGCGTCGGGTACCTTTTGAAGGTTTCCCCCTCGAGAACAAAAAAAAAAAGGTATACCTAATGTATGGCATGTTTTTTCTCTTCAAATGTACTCTTCAACAAAGGAGTTGACGCACACACTCTATAAACATAAGCTTCTATCAGAGTAGAGTAATTAAACAAAAATAATAAAACATTTTAAGATGACAAAGAATGACCACACACGAGTGACCCTATAAATTGAGATGTATTATTAAAAGGGAACTGTGCCCTAATTGATGCGATTGCACAATTAGACAAGCACAAGATTTGATACCCATCTAATGATGATACTGCGTTTGTAATTAAGGTCTATGAGTTTCGTAAAGGCTGTGCAATTAATTCCTGGAATATATTGCCCTATTTGTTTCATTACGTACCTAATATACTCTAATACACTCTGTAATAAGTAACAAGAGCAGTGATAGCCTAATGGTTGAAACTTGCTCTCTCGATCGGGAGGTCCGAGGTTCAAACCCAGGCAAGCACCACTGATTTATGTGCGTATTAGAAATTAATTATCACTGCTTTGCGGTGAAGGAAAACATCGTAAGGAAACCTACACACCCGAGAGTTCTTTTAAAAAAAAAAAGTTCTCGGAGGTGTGTGAAGTCCACCAATTGGCACTTGGCCAGCGCGGTGGACTATGGCCTAAAACTATCTCATTCTGAGAGAAGACCCGTGTCCAGCAGTGGGCCTATAATGGTTTATGATGATGACACTCTGTAATATAACAAATAGGAAATATTAAATGAATAAATGAAATGAAATGTCTTAATTTTCATAGGCATACGGATTGTCAGTTACAAATATTTTTTTACACTACCACCGGATCGGAACTCGACCTCAACTGAGAAGATCCGGCAAGAAACTCAGTAGGTGTTTCTTTTTATTTGTATATCTTTTTTATTGCCATGTTGTTTTATTTGCAATAATTGCGATTTATATTCTTAAATTAAATATTTCATATCACACATTAGCCATTTACAATATGGCATGCAAATTAATAATAATAATACTCTTTATTGTACCCAGAAAGTATCGATAACAAAAAACATACAAAATAAAAAACAATACAAAAGGCGGTCTTAGCGCTAAACAGCGATTTCTTCCAGACAACCTAAAGGGATTGAGTTGTCGTGGAGTTGTTGTATGTCTGTACATAGCATTTAGTTTAAAACAAATGCCTGGGGAATTAAGTTTTAATGGTTAGTCGTACCTGTGATTGGCCTTATATGCACTATCCCGAGAACTAATTTAAAACGCTTTAAATGAAAATAGCACATCTTTCAAAATGGAAAAAAGCAGCGCTAAACACTATTGTCATTAGGGTTTGCAATCCCGCAGTATATTTGCCACACCTATTTCTTTCAATGACAAGTTTTCATTGAAAGAAATAGGTGTGGCGGTTGTGCCACCGAGGATGAATCACAAAAATTCTGCCAGCTTTATGGTAACTCTCTAAGTTATTATAGAGCATACTAATTGAAATTTTCGTACCTGTAATACACATCGATCTTGTTTGATTCTCAAATAATGTTATTTACTGTATATAAGGATATAATTTTTGCCCTTAGATATTTCATATGTCTATACATCACGAAAAAACGTATGATTCTTCAGTATTTCTAGTTACATTAAAACATTAAAACAACGAAATATTTGATTCACTGTCAAATATTTGTTGTTAGTTTGAATTTAAAATAAAACGCTTTCTACACTCATAGCCCGTAGGATTTTCTCCTGTGTCGTGGGTACCATGGACATACACAAAGACGAATACACAAACACCCAGACCAAGAACAAGAATCTAAACTCATTCATTGTTTGTGCATTAATATGCAAATGAAATAATAACATAAAACTATGTTTTAATTCTAATACAACGCAATTATTATATAATTTAATAAAATTAATGGAATCTTCTTAATAAGAATGACAAGACGTCAATAATAATTTGCTCGTCGACTGAGCCGCGCGGGTAGCGCGCTGGTCAGATGTAATGTGTTAACACTCATCATTCAGATAGCTGTCAGACCACTACGTGTCAGACCAGTATGGTAACCGATGCGCCCCTCTGGTCGTCAAATTATTAAATTATTTTATCTTATGTCATACCTCTGCCTGAATCCACTCCTTGGGCCACCACCAATGCAGCTTCTTCTCCACCTCATAGGACACGTCCTTATAGGCCACAAGCACGCCAAAGTTCTGCCGGAAGATTGGCCTCCAAGATTCGAAGTCTATTATTCCCACTCCTGGAAGAACAAATGATTTTATCATCAACATCTGCTGGGTATATCTTCTTGTTTAACTTTGTTTTTTTTTATCTGACAGAAGTAGCAAACGAGCATGCAGTCCACCTAATGGTAAGTGGCGACTGCCGCCCATGGACATCTGTAATCAACTACCTACAGAACATTGGTTCCATTAGAAGTCAATATAGTGATTCACTTTAGATGGACACTGCCGCGCATGGACATCTGTAAGTAACTTCATATATAACATAGGTTCTATCTAAAGTCAACCACAGATGCGTTGTTACTCCCGAGGACTATGATGGTCGCCTCATGTAAAAGTGTGCTGGCAACCACACCCTTCCATCTCGCGCAAGAAATACGTGTGGTGGTGGTACCTCCCCGGTCGAACTACACTGGTTCTACTAACTTCATATTTGTTTGTATGCAGGGTAACACATTTTGCATGGATCTGAACCACTCCCTGAGGGACTGACTAAGTGGAATTTTTGTGTTAACTTTTGGTTTAGACGACAATTCTGTTTGTAATAAATTACATTCAATTGAACAATTAATATTAAAATGTATATCCTTTCCTATTGATATTATAAAAAGGAAAGTTCGTGAAGATGTAAGTGTAATTGTTAGTCTTACATCTTCACAAACTTTCCTCTTATACCTTTTGCTAAAATTTGGCACACACTTTATGACTTGATTTAACACACGAGATTCCCATTATTGTGGTTAAACTAACCGAAGCCGAACCGCGGGAATAAGCTTGTAGTTAATATTAAAAAGGCGATGTTTGTGAGATTGAATGTATCTTTGTAATTTTTACACGCAAAAACGGTGATTTTTAATAAAACTTAGCACACAGATCGTTTTCGTTCTGCGGTTCTGATGTAACACATAGGTTACCCTACACCATGTAAAACATGACCCAAACGAGCGGAGTCCCGAGAAAAGCTAGTATTTGTAATAATGTTACTCAGATTTAGATTGCAGCGTTTTTTTCGCTTTAATTTAATACTTATATTGTGACACACAGGCCTTATTATAGAATTCGATATTACAAACTTTATTGTTAGCTTATTGGTCGTGCGATTGGCTGATTTACAAGGGATAAATTATTTAACGAAAAGTGTCACACAAGGATCAATACTAGGACCACTTTTTATGTAAGAACAGTATGTTAATCAAATGTATATATCACACCAGTCAAAGCCCTAAATTAAATTGTAAATGCAAGTTTTTTTTTATCTGAATTAAGTAGCTGCATGTTCGCAGTCCACGTGATGGTAAGTGATCACTGCCGCCCATGGACATCGGTGAAGAACTTCAAATAGAGCATGGGTTCTATCTGAAGTCAGTCACAGATGCGTTGCTACTCCCGTAGACTATGATGGTCGCCTCATATAAAACTGGCTAGCTGATGTAATGAATATGGTAGACCGAAAAAGTACCACTGCTGCACCTATTTCTAGAGTAAAACAGTTTTGACGTTTCTGTGGAAGGGAGTGGTGCCTGCTCACGTTCATATGTGATGACCATATAAGTGTCACCAATTCGCACTTGGCCAGCCTGGTGGACTATGGCCTAAAACTCTGAGAGAAGACTCGTTGCCAGCAGTGGAACATTAATGGATTGGCACCAATGACAACGCATCTGTGAATGACTTTACACTAAACTCCTGTTCTAAATGAAATTGCTTGCTGATGTCCTTGATCGGCAGTGACCACTTACCATCGTGTGGACTAGATTACTATTTGAACATTGTAAAAAACGTTTATCCACCTACATACCTACGTATTTATGTACATAATTAATACATAATTGATATGAATGAGCTCATTGAGTAATCTATTCATGAGAACATTTAATTTCCGCCTTTTATACGAACAGATAATATATCTCTCAATGATACACAGATTCATTGTCAACGGAGTTCATTGATGATGATAATAAATAAACTAATAAAAGTCTGTCAAGTGTGGTTTGACAGGAGTAGTGGGTTCCGTATTGGTGTTTTAATAAACAAACAGTAAACTATAGTTTTGTTATGGCGCTACTCAAACGGCGATGGTCGGTTTTCTTCGACAACGACGATTCGACCCGCGTGGCCGAGCAGTTACCATACCGATTTGTCGCGCAATGGGTTCCGGGTTCGATTCCCGGCTAGACAGGTATCTGTATGATAAGTTTAGACTTCTGTTCTGGGTCTAGGTGTTTGTGTATTCGCCTTTGTGTGTGTCCATGGTATCCACGACGAAGGAGAAAATCCTAGTGTGGGGCTATGAGATATGGTTTTTTTCCTTTGAATTTTACACGTTTTATATGCATGGCATGGCATGCATATCGCATGGCTTGTATGTATGTGACGGAATCTTTGAACTCATTTTTTACCGGTTTCTAGAATTCTGATAAAGAAACTTTGCACACACATGAAGGACTGATGACAATGTAATAGTATGAAAAAAAATATTTTTTTCGCAAAAGCGTGTTTTTTAGTTTTTTCTAAAATGTATAATTATTTATTCTCTTACCCTAATGCTAAGGGCAGGGGATGTACGAAAATTATCGACAAAATAAAAAGGTCTCCATGTTTGAAGATTTTTAACCGACTTCCAAAAAGGAGGAGGTTCTCAATTCTGTATTTTTTATGCTAAGTGGATAAGCTGGGGGTTAGGGTGGGCGGTTTATGAAATTATCTAGTCTACTGCGGTGACAACGAAAAATCAATGTACTCTCAGGATTGAACCCGGACTAACTTCTAAGTACTTCCCAAAAATATACTCAACTTAACACAAATATGCAATTCAAACCAACCATAAAATATATTTACACAGTTTGCTTTGAGGCGACCATCTCAGTCCTCGGGAGTAGCAACGCATCTGTGATTGACTTTAGATAGAACCTTTGTTCTATATGAAGTTGCTTACAGATGTCCATGGGCGGCAGTGATCCCTTACCATCAAGTAGACTGCAAGCTCGTTTGCTACTTCAATCAGATAAAAAAAATATTAACTCGCATATCGCTTTCTAGCCAGTCGTGAAACCCGTCCTTAGCTTTATTTACTAACAGAACAATTAATGCCTGTTAGCACCATTTAGCGACTAATTAGTATAAATTGTTACGTCGAGAATCGAACCCGCATACAATCTGACCTTGTTAAAGGTTGCCGTAACACCTACGTACTGTAAATAATAGAAATAAACATTGTTTAGTATTGTTTGTTATTGTTTGTTTGTTATTGCAACTTTGTCGACATGCAATAGGTTTCTTAGAAGTCATTTCATAATATAGAATTAGCAGGGAAGTATGTCCACCTCATAAGCCTTTGCCGTTCATAAACATCTAAAGAAGATTTGAGAAGTGATTTCTTAATTAATCGAAAAAAGAGCATGCAGTTCAACCAATAATAAGCTGCTTCCGCTCATGGAAATTTGTTAAAATCAATTCCTGATAGAATAAGATTTCGTCCCTGTAGTTCCGGGATCTGTATAGGGCTACGGTATCCTCTGCCTGAGACGACTAAAGGCGACTAAAAGAGGCTTCAGGGGATGCAGGCGGCCGGAGTGGGAACTTGAATCATCCAGCCAGGCGATCCCGGGAAGGACGGCGGTATGTGTGGTCGCATATCGTCGTAAAGACTAGACGGAGCGGTGTGCCCAGCCGCCCATCTGGGAGGAGCCCGATGGGGCAACACGCTCAGAGGATTCCGGTCGAGTTATTTTGGAGATCCTGGGGTCTCTTTGTAGCGCCAAGGACGGCCACCGGGGAGGTTTTAGTGCGGTTAAAATCCCACATAACCCGAAATTGTTTCCACAGCGTCGGGTACCTTTTTGAAGGTTTCCCCCTCGATAACAACAAAAAAAAGGTCCTATACTATCCATGTGCCAAATTTCAGCAAAATCTGATCAGTACTTTGTGCTTAAAACAGTAAAAACACACATCCTACCAAAATTTCGCATCTATAATATTAGTTAATTAATATTTGCATGCACTTTTTTCTGATCAGTTTTGCAATATTTATTTACAAAAGATTGGACTTTGAGCCGTGCGTCGTGTTATGAAACGTGAAACGAGTTACATAATCTGCAACCTACATAGCTCCACCACTTCCTCGGTAAAGTTACATTATTTTGCAATTAATGATATAAGTTCTTAATTTTTTATTATATTATTACAGACACTGAGCACTTAGTTCACCTGATGATTTTTTATATAAAAAAATATTTATAATATCTGAATGCGGTAATAAAGAAATATTAAGTCCTCCTGATAGTACGTGGTAAGTGCCGCCCATGGACATCTATAACTTTACAGAGAACAAGGGTTTTATCAGTAGTCAATCACAGATGCGTTGCCGTTCCGCAACACTAAGATGGTCAACCCCACAGCATCCTGCCACCGAAACGCAAGAACCGCCTCACGCTAGAACTAGGTGTGGCGGTGGTACTACCTAATCCAACCATTCGTTCTATCACTTATTAACCTTGCTTAATTATTTTATAAAATGTAAATCAGGAACGAGCAACCAGTTCGCCTGATGGGAAGTGGACACAGACGCATAAAGATCAACTCCTTATAGAAGAGGAGGTCTATCAGCCAATAATAACACTTACGAGCAATAATCAACTAAAAATGATCTCTCAAAATAGTTTTTTTGATATATATAGCAAGTGAGCAAGCAATTCATGAGTGATCATTCATGGTGAGAAGCCATTGCCACTCAAGGACATCTGTAATCAACTAAGCCTAAGTTGGTACGCCTTTTTTTGTCTGACTGAAGTAGCAAACGAGCATACAGTGCACCTGAAGGTAAGTGTTCATTGCCGCCCATGGATGTGGGACATGGGTTCCATCTGAAGTCAATCACAAATGCGTTGCTACTCCCGAGGTCTATGATGGTCGCCTCATATAACATTGTGCCGGAAACCACACCCTTCCATCGAAACGCAAGAAATGCTTCACGCTTTTAGCGTGTATAAGACATAAGCCACGGACAAGTACATCAATATTACCATACCCTCCTGACCGAAACATAACAGCGCTTAATGGCTATTGTTAGACGGAAATAGGTGTTGCATTGGTGCGTCCGAAGTCTAAACACTAAGGTACTACGACCTTTTAGCTAAAAACTTGATACAATCAGAGATACTTTTTTAAACTCACCATTAAAATCCTTATCAGGAATACTTTGCTCCATTGACTCTCTGAAGTAATCTAGGTGTAAATTAATATCTCCTTCCTGGGGGACACCTCCGTTCCTGAACTTCAACTCTCCACTCGAGTCATTCTTCAACAACGCCGGGAACAATCCTGGATCGTACAAAATCGTGATCTTTTCTCCTTTAAATCTGTCGTTCTTGTTCTGAATGATGCCATAGTCTTCCAGGTTGAAGGGTATCTTCTTGGACATGCATTGCATTGTGGGTACGTTCCAGTAGACCCGGAATTGTCGTTTGAAGTCCCGGGGCGGGTCGTCTTCTGGCATCTCGATCACATAGTAGTTACTGGAATAGAATCAATGAATATTGTCATTATATTCGTCTTTAAAAAGTTTTGCTGTTGTTTTAATTTTTTGTGTGTTTAAATTTTTTGTATCAGATGACGCTAAAATTTGTCACAGAGATTGTGTATGGCCTGAATTAACACATGGGATACAATTGACGACCCGCGTGGCGGAGCGGTTACCATACCGGTCTGACGCGCAATGAGTCCCGGGTTCGATTCTCGGCCAGACTGAATCTGAATGATGAGTCTAGATTCATGTTCTGTGTCTGGCGTTTGTGTATTCGTCTTATGTGTGTCCATTGTACCCACGACACAGGAAAAAAATCTAGTGTGGGGCTATGAGCGTAGAAAGCGTGTGTATTAAAAAATAAAAAAACAAAAAAATGGATCATTACAATGGTAAACATAATCGGACGGAACCGCAGCAGAAAGCTAGGATTTTATAAACTGAAAGTATGTGGTGTCGGCCTTGAGTTGCACCACTCTCTCACTTGCTGTGGCTGTCGTAGAAGGTAACTAAGGGACAAAATTCAGCTGATCGATAGCAGCAATTTTCAGAGTGTCATCAACGTCTGGTGACTCACGCACGTTTTTTTTATCTGACCGAAGTAGCAAACGATCATGCAGATCACCTGGTCACTGCCACCCATGGACATCTGTAATCAACTACATACAGAACATGGGTTCAATCTGAAGTGAATCACAGATGCGTTGCTACTCCCGAGGACTATGATAGTCAGTGGTCACCTCATGTGAAAGTGTGTCGGTAACCACATCCTTCTATCGAAACGCAAGAAATGCTTTACGCTAGAAATAGGTGTGGCGATGGTACTTGCCCGGTCGAACTACACTGGTTCTGCCACCTTGAATATGTCAATCGCGGTGAATAATGTTATAACATCTCTTTAACTTACTTAAAAGATTGGACCTCAATAGTCTGTTTGATGGTTTGATTTTAAGAACTTTTCTTGAATAAGCTTTCATCCGCATTTGTATTTTAGGCATACGGAACGCCTTTAAAAATCGAATGCGTTTTAGAACTAGAATTCTCGACCCGCCCATTATTCATGTTCATGTATCGGTTACTAAGTATTCGATTAAGTGAAATTTAAATTCGTATCCTCATTGTCACACGAAAATAAGAGGATGGCCATTAACCCGTTGACATTAAACTAGAAATGTCATTGCCCATAAACTCGATTTGGGTAACTTTGAACATTTTTTACATTATTTGTGATAATATAATCTGTTTTATATTTATTGCACCTTGTTTTTATTAAATGAATAGTGTCTTTTTTAGCTGGTTTATTAATCTAACACAATAAATTTACGGAGAAAACAATTAAACTATCCACAATTACCCCTAAAACTCAAATTCAAAGTTATCCTTAGTTTTGGGTAACTTTGAATATAATTTTTTGAGGATATAAAATCCGTCATTAATCTAATATTTTAAGGTCTGAGTAAAATTAATTAACATATTTTTGTTAATTAAAACCAAATCTATAAAAAATACATTTATTTTGATATATAAATACAATAGACAACTTAACTTGGTCTTGCCATATGAATCAAGGTCGATCAATTTGGTGGTAAAATAAGATACTAGTTTTTTTTTGATTATTTATTCCATCCATCCATAGGATGGACGGAACATCGGGTACCTTTGGAAGGTTCCCCCTCGAAAACAAAAAAAAAAAAGGATGGACGGAACATGGACATAACATAGGCCTCCCCTAAATGGCGCCACTCCAACCGGTCCTGTGTCCTCTGAATCCAACGGTTTCCCGCTGTCTTCTTCAGGTCACCGGTCCATCTGGTAGGGGGGCGACCGGTACTCCTTTTGCCTAAACATGGTCACCACTCGAGGACCTTTCTTCCCCATCGGTTATCGGTCCTACGAGCGATGTGGCAGCCCACTGCCACTTCAGCCTGCTAATTTTGAGAGCTATGTCGGTAAGCTTCGTTCGTCTACGGATTTCATCGTTGCGAATCATATCTCGTAGCGAAATTCTGAGCATAGCCCTCTCCATAGCACGCTGAGCGACCCTGAGCCTCCGAAAAAAATATTTTTTTATGATACAGGTAACTTTGAACCGTTCAAAGTTACCCGTATTATATCCAATTTCGACGTCGTCAAAAGTTTAGCAGTTTTACGCAATATTCAACATGGGATACGGATAGTACAGTTTCAAAATAATAATATACAATATACATTTTAAAGATTAAACATCAAAACATACCTGTTTACGGTAAGTTTTTTAATATAATTGCTATTTCAAAACGGAGCATCAAACACTTGCAACAACTTCACTACGGAAAAGGCGGTATTTTTTAAAATTATGACATTGCCAGGTACCTTTTTTTTACTTTCATTGCTATTACAACATTTTGGCAAACCGTTTTACGCAGGTACGATATTAAAACAACAAGAAGTTTCCATGTAATAAATTAATATATTTTTTTCACAACTTTGTTCAAAGTTACACCGCTGTTCAATGTTACCCAAATTGATTGTATTACTTTTCTATATTATTTTTTATATTATCACTACATACTTATACATTTGCTTCATGTATTAATATATAGAGATTAATACAGTAAGTAATTATTATTAATTGTAGCTATTCTAAATAATAAGTCGATGTGGCTTTAATTATTTGCTATTATATTATTTTCTAACAAAACCGGTGATAGGCAAATTGTTTTTAATATCGACATACTTCAAACTTAAAACACTTTCTACACACATAGCCCCACAGTAGGATTTTCTCCTGTGTCGTGGGTGCCATGGACACACACAAAGACGAATATACAAACACTCAGGCCCAGAAAAAGAATCTAAACTCATCATTCAGACACTTGTCTAGCCGGGAATCGAACCCGGGACCCACTGCGCGTCAGCCCGGTATGGTAACCGGTCGGCCACGCGGGTCGTCAAAAGCTTTGTGAGTCCATTGATTTACACTTGACAAGCGCGGTGGACCATGCCTAGACCCTCTTCCTTTGACACGAGTAGTAAAAGAGTAATTAATTAAAGATGATAGAAATAATAATGTGGTCGCCGGCACACTTTCACATGGGGCGACCATCATAATCCTCGGAAGTAGCAACACATCTGAGATTGACTTTGGATAGAACCCATGTTCTATATGAGGTTGATTACAAATGTCCATGGGCGGCAGTGACCACTTACTATCAGGTGGAGTACATGCTCGTTTTCTACTTCAATGGTATAAAAATAAAAATAAATAATAAACGAGTATACAATCCACCTAATAGGTAGCAGGTCACTGCCACTTATGGACTTCTATAAGTATCTTCATGAACAACAAAGGTTCTGTTTAAGTCATTCACAGATGCGTTGCTACTCCCAGGGACTAAGTTGCGCGCCTCAAATGATAGTGAGCCTACAACCACACCTTTCCACCGAAACGCAAGATCTGTTTCACGTTAAATAAATAACCTTATCAATGTTATACTATGTATAATCGTTGTTAGCTTAGCACACTATTTGCATTAAATTTTATCATTATCACTTACAGGTCTAATCTATGAAGTCTTCGTTAAAGTTTATTAGTTTATCATTACAACATGCACCTTATATGGGGCATCATCTTTTTAATATGAAAGTTTGTGAGGATATAATGCTATAAATAATATATATAACAGGTGGGATTAATGTAATTTGGTAAATTTATACTTATTTTTCTTTTCGAGCAGGAAACCGAAAGGCACCTGCCGCCGTGGGAGTTGGGTTGGGTTATGTGGGATATTTACCGCAATAAAACAAGGATGACCCCGGGATCTCCAATGGTACGCAACCGGAGTCCTCAGTACGCGTTGCCCCACCGGGGTCCTCCTAAGTAAGCAGGCTCATACCAGACTCATTTTTGAAGGTGGTAGAACCAGTGTAGTTCGACCGGGCGTGAAGCACTTCTTGCGTTTCGGTGGAAAGGTGTGGTTAATGGCACAAATGAGGCGAACATCATAGTCCTCGGGAGTAGCAACGCATCTGTGATTGACTTTAGATAAAACTTCATATTCTATATGAAGTTGCTTTCAGGAGTCCATGGGCAGCAGTGACCGCGTATCATCAGGTGGACTGCATGCTCGTCTGCTACTTCAATCTTATTTAAAAAAAAACAGATGCTTTGCTCGTCCCGCGGTCTAAAATGGTCGCCTCATATAAAAGTATGCCGGCAACCCCATCCTTCCATCGAAGCGCAAGAACTGCTTCACGCTAGAAAAAGGTGTGGCGGTGGTACTTCCCCGGTCGAACTACACTGGTTCTACCGCCTATAATATCTGTGATTAACTTCATATAGAGCCTGCTCTATGTAAAATTCTTTACAGGTGTCAATGAGTACCAGCGAACACTTACTATTAGGTAAACTACATGCTCGTTTGCTACTTCAATTAAATAAAACCCGTGCGGCACTCGGAAACTGCCGCGGTAAAGCATTATTTTATCAACTTATGCAATTATAATTGTTATTAATTCAATTTTTTTCTTTGATACTAATACTTAC
The DNA here is from genome assembly GCA_949699795.1 of Spicauda simplicius. NCBI lineage: Eukaryota > Metazoa > Arthropoda > Insecta > Lepidoptera > Hesperiidae > Spicauda > Spicauda simplicius. Next base: position 870,788 of record OX453078.1, on the reverse strand, counting down.
TTACAAACAGCTGCTTACATATTCGTCCGATTTCCGAGTAGCTCGTGTCGATCCGTGCGAGCTTCGTACTGTCGTACCATATACGCACACGTTAAGCGAACGCTCGGCCGCGCTACATGGGGTTGGGGATGTTAGGTATTTTTCGTTACGGAATTTCTTGATTCGGTCACCGCGCTCAAAGCCCGCGATAAAAGCTATGTAATAGCTTAAAAAACTTTATTTACTATACAATACTATTAATTTTATGCTATTTACTAAGAAACGTAAAACCACATATCTAGACCAGTTACAGACCACACAATACACTTGCCTTGACATTGTGATGCAAGACGGAACCATCAATCACTATGCAATGCGTGCGCGCAGGTTTTTGTGCGGATGAATGGAAATTGTTCGTCTGGACGCGATGAGACTTTATAAACTTTGCTTTCTTTTTTTAACTGGCTAGACTTGTTGTGATTTTAATTTCGGGTCAGATAGTGCAATTTAACATTTGAAAAAAACAATAACAGTGTTTATTTTATTATTAGCTGTTTCCTGTTGTCGTATGCGTAGAAATATAATGTAAACTCCAATTTTACTCCCTAAGGGGTTGATTTTGTAAAAACATTCCAACATTTTTCTGAATGTCGATACAAACCTTCATAAAGCTTGCTTAAATTGACAGTTGGCACATTTTTAAACAAACCATGAAGGGAGGCAAATCATGAAGTACTTTCATAGTTAATGTTCTTATCATAAAATTAACCAAATCATGCACACATAACATGGCGAAGAAGACGTAAAAAGTTTTATAATCATTAAACAAATAATGTTGAAATCTCGAAAATTCTAAAGTTTAATATAGACAAATACAATCAGCTAGTTTCTGAATGCTTACTCAACGTATAACCAGAAGAGGGAAGGCAATAAAAAGTGGGCGACAGTAAATATACTGCGAAATTTGTCGACAAAAGAAACAAAATAGAATTTAACTGAACAAAATCATTTTGTCGCCTGTAGGGCTGGAATTCACGCATAGATCGCATCATCCCCACAGACGCGCTACCCCTGAGAATAATAACTTTGAAGACCTTTTTTTTTCGAGGGTACATCTTTCAGAAGGTGCCCGACGCCGTGGGAGCGACGAAGGATTATGTGAGATTTTTGCCGCACTAACCTCCCCCCGGTGGCCGTTCTCAGCACTACAAAAAGTACTCCGGTATCTCCAAAGAAACGCAACTGGAGTACTCTGAACGCGTTGCCCCATCCGGCTCAGGTGAGTGGCTGGGCCCGCCACTCCGTCTGGTTTTTACGACGATATGCGACCACACATGCCGCCGTCCTTCCTGGGGTCGCCTGACCGAACGGTACGAGCTCCCACTCTAGCCGCCGCGACCCTGGAAGCCCCTTTTAGTCGCCTCTTACGGCAGGCAGGGGATATCGCTCTATTCTGATCCTGAAACTACAGGGATGAGAGGAAGGGGGTCTAGGCCATATTCCACCACGCTGGTCAAGTGTTAAACAATGGACGCAAAAAGCTTTGCGGACATTTTTAAGAATCCTCAGAAATGTAGGCCTCACGATGTTTTCCACATGTTTTTGAATTTACGTCCGAAATTCGACTTGAGGACTATATTATAGAGGATAATGTTATAGCATTATTGACATTCAGAACCCTCTGTACATTTCAATCATGCTTGGAATCGTTAACATAGCAGATTAAAAGTGGCAATGGATGACATCGACTCTTCAAACCAAAACACAGCGACTCAGCTCTAATAAGAACTAGAGATTCTAATCTCTTCTTTATTAGAGCAGTGATAGCCTAATGGTTGAAACTTGCCCTCATAATCGGGAGGTCCGAGGTTCAAACCCAGACCCGCACCACTGATTTATGTGCTTATTAGAAATTAAGTATCACTGCTTTTCGGTGAAGGAAAACATCGTCAGTAAACCTACATACCCAAGAGTTCTTTAAAAAAAGGTCTCGGAGGAGTGTGAAGTCCACCAATTCGCACTTGGCCAGCACGGTGGGCTATGGCTTATAACTTTTTCATTCCGAGAGAAGTCCCGTGCCCAGCAGTGGGAAAATATGGGTTGCCACCACTAAGGTGTCTTTAATGGATTAATCAAGGGGAGGGAGGTTGTTCACGCTTTTAATTCATGCCTGGATCGAGTTAACGCCTCATAGGCGTTACTACCTCTGAGAATTAGGGGTATTAGAAACTTGTTGACATGTGGAGTCGTTAACATAGTTGATTAAAGATACCAATGGGTGACTATGACCCTTGAGTAAATGTGGAAATAAGTGATACTGGTTCTTTATAGCAAAATCTTACTGTATAGATCTAAACTTTGGCCGGCGTATGGACAAGGATGTCAAGATAAACTAGATATTATGACCACTTACCAGTTTAACCGGTTTGACCGGTAATCTTCAACAATGTCGAGCAATAAACAATCAGTACATTGGCCGTATGTATCCGTACTGACCAAGAAGTATCTATTGATAAATCTTCCTAGTTTTGCCCTAACCACGATCCATGTAAGTGTGGCAAAATGTCAGCAAAAAGGATTCAAAAACCACATATCTTACCGCATAGTAGTTAAATATTAAATTAATGATGTATATGTATTAATTCGGCGATAATTTTAGTCTAGAATCAAAAAAAAAATCTACACTCATACCTCTTTTTGTTTTGTTCTCGAGGGGGGAACCTTCAAAAGATACCCGACTCCGTGAGAGCGACGCAGGGTTATGTGGGATTTATACCGCACTAAAACCCCGCCGGTGGCCGTCCTCGGCGCTTAAAAGGAGGACTCCGGAATCTCGAAACGACTTCAACCGGAATCCTCCGAGCGCGTTGCCCCATCGGGCCAGATGGGCGGCTGGGCCCACCGCTCCGTCTAGTCTTTACGACGGTATGCGACCACACATACCACCGTCCTTCCCGGGATTGCCTGACCGAACTTTTCGAGCTACCACTCTAGCCGCCTGCAACCCCGGAAGCCCCTTTTAGTCGCCTCTTATGACAGGCAGGGGATGCCGTAGCCCTATTCTGATCCCGGAGCTACAGGGACGGCACTCATACCTCTAGAATAGAAATCTAATTCATTATTGAGTTCATCATAAACTGTTCGGGGATCGAACCCGACACCCACTGCGTGTCAAAATGCCGTGGCATCTTCCCAGCGCGAGTTAATAAACTAATTTATTTAGTAAGCAGTCTTAAAATGTATACCAATCGAAGTATAGTTAAACATACAGAACTAGCTGTACCCTGCGCGCGTCACAAAAAAAATACATCAGAAACCTACGCTAGCTCATGAATAACATGATCAAACAAATAGTTCAAGATTTTAAAGAGGACATACAGACAAATATTCATTTTTATAAAGAAGAAGATAAAATTGTTATATATGTTTGTTGATTCAAAGTCGCAATTGTTATGAAACACCGATCATAAAACTGATATTTGTGATTTAATAATTAAAAAGGGTTATTTTACTTTTTTTTCATATTTATGTTAAAACTACTAAACTAATGCCTACTGATGGTATCTTCAGAGTGGCATACTGGATTTTCTAGGGCTGCACTTTCTTTTATATTTGTAGAAAGATGTGTAGAGTTGCAGCATCCCTCAAAAATATCTCAAATAGAGACATTTTTTCTAAGTTACATCTTATTTGTTCTATGACGCATCAAATTTTCCGTATAATGTCATTAGATAATTATCACTTCGTATGACACTTAAGGAAAACATTGCAAAAAAAAACCATTGTGGTTTTTATAAATTATAACGAAATATCAAAGTATGCAGTGCAGCCGATGATAAGTGGCCAGTGTCGCCCGTGTAAATCTGTAACCCACTTCATGTAAAAAAGGAGTTCGATTCGGAATCGGACATAAATGCGTCATTACTCATTAAGACTAAGATGACCGCGATACTGTCTGTTCGAATCCATACTCTTTAACCAGAACTTAAAAATTCACGCTAAAAATACTAGCCTTCTAAATTATACTTTTGTGCCCTTAAGGTCTAGGGTTTAAAATCTTATTCTGAGACTAGCTGTGTTTACATCTGCGTTCAAAAATGTAACAACTTTAAATTGTAATAACTTTGGATAGAGTACATTTTAATGAAAAGAGAATGAGAAAAAGGCTAAATGTTACTACCAGCACAGGTACCGACAAAAACTAAAAAAATATCGTAACATATTCTCAATGCGTCAAAAAATTTGTTGCAAATCCTATATTTTTATGAGGTACAGACACGTTGAACTTTATTTTTATTATGTGTATGTAAGGACAACTATGCCCAACAGTGTGCCAGAACCCTCACCAATGATGTTTTGAGGAAATCTTATAAACTCGTTATTAAATGTTAAAATTTTATCTTTTCGTCCAAACATATTATGCTCTTACATAGTACGCCTACGTTTTCGTTTTAGGGCTAACCTTGCAATATAATTTGCAACGAAACATAAACAATTATCGTTTCAAGGAAACGGAAAACTCTTACTAAGAATACTGGAGAGAATTGACGACATAAATGCCACTAATTACGTAACTGGTCAACACTTAGTCACAGTTCATTCAATATAATTGATATACACCTCCCTATGTGTTTACGCAGTAAATATTTACGCTAAGTTGTTTATTTCGAAACATATGTGAATCATATTATGACAATGAATAATTGTACAAGTTATTTCAGCAAAATTCATCAAAAATAGAATTACAATTTATAAAATAGTTGACCCGGCGAACTTCGTTCCGCCTAATAGTCAAATATTTAAAATTAACAGTGTTTCTCTCTTATATTATACATAAAAACTTTCCTTTTGATCACTCCTATTAAAAAAACTGCATTAAAATCTGTAGAGTAGTTTTGTAGATCTAAGCGTAGAGACAGACAGCGGAAAGCGACTTGTTTTATACTATACGTGATGATGCTTATTACTAAAGATATTACGGATATAAAAACTCTGATCTGGATACGGACAAGAAACGCAAGAACTGCTTCACGCTAGAAATTAAAGATTAAAGATTTTATTGAACACAAAACAATATCACAAAACCGAACATTCGTAAACAACTACAATAGTTACAAAACTGTGTCGTAGATGTTTACGCTTACTGGAACGTAAAAATAGGTGTGGCGGTGTTACTTCCCCGGTCGAACAACACTGGTGCCACCCTTCAGTTGGTTCTACCACCTGGTAAATAACCTGGTATTGATACCACCTGGTATCAATAGAAGAGATTTGATGTGGATATTTGCGTAGTTAAACTATAGCCGTGTTTGACTAATCACCATGAAACTTGCCTTATCGAAGTGTTTTTCATGGTTTTTATGCAAGAAATTTAAATTAAGATATCCGAAAGTCCACGTGAAATTTCGAGAGGAAGCCAGGTGTAAAAGTTAGTTGATAATACGCCATTTATTTATTAGAACAATTAATGGTTTATCGTCTTTGTTTATTTTTTAAATACCTTTTTATTTTACATAATTTATATGTGCGCGCACGTAGTTTAGCAATTTGCAATAAAATTCATTTTTTTTTATTTAAAATGTTCGTTTATATTATATCTAATCTTTAAACAAAAAAATATTATGAAAACAAAAAAACGACGGCTAAAACTAAATTTAGCAGTAATTATTCTTGTTTTATTAAAAAATATTTATAAGCTTCCTGCAGTACTTAAATAACCTATAGATTAAGATCCGGCTGCAAATATGTGTAGTTATCGTGTGCGTGCTGAAATCCACATTTTTACTCATATTTATGATTAGGAGAATAAAAATCTACCAGGTTGCCAATCAAAATGTGGCCGATAATATTTTTAATTAAATTATTGTTAATTGATTTCGCGGGAAAAATTTCACTAATCAAATTTTTAAGTAAAATATCGTTCATTTCACGGAAATAGGTATAACGACTTTGAAAAATCGTAGTTGCCGTTGCGCACTTGACCGCACCTCTTCGTAGCCAGGTATAAACAGGTATGATTTCGATATATTTATTCGTCCATAACGAATGTTTATGTTTTATACATCAAAATAAAGCTATTTTTTTTCTCATTATTATGATATACGGCAACCTAATTAAATCTGGCCGCAGGTTATGGTTACTGGCTGTTAAAGATGGTAAATATTGAAGGGTGAGTGAAAGGAAGCTAGTGCGTAACATCACCAGTCTAACAAGGATAGCAATTATTGTCAGCTGTACGACATTTTAAAGCTGTTGCACATACGTCAGATGCTAGTGTTCTCAATCACCAGTTCTAACAATAGCAAGAACGACTAAGAAATAAATACTCCAAAAGAATTGTCATCGTTTCAAAACTACAAATTTTATAGTTAGGTACAACAAAAACTTAATATTGATCAAAATAAAGCCAATATTACTTATGTAAAGAAAATTATATTGGGCAAGTACCGTATGAAATAGTTTTCTATTTTATTCAAGTACTTAATCATTTATTACATATAAATTAAACATTCAAGCGTATGGAAAATAAAAAAAATATCTTGTGATTTCGTATGGCGCAATAGCTTTAAAACGTTGTACAGCTGGCAATCTCTATCCTTGTTAGACTGGTGATGTTACGCGCTAGCTTCCTCTCACTCACCTTTCAATATTTACCATCTTTAACAGCCAGTAACCCTAGCTTGCGGCCAGATTTAATTAGGTTGCCGTATATTATAATAATGAGAAAAAAATTAGCTTTATTTTGATGTATAAAACATAAACATTCGTTATGGACGAATAAATATATCGAAATCATACCTGTTTAAACCTGGCTGCGAAGAGGTGCGGCCAAGTGCGCAACGGCAACTACGATTTTTCATAGTCTTTATACCTATTTCTGTGAAGTGAACGATATTTTATTTCAAAATTTGATAAGTGAAATTTTTCCCTCGAAATCAAATAATAATAATTTAATTAAAAATATTATCGGCCACATTTTGATTGGCAACCTGGTGGATTTTTATTCTCCTAATCATAAATATGAGTAAAAATGTGGATTTCAGCACGCACACGATAACTACACATTTTTGCAGCCGGATCTTAATCTACTATAACCGTGCCAAATTTCATACTCCTTTGTCCGCATAATCTATATATTAATACGTTAAGCAAAAATTTGTAATTCGTTTTTAAGATACTTGCTACAGATGAAGGAGTATCAAACTACGCACGGTTATAGTTGATGTAGAGAAGGATTACCAAATGCACATATTTTTTTCAAATAATGCATAAAACATACATAAAATCAACTAAAACACATTAAACACACTACCTTGCATTTGACACAAACACATAGATAATAAACAAAATAGAACATTCAATGTCTTACTATGAAAACACATAAGGTCAAAAATAGCAGATGTCTTTGTCAAAATACCCGCTATTGCTTTTAAATGCAGCTTAGCTAATTAAACCTCTGTTTACCTTTAACGGGTGCGTTCGAAATAACTTGAAAATTATTACAATTTATTTGAATTTGAGAAATATTCGTGCTACTTTGGACAATATGAAGTTTTTTAATTTAAATTACGGTCGAATTTCGACCGTTGCGACGGGCGACTAGTTTTCGGACGGATTCCAAGTTTTTGCTTCACGTATACATATATCTTGCATATCACACATATCGTGCATACTTCACTGATGCAATAAGTGTAGCTAGTAAAGCCAAGCAAATATTGAGTCGGTAAACATTGCTACAAACTGGGTCATAGGACGCTATCGACATCGGTCACAGGATTCCCAGGGATTATGACGTTATAATATTAACATTGAAGTCTTTGTATGTTAATATTATTATTTAAGGAAGTCTGTTTGTTTATTTGCTTTATCTTTTTATGTTATGAAGGGAGCAGAAGCGTGTTGATTTTAGCAAGTTATGTGTGTGTCGATATTTTCAGATTCAATTCAATGTTTATGCCAGTCGTGTGTTTTGTCTTCATAATAATTTATTTCATTTACCGTTTTTTTGGACTTACTAGCTTTTATTTCATATCCATCCACCAATTCGCACTTGGCCAGCGCGGTGGACTATGGCCTAAACTCTCTTATTCTGAGAGAAGACCCGTGCCCAGCAGTGGGACAATAATGGGTTGATGAGAGATTTCGTATCCATATTGTTAAGATAAAATTCGTTTAAAAAGTCTATGATTCCAGTCAGATTATTCTGTATAGGGCCTATGTCAATTTGACAAATAAGTCGATTCTATGTTCTGTATTCTATTATACTAATACTCTATATTCAATGCGTCTTAATTTACAATCAGTAAAACCGTTTGACTGTAATACGTGACTTACATACAAATGTAATGAACTTACATACAAACATATTCATACATACACTCTTAAAACATTAACCTTCTTTCTACACAATCGAAAAAATAAATATTTTATTATACCACGTACATAATCCCATAAGTATATTTGTACTGTGATATATGAAATGTTAATCACAGTATGAAGTGGATTTTGAACTTCAGTGTCGAAACTTGAGACGCTAAACAATGCTTGTTTACACACTGTTGCGTGGCAACGCTCGCTGAGTGTAAACATAACTAATCTAGAATTACGAAATTCGTACGACAAGTGTGCTTTGATTTACATAAAGTTGCAAAATGTTTATAATACATGACAAATAGTTATCCTGTGATAAATGTTTTTTTTTTATAATATTGAAGTAGCAAACGAGAATGCAGTCCACCTGATGGTAAGTGGTCACCGCCACCCATGGATGGACATCTGTAAGCAACTTCATATAGAACATAAGTTCTATCTAAAGTTAATCTAGACTAGGATGGTCGCCTCATATAAAAGTGTGCCGGCAACCACACCCTTCCACCGAAACTCAATGAATACTTCACGTTAGAAATAGGTGTGCCGGTGGTACCTCCCCGGTCGAACTACACTGGTTCTACCACCTTAAAAATAAATGTACAGATGCGTTGCCACATCTGAAAGCTAACATAATCACAGTAGAGATATGAGACGCGTTGCCGCTCCCGAGAATGAATATCGCCTAGTATGTGGTACGTAAGAATTATGAACTGAGTCACAGTAGAAATATGAGGAACAGTATGGAAACTCCCTACAAACGTTCGAAAAGGGCGCACTCACACATACGCATTGACGAAACCAATAAGGGGTTTTCGCAGTGCTTCAGTAGCGAGTGTCGCGTCGAAACGAGTTGTCACGTTGCTATTTGATTCCGCGATCTTTTTTAAATAATTGATGAATATTAACATAGTATAAAACAAAGTTGCTTTCCGCTGTCTGTCCCTATGTATGCTTAAATCTTTATAACTACGCTATAGATTTTAATGCATTTTTTTTAATAAATAGAGCGATGTAAGAGGAAGGTTTTTATGTATAATACATGTATAATAAAGTGGAGAAACACTGATAATTATAGATTTTTGATTTTAGGCGGAACGAAGTTCGCGGGGTCAACTAGCACTTAAATAAAAGCTATAGGAAGGTTTCTAGAAACGGCGACACCAAGTTTGTTGTTATCATAAAACGGTGCCATTCTCAGAAACTGACATAATCTAGTAGACTTTTAGATCTGTTTACAGTGTAGAACATATATGGTACGACTGGTTCCCATCGCCATACCTATGTCTAACGTAAAACTGATTATTTTTTATCTACTAGCAGTTTATTTTTTATTTAAGTAGCAAACGAGCAGTCCACTTGATGGTAAGTGGTCACAGCCGCTCATGGACATCTGTAATCAACTTCATACAGAACATGGGTTCCATCTGAAGTCAATCACAGATGCGTTGCTGCTCCCGAGGACTAAGATGGTCGCCTCATATAGAAGTGTGCCCGCAAACACACCCTTCCATCGAAACGCAAGACTTGTTTCACGCTAGAAATAGGTGTGGCGGTGGTACTTCCCCGGTCAAACAACACTGGTTCTACCACCTCTTGCAGTTGTGCATTTACAAGGTTTTAGAGCTGGATAGGGGCCACCTCCACACTTATTTCTATCCTTCCTAAGGGCTTCTAGTCTATTAGAAGGTGGGTGTGTTTGCCGGCTCACTATCACTACATCTTCAAAACTAAGCTACGGATTTTAATGCAGTTAGTTTTAATAGATAGAATGATTCAAGAGGAAGGTTTTTATGTATAGTACATGTATAGTGGAGAAACACTGATATTTTCAGATTTCTGACTTTTAGGCGTGCATATCGTGATACTTGATTCAATACATATATGATTATTTCTTTAATGTGTATCCTACTAAAATTTTTAAGGCGAAAGTTTGTGAGTGTGTATGTTTGTGACTTCTTCACGTCTAAACGGCTGGAGCGATTTTCATAAATTTTTGGTAAGGAGCTAGCTGACACTTTGGATTAACATATAGGCTACTGAGGGAGAATATCTTTTTCCCACGGGACAATCTATACATCAATTTTTTTAACGCGGGCGAAGCTGCGGGGTTCTGCTAGTATATAATACTTATATGATTGTTTCGTCTCTACATTTCAACGGATTTTGGACCACGTTTCATGACGTGTGTGAGATTTAAAAAGGGCTTCAGAAGTCATTGACAGTAGGTATTGGAAATAAATCAAGCGCACTGCCAAGATGGACAAAGACTTCGTTATTCTATAACTAGCCGCAGTTTTTATTGGCAGGTCACTGAGGCCAGATTCCAGTTAATTTGTTACTTAGAAAATAAGCTGGCAACGTTTTGTGTGTCAATTCTGGGCATCTCTATATATTTGAAATTCGTTTTTAAGATACTTGCCGCAGGCGGAGGAGTATGGAATTACGCACGGTTATAGTTGATGTAGAGAAGGATTGCGCAATGCTAATAATTTTTTCAAATGATGCATAAAACATAAATAAAATCAACTAAAAACACATTACACACACTACATTTGACACAAATACATACACTATAAACGAAATAGAACATTCAATGTCTTACTATGAAAACACATACACGTCAAAAACGTCAGATGTTTTTATAAAAATACCCGCTAGTGCTTTTAAATGCAGCTTAGATAATAAACCTCTTTTAACTTTAACGGGTGTGTTCAAAATAACCTAAAAATTATTAAAAGTTTTTTTTTTATCTGATTGAAATAGCAAACGAGCTTGCAGTCCACCTGATGGTAAGTGGTCACTGCTGTCCATAGACATCTGTGAGCAACTTCAAACATAACATGGGTTCTATCTGAAGTCAATCACAGAAGCGTTGCTACTCCCGAGGACTATGATGGTTGCCTCATGTGAAACTGTGCCGGCAACCACACTCTTCCATCGAAACGCAAGAAATGCTTCACGCTGGAAATAGGTGTGGCGGTGGTACTTCCTCGGTCGACCTACACTGGTTCTACCACCTGTAAATTACTGTTAGCAGATATTGGTGCTACTTTAGACATTATGAAGTTTAGTTTTTTATTTTAAATTACGGTCAAATTTCGACCGTTACGACGGGTGACTAGTATACATTTTATAGTTCAGTGTGTCCTACCTAGACAGACATATAAAAGTCGTTATTGACAATTTCTATTAATATTTTTTCTATTAAAATACGGTCATGTTATAGTAATTTACAGTCAGTTGTTCTTAAACTATGCCAAATGCTAATAAAAAAATAAACAATAGTTTAAAAAAACTAAAAAACACGCTTTTTATAGAAAACCGAACTAAAAAATAGAAAATAAATTTAAATGAATATAAATTAATAATAGTGTGAATAAAAAAAATATTTTATTTTTAAAAAAGCGTGGGGTGCTTTTTAAGATATTATCGAAATGATAATCACTCTACTCATATCTGTCAATAAAATATCTATAAACATTGACACCATGCACCTCAAAAGTTTGAACGAAATCTGGCCGTTTAAAGTGGGTCAAAATCGCGCCCAAGAAGTCGGTTACAAACATACAAACAAACATACAGGTGAAGCTAATAAAAAGCTAATAATAAAAACAATGCTTCGAAAACGTTAAAGTACAATTTACACCTGAGCAAGAGCTTGGTGGATTCCACGAATATTATGAACGTGAACTTTTATGTGATACAGAGCTATGTGCCCACTTAGCGACACATGATATCGTTCCCAAACGTTTAATATCGTACAATTTAATGACTCATCCTTATTTTTAACTGAATGTTTCCCGTGATTTCACCGTGATAACTTTTAATATAGTGTCGTCAACCCATTGTTGGCCCACTGCTGGGCATGGGACTTCTCGCGGATTGAGAGAGTTTTAGGCCATAGTCCACCGCGCTGGCCAAGTGCGAATTGGTGGACTTCACACACCTTTTTTTTAAGTTTCTTGAGTGTGTAGGTATCCTCACGATGTTTTCCTTCACCGAAAATCAGTGATAATTTCTAATACGCACATAATTTTGGAAAAATCGGTGGTGCGTGCCTGGGTTTGAACCTCGGATCTCCCGATCGAGAGGGCAAGTTTCAACCATTAGGCTATCACTGCTCTACCATAAATATTTCTAACTAAAGAAACAGATCTGAGGTACCTTCACCACCCCCGAGGCACCTTCCTACGAGATTGGAAAGCCTCGTCCAAAACTAGCTAGCTAGTTCAAGCTGGAACCTTCAAGTCTACTTATAAAGTTCCAATTCAAATGGCATTTATTCAAAGGAAACTCACACAGGAACCTATTTGAACGCCGATTAATGGAATAATTACAACTTTTGACGGAGTTCTATGGAAAGAGACCCATATAGATATAATAAAATGAGGGTACTGCGTGTACTATACTATCTGCAGTCAATCAGATAAGTTGTTATCCCCGAGGACTAAGACAATCCTCATATAAAAGTGTCGGCAACCACACCCTTCCATCGATCGGAAGTATTGCTCCACGCTTGATATAGGAATACCGGTAATATCTGCCCAATCAAATGGAAGGGTGTGGTTGCCCGCACACTTTTATATGAGGCGACCATCTTAGTCCTCGGGAGTAGCAACGCATCTGTGATTGACTTCAGATGGAACCCCGTGTTCTGTATGAGGTTGCTTACAGATATCCATGGGCGGCAGTGATCATTTACCGTCAGGTGGACTGCTCGTTTGCTACTTCAATCTTATAATAATAATAAAAAACCATATTATTCTACGGCGCAAGCCTAATCCTATCTGAAATTGATTGCCGTCCGTGACCACTTAATACCAGTGGGGCATGCAGTCCGTCTAAAACTAAGGGGCCACGGACTGCAGTGACGTGCTCCTTTGCTATTTCAACAAAAAATCTTGCATCATTGTCCTTTAATTGTCCTACAGCTGAAAACGAGTCTGAGAGTAAGCTAAAAACAAATTAATCACAGGAAGGATACACTTTTAAATGAGGTTACCCATTATTGTCTCACTGCTAGCACGGGTCTCTTCTCAGACTGAGAGTTTTTACGCCAGAGTCCACCGCGCTGGCCAAGTGCGAATTGGTGGATTTCACACATCTCCGAGAACTTTTTTTAAAGGACTCTCGAGTGTGTAGGTTTCCTCACGATGTTTTCCTTCACAGAAAAGCAGTGATAATTAATTTCTAAGGGCAGGTTTCAACCATTAGGCTATCACTGTCCTGGTCTTTTAAATGATCATAGACTAATATTATCGCGAATTTTATATATTTTAATATGTACCTAACAGATACATAAGGACGATATACGGTTCATGACTTATGGATTTTTACTGAACCCGCAGGCATTTTGAGCGCCACCATAGTTTTATTTGAGGCAAGCATCACAGTCCTCGGGAGTGGCAACTCGTCTGTGATTGACTTCAGATGGAACCCTAGTTCTGTATGAAGTTGATTACAAATGTCCACGGGCGGCGGTGACCACTTTTTTTTTTAATTAATCTGTTTGAAGTAGGCAACAAACATACAGTCCACCTGATGGTAAGTGGTCACTGCTGCCCATGGACATCTGTAAGCAACTTCATACAGAACATGGGTTCCATCTGAAGTCAATCAGACTGCGTTGCCACTCCCCAGGACTGTGATGATCGCCTGATATAAAATGTGCCGGCAACCACACTTTCGGCGGTACTTCCCAGTCGAACTACTCTGGTCCTACCACCTTTACCACTTCTCGTGAACCAGGTAGACTGCATGCTAGTTTGCTACATCAGTCGTATATATAAAAAAATGTATAAAGGTTCCCTATCCTCTTTAATTGTATGTATTTTTTCTACCGTCAATGTTTTTGTTAAATATTCTCTTACTTTATCTTCATGTAGAAGAGTCCGCAAATTCATTTTAAGTATGCCTAGAAGTATGCAAGCAGAGATTTAATTTTTACAATATCGATTTAAAATCTAGTCAAGTATAAGGGGTGGGAAGTAGGGGTGGGTGTGGGGGTTGATTTATTATATCGAGGAGCGAGTTCTAGTGCGCTAAAAATAGATCAGGGTTTCAGTAAAATCTGAACAATATTATTGTAGGGTATAATTCATTTTTCATTTGATACTCTACTTAGACCTTATAAAAAAAAACATGCGTGCGTACAAAGTACACATGTCAGAAGTGAAACTTCTTTGGCGAACTAATTTATAAATCTTGTTTATATTTATACAAATCTAAAACTTTAAATTTCCAAGATTAAGAGGAAGGGAAAAAGGCGTGATACGACGTTCGCTCTGTCTCACTTTTTCTCTCAATCTTTCTCACTCGCTTGCTCCCTACTCTCACTCCACGGCTAGTTGCTCATGCTACGTTCGCCCTGTCTTACTCTCTCTCAATCGGTCTCGATCACTCTCTCTCTCTTTTCCGACACTTCCGTTGCATACCGGCGTGACGTTTCATCTGTAAAAATTTTACCCTCATGCGCCTAAAGAAGTTTCACTTCAAAATAGTGTTATTTGAGTGGTCATTACCGCCCATGGCCTTATAATTTGAAATTCCAAGGACTAATTTATAACACGTATTTTCTGACTAAAAGCATTAAATACACTCACTGGTCAAATTAGGATGTTATTAATACTAAGGGCATAAAAACAACGTAGTTAGGCCAGACTAGGTAGGTACCGCCACACCTATTTCTAGCGTGAAGCTGTTCTTGCGTTTCCCTGAAAGGGTGTGGTTGCCTAGGTCACTTTTATTTGACCTACTTAGACGTCGGTAGTAGGAATGCATCTATTATTTCTTCAGATAGAACCCTTGTTCTGTAAGAACTAACTATCAGTTGGTGTGCATACTCGAATGCTACGTCAATCTCATAAAAAAATGTTCCAATAACCACATAGCTCTGAAAATTTTGGTGTGCCTCATTCGAATTTCAGCCCTCCAGATTGAGAGGCTGAAATTCAAACCACTGAACCATAGTAGCCAGAAATAGCTGTGACCACCATCATAAGCTCAGCTATGCATTTTTGTCGGTGATCAACAACAGGTAGGTATTCGGCGAAAAAAGTACGTTAGTTTCTGAATTTTTTCTAAGTCGACTACTCTCTATACTTTTTTAATAAAATTCTGAGATGTATCGACAGAAAACAAAAAGGAACCTTTATTTTTATCGCGTCTTTTTTTATTTATTTTATCTGGCTGAAGTAGCAAAGGAGCATGCAGTCCACCTGATGGTAAGTGGTAGCCGCCGCTCATGCACATCTGTAAGCAACTTCATACAGAACATGGGCTCTTTCTGAAGTCAATCAAAGATGAATTTCCTACTCCTGAGGACCATGATGGTCGTCTCATGTGAAAGTGTACCGGCAACCACACCCTTCCACCTCGCGCAAGAAATGCTTCACGCTAGAAATAGGTGTGGCGGTGGTACTTCCCCGGTCGAACTACACTGGTTCTACCACCTTGAGCGTCTGTGCGAAGTGTCTTTAATTCCCTTGTTACCCCTTCCCTTGCCTTTATTCATCAATGGCCACCGTCAACTATGTTTTAATTAGTATTAAACAACCTTATTTACATTAAGTCATAATTCCGCCTTTACTTTAGCACGTTCATAAGAACAAATTACGTACCTACAAATTATTACATACTTAAGAGGTATAGCCACTATCCAAAGCAATACAATTCAACTAATCTATTTTTATTTGATTATATTTCCAACTAGCTGTTGCCCGCGACTTCGTCCGCGTTTCCGTTGTTTTTCGTAAAAAAAAGTAGCCTATGTCCTTCCTCACGGTTCAGTGGTTTTGATGTAACAAACAGATTAACTTTCGTATTTTAGTAGGGAAATATAATATGTCATATCTACAATACTGTTGAAAAATATCGCAATACGGAACCGCACAATATTATTGTTAATAGCTTTGCCCGCGACTCCGCCAGCGAGTAACTCCTTGTGTGTTATTGAGTTAATGTATTGGTAATATTGTTTAGATCACGTTCACATGAGGCTTAAGAACCTTTTTTATTTTTGTTTTCGAGGGGGAAACCTTCAAAAGGTACCCGACGCCGTGGGAGCGACGCAGAGTTATGTGGAATTTTTACCGCACTAAAACCCCCCCGGTGGCCGTCTTCGGTGCTATAAAGAGGACTCGGGCTCCTCCCAGATGGGCGGATGGGCCCACCACCCAATCTAGTCTTTACGGCGGTATGCGACCACACATATCGCCACCCTCCCGGTATCGCCTGGCTGGACGGTTCAAGCTCCCACTCTAGCCGCCCGCAACCCCGGAAGCCCCTTTTAGTCGCCTCTTACGACAGGCAGGGATACCGTAGCCCTACTCCGATCCTGCCGAAGGCTTAAGTACTTATATAACGAAAATACTTCAATGCAAAGCTTCCGGGTAAACTATGTTGAATGTTGATCCATCCGGCACGTGAACGTAAAGATTTTTGGAACTACTGACCCGGGAAAGAGCGACGTACAACTGACCATGCGAGAAACAACTGACACCGAGATCTACTCCAGCAACACGAAAAGTCTACCCTTGAGCCTTATTAATTGTCATTGCATAACACACCGATACTGGGAATTGCGTTCTTTTAAATTGGAATGGAAAATTATTAGGTACTAAGGGAATTCTGGGAATAAAGACGGTTTCTCCTGCACCGCAACCTGTTAAAATTTGAGCCTCGATAATATTTTGTTGCAACCGGGTTACTTTTAGCCGAGTTCCATTGCAAAGTTGTGGTGGTCTTATATTTCGGAGCAGAATAATCGGAATGCCAATTTTTGAACAAATTTCATGAGAAGGAAGTCCGGGCATATTTAAAGAATTTAAAAATTCTATCGGGTAGTTAGTGGCGTCTTGTTCATCGACCATTCTATTTATTGAACTATAAACTTTGCTTTCCCCTTGTATATTCGACAGTATTTTATTATTAATCTCAAATGCCTGGTCATTGCGAGGAGTTAAGATGGATCTTTCGCATAGCCAAGAATTGTCCCTATTTAATATATTTGTTACGTCACCGTGACACTGTTCACTGTTCACTGTTCACTGTTCACTGTTCACTGTTCACTGTTCATTTTTCATTTTTCATTTTTCATTTTTCATTTTTCATTTTTCATTTTTCATTTTTCATTTTTCATTTTTCATTTTTCATTTTTCATTTTTCATTTTTCATTTTTCATTTTTCATTTTTCATTTTTCAATTTTCAATTTTCATTTTTCATTTTTCATTTTTCATTTTTCATTTTTCATTTTTCATTTTTCATTTTTCATTTTTCATTTTTCATTTTTCATTTTTCATTTTTCATTTTTCATTTTTCATTTTTCATTTTTCATTTTTCATTTTTCATTTTTCATTTTTCATTTTTCATTTTTCATTTTTCATTTTTCATTTTTCATTTTTCATTTTTCATTTTTCATTTTTCATTTTTCATTTTTCATTTTTCATTTTTCATTTTTCATTTTTCATTTTTCATTTTTCATTTTTCATTTTTCATTTTTCATTTTTCATTTTTCATTTTTCATTTTTCATTTTTCATTTTTCATTTTTCATTTTTCATTTTTCATTTTTCATTTTCATTTTTCATTTTCCATTTTTCATTTTTCATTTTCATGTTCATTTTCGTACAGATAGATGACTGAGTTATAAACGTAAGAGTAGACAAATATAATCAGAAAGCTTTGAACTGCTAAGCTATCGGGAGTTACACGTGTTATTGCGAGTCAACCATAAAAGATGGACATATGCTGTCGTAGGATATTTTTTAGATAATTTTAAGGAAAATATTTCCCTCATACATGATTTCTGTGTAGCTTTAACCATTAAGGTTGCACACGCGACAGAAGCTTAAAAAAGTAACTTCTCCCGTTTTCCCAACATTTCCCTTTACTGCTCTGCTCCTATTGATTGTAGCGGGATGAAAAGTATACTATAACCAGCCCAGGAGTATAAAGAATAATCGTACCAAGTTTCGTTAAAATCCACTGAGTAGTTTTTGTTTCTATAACGGTTATACAGACAGACAGACAGACAGACAGACAGACAGACAGACAGACAGACAGACAGACAGACAAAAATTTTACTGATTGCATTTTTGGCATCAGTATCGATCCCTAATCACGCCCTGATAGTTATTTTGGAAAAATATTTCATGTACAGAATTGACCTCTCTACAACTTTATTATAAGTATAGATTAGGTATATATATACTACTACACTTACACTATACACATATTCACATGAGACACGCTACCCATTCACACACTTAAAAGAGTTCGTTGTTTTATAATAATTGCTAGTTGTATAATTACCTTAACAACACGTTGTGTTTTTTTTTTATTAAATAATTTCGTCCTGGTGATGAGCGGGGCACCCAGTAATACGGGCTGTAAACCCAGTACAGGGGCCCTAGCGAATTGTCTTGTGAATAATACTTAATCAATAAAAACATTTTTATTTTTTATTTTTTTATTTTTTATTTATAACAATGGTTTTCAATGATATATTGATACGGAGTTTAAGTAGTAAAATAAATTGCATCATTGTAATTACATTATTATTGGTAAAAAATAAAATTAAAGAAATGAACAATACTATACATTGATTGAAAATGTTATTTAAAAAAAGAAAAAAACATGTGTCATGCGACATATATTTTTATTTTTATTTTCTGTATATTGTTTGAAAATAAAGTGTCATAATCATTGATAATTACTATCAAATAAATTCTTAAAAATTTTGACGCGTTTATTGATTTTTTCTGTAGTTTTGTCTTTATGCAAGATCTTTAAAATATTAAATCTGATCTGATCGGATAGTTGGTAAGGCCTTTTATATCTTTGTGGACATTATCTTACCTTGTGTCATCACACTTAACCGCATATTGGGTCAA
The DNA here is from genome assembly GCA_949699795.1 of Spicauda simplicius. Lineage (NCBI taxonomy): Eukaryota > Metazoa > Arthropoda > Insecta > Lepidoptera > Hesperiidae > Spicauda > Spicauda simplicius. The sequence goes on along the minus strand of OX453078.1, from coordinate 851,548 downwards.
GATTATAAACAGCAAAAACTTCATCATCACACACGAACGAGTCATAAATGCAAAATATCACGTCACTAAAAATTATATAAACTTTGCCTTACACTAATTAAAAATTAATAAAAAATATTTATAATCTGTCTCAACTGTGTAGGTAAATTAAAACAAATAAAAAAGTTCGTTTTACTTCGCATAGTCCGCACACAATATCACTTCACTTTAAAAAACTAAATAATCTTCGTCCTAGTCGCAAAAAAAAAAATATTAATAATCTGTCGCGACTTTGCTTTGCATAAAACTAATCCACAGATTAAAAAGTTTTTTTCGCGCGCTCGTATCATTGACCTTTGAAATCATAACATAAGTTTCCCGCCAATTGTAACGTCTACCACGACGCACGCCGCGGTGCGACTCAGCTTGTAACTTCGTTCGTACGTATTAAATACTCTGCTGTAGGGCTGTCAGACTTGCAGATTCTTTAATTAATATAAGTTAGGACTATGATTTTACAAGTAACTTACTAGAACTACTAACTTACTAACTTACTAACTTTTTTCTATATTATGGAAGTAGCAAATGAAAATGCTGTGCACTTGATGGTAGGTGACCACTGCCGCCCATAGACTGTAGGTATGAAGTAATCAAACCCCGTTAAGAATGGAGGTTTAATTAATGTTGGAATTGGATGCGTTCATGGTTGCCATTCCAATATACTTAGTTGGACGCCTCTGACTAGTAAGTATCCTTTGCCACATCTCCCTTCCTTGTCATTATAAAAAAATCTTGCATCTTGCAATTTACCCTTAACCTATAATACGGCTTTGGTGTCTTCAAAGTCGTAGCACAAAGGACTGTCTGTTTTGATTATTAAAATTATAGGTAAGTATAATTTTATTTAGATTTATTGTGATTTATACAAAAGAGCTGGGAAATTCTTAATTAATTACGTGGGTTTTAAGCTATTGCATAGTTTTTATCGTGGGCTTTGAATCTAGAAATTCCGTTACGAAAAATCCTAACACCCTCCACTCCGTCTACCATGTAGCGCGGCCGAGCATTCGCTTAACATGTATGTTCATGGTACGACAGTATGATCGAGACGAGTTGCTCGGAAATAGGACGAATATTTAAGCAGCTTTTTGTGAAAAAGTATATAGTATCAAAGAAAAAAAACTTGATTTAATATCAACGAAAAAAAATACTGCATAAATAAATAAATAATTATAATTGAATAACATAATAACATGCTATGCTATAGCTTCACTGCGACAGTCCGCCAGTGCCGCACGTTTTTCATGTACATATATTACTACCAATAAATAATTGTATTTATTATTTTATCGTGTAACACAAAGTAAATCAGACCAATTTTTAAACATATTTTAATTTATGAAGTGTAACCGAATATGCAAAAAGGCTTAAAATATACTTTAAAGCAAAAAAATAACGGCGATACACTAAAAGTATAAATAAATAAAGCGTAAAAAATACACCAAAATAGAATTCCGTCGATTAATAACGATTTCCATAAATGGCAGTTATTTTGAAGCCATGTCAATTTTAATTATGTTAATAAAATTTATAAATAAAGCGAATGTAAACACCGTCACAATGGAAAAAAATAAATAGAGTCAGTCGTCATGATACAAAAAAAAACATGCGTGCGTACAAAGTACACATGTCAGAAGTGAAACTTCTTTGGCGAACTAATTTATAAATCTTGTTTATATTTATACAAATCTAAAACTTTAAATTTCCAAGATTAAGAGGAAGGGAAAAAGGCGTGATACGACGTTCGCTCTGTCTCACTTTTTCTCTCAATCTTTCTCACTCGCTTGCTCCCTACTCTCACTCCACGGCTAGTTGCTCATGCTACGTTCGCCCTGTCTTACTCTCTCTCAATCGGTCTCGATCACTCTCTCTCTCTTTTCCGACACTTCCGTTGCATACCGTCGTGACGTTTCATCTGTAAAAAATTTACCGTCATGCGCCTAAAGAAGTTTCACTTCAAAAAAACAATCAAAACCATTCCATTTGCAATTAATGTGTGAATTGTGTTACAGATTAAATTTACATTCACAGACACAGACATTAATATAGTCTTATTTTTTACAATTCCTTTAGACAGTACCTAGCTTTTAATATGGGAGTATATACAAAATTAATAATACGAATTTAATAATGTATTATCGTCAATACTAAACAAATAGTTTGGGGATTAGAAATAAGGATCTAAACAGTACATAATCTTTAAAATTTATGTGTTCATTAAAATTTAGCGAATATCGTACTTTAGTACTGAATCTAAATAAATATAATAAATAAAGTAAGAATTACCGTTTATTTAAATAAAATACCTATATATATAATCTATACAATCAATAAAAATTGAAAATTATGTTACATTTTTAAACACGGATCCAAAATAAAGTTACTTGAAACGTCGCAAATAAAAGAAAAAAAATATATGTATACTATTAATTTTATTTATTTTTCTTGATAATTGAAAACCCTAGTTTTGACGGACGTTCTATCTTCTCACATATCCATTATTGGGTATATATACGAGTAATGGATACCTGTTTACATTGAACGGAGCTAATTGACCGATCTTAATGCGATTTTTACGCTATTTATAGTATCAATTTCGACTTATAGAGTCCGAGGTTCTAATACTACAACGTGTAAGAAATACTCTGTTGTCTATTATTAAGGGATGAAAGAATGAACTGAGTGAGAAATAAACAGTAATAACCCTGTATAAGTTGGAATATATAGATATATAGAAGTAGGCAAATTTAGCACAAGACACATAATATAGCGAATTTAAAGTGAAGAATAAAAGTAACAAATGGGATGAAGAATTTTCATTCTTCTTTATACTGCTCGTACTTTCGTACGAGCAGTATAAAGTAGAGAACTGGAGTATGTTAGAGGATAGAGAAAAAAAATAATACTTGGATGTTCTACTGTCAAAATGAGGGAACTTTCGTAAAAACAATGCTAACTTGCCGCAAATTAGTGGCAAATGTTACACAGAACTGAAAAACAAGCCTCAATTTTAATTTAATTAAAATACCGACATAATTACGTTTGTCAATTGACGGGTAACTTGACATATCAATGGAATCCACAGTTTGTACGGATACAGATAGGGCTGCCAACTTTGTCCCAGAGATTAAAGTACACTGGCTATAGAAGTTAGAAAGAAATGAAATGACAGGTCTACGAGGCGCTTACAAATTGTCAGTTACATTTTTTCTTTACACTACCACCAGGTCGGAACACGACCTCAACTGAGAAGATCCGGCAGGAAACTCAAAAAAGTACGTAGTTTCTAATCAAAGTACAATTTGTTTTTTTTTTCTTATTTGTTTGGGTCGAGACAATTTTTAGGTTGGTGCGTGGTGGTAGTCGGCAAAAAAGGGAGAAATCTAGATAATCTTTGATGTCTGTGTCTATACAATCTGATAGGCAAAAAAACGTCTTTAAGTCTAAATATTATAGGCATGATCACCTAGCCTGGCGGGAGATCTCCCTTTGCCAAAAACTATTTTCGCGTACTTTTTTCTCATAAGTATTACATACGTATGGGGTAAATACAATTACCCCAAATAAAGTGTAATATTTTGTAACAAACTACGGGTGGCAAGCCTGGATCAGGCTATACCATCACTACAAAGTATAAATCAAAGTCGCTTCTCACTATCCCTATGTATGCATAAATCTTTAAAACTAGGCTACGGATTTTAATGCAGTTTTTTAATAGATAGAGGGATTCTAGAAAAAGGTTTTTATGTTTAATACATGCATAATATAGTGGAGGAAAACTGATAATTTTAGATTTTTGACACTTCGGCGGTTCCGTTTGCAAATATTGACTTTTTATTTATTTAATTAATTTATGCACACACAAGGAAATCAACAAAATAGATTATACAATTGTCTATAAGTGCAAAGGTGCTGCTTATTTCTAAAGAAATCTCTTCCAGCAGACCTGAGATTGGATACAGGCTAAAACATGGTAGTAGCGCGTGCACTTTTCTGTGATATGTATATTCACGTAAATATAATATAATATGATAATATAAAATAATAAATATTTTATTTATGATTACAAATGATGTAGTTCACATGATGGCATGTTACATCTATTGATATCTGTAATTAATCCCACATAGAATTACAGACTAGTCTGTCAACCACATGCGTTGCTAGCCCTGCTTTTAAAAGGACGAAATAGGTGTATTGTCAGGCGTAAAAGTTCCTTCACCAATATATAGTCAAGTAACATTGTTAAATTTTATTAAAACAAAAAACCGGACTACTAAAACGAGATCTGATCGCAAGCGCAATGTTTTTAAAGTTATATAACCTTGTCCGTCTGACAGCTGAGCCGATCCAATGCTACGTCATAAGTCACAATCGGTCAAGACGTGTGGGCTGTAGGGCCTGCCACATAGACCTATGTACATACATACATATAAAGAAAATAGGTTTTCTTTAATTATTTAGTTCTTTTTTTTAATTTGACATGTCTGTCAAAATTTTAAAACGTCAGAATATATTTTGTGAAGAAAGATAGATTTGGTGGAATAATAAACTTGAAATGTCGTTTCTTATTTTCAAAAGCAACATTTGTTTATTTTCCAAAACCCTAAGATATAATCTTATAAAACGACATTTCAAGTTTATTATTCCACCAAATCTATCTTTCTTCACAAAATATATTCTGACGTTTTAAAATTTTGACAGACATGTCAAATTAAAAAAAAAACTAATTAATTAAAGAAAACCTATTTTCTTTACATACATTTTGAAGATGGTAGAACCAGTGTAGTTCGACCGGGGAAGTACCACCGCCGCACCTATACCACTAGTATTTCTAGTGTGAAGCATTTCTTGCGTTTCGATAGAAGAGTGTGGTTGCCGGCACACTTTTACATTGGGTGACAGCTTCTAAATTTAACCATTAATTATATATGGGTAAAGGACCATTTTATCGTTAAACCATTTATGTGTTACAAACAAATTTTTAAACTACGACTAAATCTAAATAACAGCTCTCAGATAGAGTTTGAATCGCTTTATATGGAATTGAAGATGCAAATGTCTTGAATGATGCAAAGAAGTACCATCGCCACACGTATTTCTAGCGTGAAGCATTTCTTGCGTTTCGATAGAAGAGTGTGGTTGCCGGCACACTTTCACATAAGGCGACCATCATAGTCCTCGGGAGTAGCAACACATTTGTGATTGACTTCAGATGGAACCCATGTTCTGTATGAAGTTGATTACAGATGTCTACGGGCGGCAGTGACCACTTACCATCAGGTGGGCTACATGCTCGTTTGCTATTTCAGTTAGATAAAAAAAATACAATCGTACATACATACATACGCTTGGAAAACAAGTAAATTTGAACAACGCAGTCATAGTACAAATATGGAACAGTATGGAAACTAAGCCTTTTTCATAAAATAATGACCTACACTCTATTGAAGCAATAAGGCAACCCTCTTTAT